>OZ034967.1:22036955-22164455 GCA_964030785.1 Siderastrea siderea
TGGGTTGGTTGGTTGGTGGGTTGGTTGGTTGGTTGGTTGGTTGTTTAGTTGGTTGGTTGGTGGGTTGGTTGTTTGGTTGGTTGAAACATTTTTAATTTATTAAACTTATTTATCCCAGCTGAATGTTGATACTAGTTTAACAATTATAAGACATTTCATAGACTTGTTACAAAAATTGACGCTTCATTTTACGACAGCTAAGATAATAAATGCAAATTGCGATAGTGTGTTATTATTAGAAATAATAACACGCACTTTTACAAATCACGACTTGCAGTGGTTGGGTAACCACTACTTTTCAAAGTAGTGTTACTGGAAAAAAAACGATAGATTGAATGGTAATATCGTTGGGAAATATCTCTCAATTTTTCTTTTCAGAATTTTTGTCACGGTAACCCTTGCTGGCTTGTGAAGAACACCATATGTCAAGTCGGATTCACAAACAAAGGCTACAGATGTGTCTGCCGTCAGGGTTACACAGGAAGTCAATGCGAAGGCATTACATCTTATAATCAGTACGTGAAGCAATAACCATGTTAAATACTAACAAAGAAGGTAGGGAGAATGGTCTATTTGTTGAAGATAATGTACTCGAGGAAGGTGAGGATTCCGACTTTCCCATTTTAGTCCTATGTGCATGCTACTGCACTTTGATCAATGCAATAATTAAAAGAGGTCCTTCAGTCCGGGCCATAACCATTTATGGATGTTCGTTCCTGTGAAATGTTTCGACCAAATAAAACCAGAGCAAGGCACATTTATCTGGGCGAAACTGGAAATGAGAAGAAAAATTTACTCGTTCAGTCTTGGTAGCAATAATGTCATGCAATAATGTAATTCTTGTTTTTTCACAAAACATTCTTCACGTGAAGTTAACATTTCACTGTCTTTTATTACAGAAACGTCAGAGACATTTTATCATTATTTCTGCACTTAAGCAGTCACGTGACTTCTTCCCTGCATAAACTTCCTATTCTCTTGTGGACAGCAAGAGAGGCTCGCGTTTCTAGGATGTCACCGTCAGTCATCTTTCAAGAATATTAAAAGCCAAATGAATTTATTGCATGAGCTTAACATTTTATTCAGAATATTGAGAAACAAATTATCTTGTTGAAGTTTCTAAGAAATCAAGCTACCATCCCCCTAGCCCCTTTTTTAAGGCTGCCGATTTTCTTAAAAGCGAAGTGATAGGGAAAGTTTTGGAACGGGGGCCACTTTTGATATTTATGATGACAAGACGTCCGTTAAGTGCCACGCAAATTAATTAAACAGATCTGATTATGACAGTGGTTTGCTCAAAATAATCAGTGACTCCACCAAGTTCACGCAAATATTGTTTAAACAACTTTTTAATGACGTTATAACGGAGCCCGCGCGCTAGCGCGTCAGCGAAGTACCATTGCTAAGGAAATTTGGTAACCTATCAAGCCAAGAAATTTTGGAAGTGAAGTAATAGACACGTGACCGTCCGTCCCTCCGTCCGTACGTCCGTCCGTCCGTCCGCATCACAGGGTCACCAATATGAAGTGGCACACACTGGATATAACCCTGTGCTGAATCCCGTGTTTTTGGGCACGAAATCTCATGTTCATCCGCTTTGTAGAAAAACAAGCAAAGACAACAAAAGTCAAAAACAAATTTGTTAATAGAAAAAAAAGTTCAAAAGAATACTCAGTTGTCTTTTTGGTGGAAGGCGAAAAGTTCAATTTAGGCGAAAGAAATTAGGAGATAAAATTCAGGCGAAAAGTTCAAATTTGCCTTGTCGGTTCGATCTGTTGCGAACTCGGTCGGCACACCGCTTGAGTTCGCAGCTTTTCGCAGCAGTTTCAACGCCAAATATAGCAGAGCTAGTGCTTTTTGGTTTTTTCTGTCCACAACCATGGTTTTTACGGCGGCCAACTAACACATTTTGCCAGGAAAAACACCCGCATTTTCATGTTGATAGGCAGCTTGTCACGAAAAAAGAAATAAGTAGTAAAATTAACATCTGAAGATCACAATAAACGCTCATGGTCCAGTGGACTAAGCGCCGGATAATGACACCGACGAGCTAGGTTTGGCTCTCAGCGAGGACTTGAATTTTTTCCTTTTTTTCTTTTTTTTTTTTAAGTTAACGACTTGAGTGAGAGTATTTTCACAAATTAATAAGTGCCAGCAAAAAACAAAAAAGGGGGGCTGCGCTTTTAGGCTTGGCTAAATCTATATATTATAGATGTATTACGATTCTCAGTTTCTTTCGATTGTTTTTGAGACGTCAGTATAACTACGTAGTGACGTCTAAAAAGCGAGCCAGTGATTGGTTGAAAATTTCGCGCCGTTTTTGTTGGGCTCCTTCCATTCCAAACAGAACTTCAAAGTTTCTCGTCGAAAAGCGGCCAGAAATGTAAATTACTTTGCCGTTTGAAAGATAAAGGAAAGCTATATTGAACTTTAGAGTCCATGTTATCAAAAAGGCAGGGTAAGGCGAGAATTAAAACGTGTTTTCATTTGTTTCTGACAGTTTGTTTTTGTCGAGGTGTTGTTGTGCGCGCGCTAATCACGCAATCATGTTTTTGAAAAAAATGTTGAACGAAAAGGTCGTCGAGTTTGCGTTATTTTACCTGTTTTGTCGACTTCTGGAACCTAACAAACTACATAAAGATGCTACTTTGAATTTATTTGTGTGAAGCAGCGATTTATGGCGAGAAAAGTCCATATTGTGATAATTTTTCTGCAAAACAAAGATTTGGTAACGCGTACAAACAAGAGTGTTCATCAGAATTATTATCTCTCAATCCGTGAAGGAAATTCTCAGTTTTGCGTTTGTTTTGCCCGAAAAACGATTGAATCGTGATAAAAAAACAAATTGCGATTCTCAGACGCAATTCTGCATTATATTGACGGCGTTGGAAGAAAATATATTGTCCGTATTGGGCTCCGTCGCGAATATATTTTCTTCCAACTAGCCGTCAATATAATGTAGAATTGCCGTCTCAAAATCGCAATTAGTTTATATTAGCCAAGCCTAAAACCGGACCTCCCAAGGAATAAGCTGGTGTTGGTTTTTCAAAAAAAGTCCCAAATATATTTGGGGCATTTTTGGCTCTTTCTCTTTCAAAACTTGTTTCTCTGAAACCCCGAAAGCGTTCAAAATTGTCCTTGGTGATCTGTTCTGAGTTAGAAAGGTCATTCTAGAGCACAGCTATATCGTTATTTTTTCGGGCTTCAAACTCAACACATATTCTACTCACAAGCCGTCTTGCTTGGTTTTTGCAATGTTTCCATACCCTGTCATTTAACTGAGAAGGCTTGTCAAATCTCCTCGGATTATTGGCTGTTCGCTTGAATGAACTTGAAGCGTGTTCGGTGTTAACAAATAATTCACAGTCTGCCACTAAAGGTCTAGCCAAAAATTTATACTGGCATATCCATAGCATTTTACTGAGAAAAAAATGACCTGAAAGAATGATTTTTGGGAGCTTCCAATCACCTGTAAATTATCGAAAGAAGATCGCAGCCACCGCTTCCGGAACTGTTTTCGGAAGCTTATAAACCGAAAACTGCTTCGCTTAGAGCTACTTGAAAATATTTATTTCGATCTCTAACTAGAGAGCATCGAGACTGAGCACAAAACACACCAAAGCACTGCAAAACACGCTTACAGTGCAGCTACTCCAACCGGGCCACTTGGAAGAAAATTGACCAATCGCAACGCGCTAATTGGGAACAAAAGAGGGCACCATTTTTCATAAACTGACCAATAACGTTGAAGGATGTAGACAATACATCTCCAAATAAATTTGAAACTGTCTCATTCTGCTTTCCTCTCGGGAAATAGTGGAATTTTTTCATTGGTCAGCTTCAATGATGGTGCGGTGTTGACTCCATGTGACTGAAATCTGGCGGATTGTTTTTACGCGTCACATAAGCTTTTCAAAAAGCTTATTGTAAATGTAAATGTTTCCAAAATGGCTTTTGCCCTGAAAAAACAAGTAAGACTATATCGAGAGGGCGGCATATACGGCAACAGTCGCCGACATTCCCAGCTATTACGAGATTACGTTTCAGACTTGCACCACGTTCACATAAAGGATTTGGATTTTCTTGCAGTATTAAGACCGCGGCTGCGAAAGAGGGCTGCAGAAGCCAGAATCAATACATCAACGATAAGCACCTGTTAATTCAAAAAGCACTTAGTGAATAAGGAGATTTGGAAACCCCCGTTTATAATTAAACGATTTAAGGGCGCAAATGTCGATATTTATCTTCAGATCTGTGTTTCTTGATACTCGATGCGCTGAGCGAACGCTTATCAGCTGCGCTTATCAAAGTTTGTTGCGTTACCGAAGTTCATTTCGGAAAAGGTTTGTTCTACAAACAAACTCATGCATTAGCTGTACTGCTGAAGCGAAGTATTGTTTAAGGTTTGTTTATGGGCGAACATTTTATAATCAATTGTGAATTCGACATCTCAATGTTCTACCCAAACTTTAGCACATTTAGGATCGACAGCAACCAATCGTAGACGTGACAGTTTCCCGAGCGGTCATGATCAGATGTCACGGAGTCAAATTTTTTCGAACGTGCATTGTCTCCCTGCTTCAACGTTATTGGTTGTTTACAAAAAACTTTGCTATCTTTTGTTTTCAATTAGCGTCGCGACTGGTCAGTTTTCTTCCAACTGGCCCGGTTGGAGTAGCCGCACTGTAAAACTATGGCATAAGTTTTGAGGCCGCACAGTGTATAAATCCGGGCGCTTTGAGGAAAAAGCAGAACAGTATTGGGAAGCTTGTGAATGGGATAAAAAACATTTAAACCGAAAATTGTTTCGCTTATAGTTACTTGAATAATTTTTATTTCCGTCTCTAACTAAAGACCCTCGAGATCGAGAACAAAACACACCAAAACACTGCAAAACACATGACACAAGTTTGGCGCTGCGAAGTGTATAAATTCGGGAGCTTTGAGAAATGCACAGAAATGTTTACGGAAGCTTTTCGGATAACTTTTCTTTGATAACTTTTATATTTCGTTCTCAAAATCATGTACCTTAAACTCTTTAAACACTTCACTTACTCAGTTGTGTTTCAGAACAAGACAAGCTCTCCGCCGTAAAGAAAACAAAGATGAAATCCTCAAAGTCAAATTTTGTAACTTGAACCTTTCGCCTTCCCCCCAAAAAACAAATTGAGTTGATTCTTTTCAATGTTTTTTCCATTTATAGATATCAGTTTTTTTAAGTTTTTTTCAGCTTCAATTCTGTCGTACAATCATCTTAGTAAATCACCCTAAGCTTTAAAGAAACCTGTTTTTTCAAAAGCGACGATAGTCATGCCATTTCCCGCCAAGAAAAACGCCGGTTACTCAAAAGCGCCGTGCGATTTCCCCCCAAGAAATTAAAAGATGGATTCTCATCCCCCGTGGGGTTGCCTTTGGACTCCCCTTCTCCTCCCCCAGATTCTGTATGGGCGAGCGGGGGGTGTACGTTGACGTCACAACCAAAATTTCTCGCATTAATGGTAACCAGGAGCGCTTACCATTTGAATGGAATTTTCGGTGGATTTTTTTGGACAAATGGAACTGCACCTTTTCTCACCAAGAAAACGGAACGGATTGAGCCGTATCATTTGATTCGAAGTTTCGGATGCAAGTGTTTTCCCGCGCCATAAAGCTCAAAAGCTCGAATCATGAAAGCAAAAGTAAAACACAAGAACCGACGGCCAAAACTGAAATCTTTCTCACCTTGAGTGCTACAATTGTGTTGCAAGACGTCTGTTGACAGTAGACACGAGAATAAAACAACTTTCACGTCACGAACGGTTTGGAACAGTAAAGATTCATCACTTAAATCCGCCGTCATGGGCATTGCTGTCCTCTCGAAAATAGCCTGGCACTGGTAATTGTGGACAAATGGTACAGAAATTTCCTGGAATTCCGGAAAAAGCGAGAAAAAGGAATACCTCGAAAGGTATTACCTTTTTTCCGAAAACATTCCACCGGAATGAACCGTTCCATTTGAGTTCTCCCCGGAATTACCGGGTTTTCCGACAAATGGTAAGCGCTCCAGATTTTATTACCCATGGGGGTCTGGGAGAGCTTCGCTATTATTATCGAAAATTACTTATTTTATTCACCCTATTTTCTTTGACTAACTCACTCTGCTTCATCTGAAGATGTCGACGAATGTGCAACCAACGCTGACGACTGCTCACCTAATGCCGTCTGCACGAACGTGGATGGATCATTCCAGTGTGCATGTAAGCCGGGATTTACGGGAGACGGAAAAGCATGCGATGGTAGGTTTAAATGTCTATTAGCTACGAATGGCCTGTTTAAATGGAGGAAGCTGACATAGCTCGCCTTTGCATCACTTACGCCGAGTTATCCCACTACTTTTGTCGAAAAGGATACAGTGGGAGTGGAATCAGCCGCAAGGGTGCGCTATTGTACCCACGAGTACACATCCTTGAATTGCCCCCAAAAAATTGAACCTCAGCTTACGGCATTGCACTCATACATATACTTTAGAGGCATGTATGTACTTAACCTTTACGTCGCGTAGATCTCACTAGATGGAACTAAAGACGAAGTATTCTGGCACGAAGGTTTAGTCCTGTCGCCAGGACACACCTCACCCCACCCTACCAAAAGGGCTGCACCCTGGGTGGCAGTCGATGCCGTCCTCTACTTTCCGGGTTCGCAAATCCGGAAAAAACAAATATATTTCGAAATATTTTTACAATTTGAAATAAGGAGCTATGAAAACGAAACTTAGAAGGCTACTAGTAATCCCAGAAATATTGCCTTTGGTTTCTGATGACGTCATATAGCGTCACCATAATTAGGGCCAAGCATTTGTGATCACATGCTACATCTGCCCTTTTATTAACACGGTCTTAGCGTTTACCTACGAATTAACCAGGGCGCTTTCTTTCCCAAAACCATATGTAGGTTAAGGTAAGGTCAGTTTTAAATGGGACTGTGGTCATGTTTGGGGTTTATGTCGCTACCACATTCATAACTCACCATCTTACAAATAAATAATTATATATTTTGACCCAGTGTTCCAGTTAAGTTTTTACGTAAGGGGTTATGAAAACCATCCGAGGGGGGAGAAACGTTGAAAAGACTAATACCGTACGAACGAACTAGCCGTTACAGTGAAACCTAACTACGAGACTAACACTGGATAAACGAACTAACGAACGGAAACACGTAAAGGAGACAAGATGAGCGCCGTAAGAAAGAATCAACGTACAAAGAGACGTTTAGAAGACAAACCTAACATTGTAAGAACGGTGTTAGGTGCGAACCGTACGTAGCTTACGGGAAAAGGTTGAAAAGACAATTAAGAGTAAAAATTTGCACACGAACGAAGCGTACGGTGAAAGGTTGTAAAAAGACAAGACTAACACAGTGCAAATGAACTGACGCGAGGAGAAACGTTAAGAAGGCAAAACTAACACCCCGGCCGTTCCAAGGGACTAGCGTACGGAGAAAGGTTAAAAAACCGAACTAATCTGTACGGGTGAACTAGCGCACGGAACAAGGTTAAAGAAAACAAGAGAAAGGCAGTAAACGGACTTAAGTACAGAGAAATGTTAAAAAACAAGACTAGCAACGTGCGGGCGAACTAAATTACGAAGAGACTTTCAAGAAAAGTGAAAAAAGCCTAATACCGTAACGTTGACGATAGGGGTACGAGGCTGTGTCTTTTCCCGCGCGCGCCACTCAAACAGGAAAGAAGTAAATCAAATGCCATATATTTTATATATATGGTATATTAATCGTTAATTAAAATTTTCCATTTCATTTGTCGGGTCCGGGTAGCCTTCTTTAATTTATTGGGTCATTGACCCGAGACCCGTCTCTTATTTGGAACACTGTATAAATGAACATTTTTTTAAGCCAACAATATCTTACATAACCGAACTAGCTTTTTCTCCCTTAATACTTGAGTAATAGCGGAGCCTGCGGGCAAAGCCCACCAGCGGAGCTCCATTGCTAAGGAAATTTGGTAATGTATCGATGAGAAAAATTTTGGTTGTGACGTCAGCGTACGTCCGTCCATCCGTCCGTCCGTCCGTCCGTACAGACCCTGGGGGAGGGGGAGGGAAGTCCCAAGGCAACCCGACCGGGAGTGGAGAATGCCATCTTTTCTTGGCGGGAAATCGCGCGGTACTTTTGGGCAACCGGCGTTTTTCTTGGCGGGAAATCGCATGACCATCGTCGCTTTTGAAAAAGAGGTTTCTTTAAAAAGCTTAAGTTTATTTAGCAAAACGATTGTTCGACGGTACTGTAGTTTTAAACTTGAGAAAAAAACATTTAATACCTATAAAAGGAAAGAAAAAGTTCAAAAGAATACTGGTAGTAGGTGAAAACTTCAAGTTACGAAAGCTGCCTTCAAAGGACGTCATCGCTTTGTTTTCTTCACGGCGGAGAGCTTGCCTTGTTCTGAAACACAACCGAGTAAGTGAAGTTTTTAAAGGGTTTAAGGTGCATCGGATTTTGAGTATTTATTACGGTCAAAGAAATTACATTTTGAAATTGAATTTATGTTATTAGAAATGTGTCATTTACTTTTGACTTCAAAAAATTATTAGAAAACCAGCTCAGATCTGTGACAGATGTAGTCTTAGAATATTTTGCCATGCTGGAAGTGTAATGCGAATTGCATTTAAGTATAAACTTACGGGTTTTCGAATAAACTTTTTCAAAAATGACTTCTCTGTTTATTATTTTGCGTTTGTTTATTCATAACAGTAGGTCAAAGCACAGTCGCAAGGTAACTGCACAAGCATCACTTAGGGCGAATAATTGCTTTCAATTTTAACTGTCGGATCGGTTTGTGCAATTGTCGATTTTCTTGTCCTAAAACTTTTCAATAGTAAGCGAAGCAGTTGTCGGTTTAAGACTATTTTATCCGAAAACCTTCCGAAAAACAAGTTTTTTTGCGTTCCTTAAAGCGCCTAACTTTAAATGGGCTTACTTCGCATCCGCAAAACTTATGCCATAATTTAAAGCGTGTTTGGTGTTTGCTCGTTTTCAATCTTGATGGTATAAATTTTGACCAGACTAATAGGGGCAGTTCATGTTATTTGTTAACTGAACGTCCGAACGCGATGAAGATAACCCATTTACTTAAGAATAAGTTTTATTTTGTTGTTGTAAATGAGCGCCGTTCATTCAAGCGAACAGCCAATAATCCTAGGAGATTTGACAAGCCTTGACAGTTAATGACAGGATATGGAAACATTGCAAAAACCAAGCAAGACGGCTCCTGAGTAAAATATGTGTTCAGTTTAATGCCCGAAAAAAAAAATTAAGCTGTGCTCAGCCTCTAGAATGACCTTTCGAGCTTGGTTTTACAGAACAGATCCTCAAAATCTTGGAGGACAATTCGGAACACTTTCGGGCTTTTTGAGAAACACTTTTCGAAAGGGAACGAGCCAAAGAAAGCCCCGAAATATATTTCAGAGCGAAAAGTTTCTGGACTATTTTTGAGAAACGAGCACCAGTTTATTCCTTGGAGGCTCCGCTTTTAGGCATGGCTAAATCTATATATTACTTATCTTCCCCCATAGACATTGATGAATGTGCAGCGCACACTGACGACTGCTCACCTAACGCCAACTGTGCGAATGTGGATGGATCATTCCAGTGTACATGCAAGGCGGGTTTTGCGGGAGATGGGAAAACATGCAATGGTAGGTTGAACTGTACATTGACTTTTCTAACAAAAAGAGATGAGCTGTATTGATTTGGAGAAAAATCCAGCTAATTTTATTTTTGGTGAAAATAAAAATGTTGTCACTAACTTGGGGTTCTGCATTAAAGTCCACCAATTTGGAGTCAATATGTCACAATAAAGCAAATAAAACTATGTAATTTTGGCTTCAATGTGCTGCCCCTTCTGATCGATTAGTCAAGATACGCCCGGTTTTATGTCGTCAAAAACTAATCATCGTTAACCTACTTACTGTCATTGAGACAGATATTTGTAGATATTGTTTAGATATTTGTAAAGTAAATAAGTTTCTTTTTTCTCTCTCTCTTTGTTTTCACGTTTTTTGTTGCACGGAGATATTAGCCTTTCTGGCTACTCAAAATTCGTGTCTAAATAAAGTTCATGTTATGTTATGTGCGCAGCATTAACACTTTCGCTGCGAAAGTCGACTTTTGTCGGCATGTGAAGGAGTAGACATTGAACCACTTGTGACGTCATCATTTTTGACGTCACCAGATTGTTTTGATAAGCAGCTAACACAGCAAGGACAGATCCATCCATACGTGTGCCCATTTTCAATATCGACCAAATTCTGGCAGAGCTATTTCAGAAAAACGTGTCCAATTTTAAGTGCAAAATCGGTGGTAAAATAGGCCAAGTCACCTATAGTTGATCAATGTTCCATTTCCAGGTTTTTTGAAGGGCTGAGGCCAAAACGTTTCCACTGGATAGGAAGGGGATAAAAGTTAGAAGATAAAGAGAAAAGAAAGGGAGAGAAAAAGGGAAGGAAAAGAAGCAAGAAAGAAATTCAGGGAATGAATCTGCAAAAAAAGAAGGACAAATTGTGGCTTATGCGCATGCGTCAAATCAAAATATCGTACAATTTACAACAGAATCTGGTTCAAAACCTAGCTTTAATGTAAAGAAATGTTTTTGTAGCACAGTGTAGTGGAATTTGGCAACATAGCACTCCAAAAACTGCTTTAACGGTAAAAAATGCGTTTTTTTTTTTTTAAGTGAGCAGTGAAGGCTGCAATATTTCTGCTGCCCTTTAATTGCCGTGTTCTAGGCATGCAGCTGCGAATTCACCAATACCCTTTCTTTCCTCAAACGCTATGTTGGTCGAGGTGGCGTAAGACTGAAATGGAACTGCGGTCATGTTTGGCGTCTATGACATCTGGACATTCATAATTCCCAGCCATAAGCCGCCAAAACGGTACAAATATTCACGAATTTTCCCCTTTTACTTATCGCACAAATCACTAACGGTAAAATAGTTGAAAATCATTTTGGCAACGTAAGCATATCAGAGCAATTGACTTTTTACAGATGTGGATGAATGCAGTACAGCTGGTGCCAATACCTGCTCGTTAAACGCGGACTGTGTAAACAAGCCGGGATCATTTGAATGCAAATGCAAACCCGGATACACTGGAGATGGTGTCAATTGCAGTGGTAGGTTTTAAAATGAAGCTTTACGTCCCATCGTTCACTTTAGATTATTATACGCAAACGACCAGTATGCGAACTAGCACCCGGCGGCACCAGTATAGTGATCCTAAGGGGATGTTACTGGGAAACAGACTATGTGTAACTGAATCCCATTATCTGCCTTCTGTCTTGGTCTGCAACTTATCGTCAAGCTCATTCGGAGAAGGCTGATCAGTTAAAATGAAGAGAACCTTCGCTCTGTTGCAGATGTAGATGAATGCAGTACACCTGGTGGCAATAACTGCCCGTCAAACGCGGACTGTGTAAATAAACCCGGATCGTTTGAATGCAAGTGCAGACCTGGTTACACTGGAGATGGCGTCAATTGTAATGGTAAGTTTTCACTCTCAACACACAAACCTAAGATGATTTTTTCTCTTGAAGCAAGGAAAAATCAACAGATCCATGTAATATAGCACATAAAGAACTATAGAACCTAGAGTCCTGCATTCGCAGCAAGAGACCTATTAAATCCCCTAAACCTTGAACTGTGCTCTGTAATCAATTGAATCATCCAAATACACACAATTACAGATTTTGCAGATTTTCTCCGTCAACTCAGAACTGGAAAAAAGATGCTAGTGCTCAGAATGTTTTGTTGTTGCTGCTGTTTTTCTTTTTTTTTTTTTTTTTTACTTTTCATGTCCTTTGTTATTACATGCCTCGGTAGTCTGAATTATTTGCAAAACAACGTGCTCAAGTGAGAAGATTACAGCCAATGACTCTTTTGCAGATATAAATGAATGCAATACACCTGCACCCGAGCAGTTATTGGCACCATGGTGCCAATAACCGCTCGTCAAACGCGGACTGTGTAAATACGCCTGGATCGTATGAATGCAAATGCAAATCCGGATACACTGGGAATGGTGCAAATTGCAGCGGTTAGTTTTTCGTCTTAAGTAAACAGTCGGGAAAAATGCCACTCAGGATTGATTTGTTCAGCAAGAAACTCTATCTCCATGGTCGGCAACTAACTTCCTGTGGCCAAATTTCGTATGGCTTAGAGCTAGTGCTTTTTGGTTTTTTCTGTCCACAACCATGGTTTTTACGGCGGTCCTAACACATTTTGCCAGGAAAAACACCAGCATTTTCATGTTGATAGGAAGCTTGTCACGAAAAAAGAAATAAGTAGTAAAATTAACATCTGTAGATAACAATAAACGCTCATGGCCTAGTGGACTAAGCGCCGGATAATGACGCCGACGAGCTGGGTTTGGCTCTCAGCGAGGACATGAATTTTTTCCTTTTTTTCTTTTTTTTTTAATTTAACGACTTGAATGAGAGTATTTTCACAAATTAATAAGTGCCAGCAAAAAACAAAAAAGGGGGGCTCCGCCCTTAGGCTTGGCTAAATCTATATCCATGAGGACAAATTGTGGCTTATGCGCATGCGTCAAATCAAAATATCGTACAATTTACAACAGAATCTGGTTCAAAATCTAGCTGTATTGTAAAGAAATGTTTTTCTAGCAGAGTTTAGTGGAATTTGGCAACATAGCACTCCAAAAACCGCTTTAACGGTAAAAAATGCGTTTTTTTTTTTAAGTGAGCAGTGAAGGCTGCAATATTTCTGCTGCTCTTTAATTGCCATCTTCTAGGCATGCAGCTGCGAATTCACAAATACCCTTTCTTTCCTCAAACGCTATGTTGGACGAGGTGGTGTAAGACTGAAATGGAACTGCTATCATGTTTGGCGTCTATGACATTTGGACCTTCATAATTCCCAGCCATGAGCCGCCAAAACGGTACAAATATTCACGAATTTTCCCCTTTTACTTATCGCACGAATCACTAGGGTAAAATAGTTGAAAATCATTTTGACAACGTAAACATATCAGAGCAATTGACGTTTTTGCAGATGTGAATGAATGCAGTACACCTGATGCCAGTACCTGCTCGTTAAACGCGGACTGTGTAAACAAGCCGGGATCATTTGAATGCAAATGCAAACCCGGATACACTGGAGATGGTGTCAGTTGCAGTGGTAGGTTTTAAAATGAAGCTTTACATCCCATCGTTCACTTTAGATTATTATACGTAAACGACCAGTATTCGGACTAGCACCCGGCGGCACCAGTAAAGTGATCTTAAGGGAATATTACTGGGAAACAGACTATGTGTAACTGAATCTTATTATCTGCCTTCTGTCTTGGTCTGCAACTTATCGTCAAGCTCATTCGGAGAAGGCTGATCAGTTAAAATGAAGAGAACCTTCGCTCTGTTGCAGATGTAGATGAATGCAGTACACCTGGTGGCAATAACTGCCCGTCAAACGCGGACTGTGTGAATAAACCCGGATCGTTTGAATGCAAGTGCAGACCTGGTTACACTGGAGATGGCGTCAATTGTAATGGTAAGTTTTCACTCTCAACACACAATTCCCAAGATGATTTTTTCTCTTGAGGCAAGGAAAAAATCAACAGATCCATGTAATATAGCACATAAAGAACTATAGAACCTAGAGTCCTGCATTCGCAGCAAGAGACCTATTAAATCCCCTAAACCTTGAACTGTGCTCTGTAATCAACTGAATCATCCAAATACACACAATTACAGATTTTGCAGATTTTCTCCGTCAACTCAGAACTGGAAAAAAGATGCTAGTGCTCAGAATGTTTTGTTGTTGCTGCTGTTTTTCTTTTTTTTTTTTTTTTTACTTTTCATGTCCTTTGTTATTACATGCCTCGGTAGTCTGAATTATTTGCAAAACAACGTGCTCAAGTGAGAAGATTATAGCCAATGACTCTTTTGCAGATATAAATGAATGCAATACACCTGCACCCGAGCAGTTATTGGCACCATGGTGCCAATAACCGCTCGTCAAACGCGGACTGTGTAAATACGCCTGGATCGTATGAATGCAAATGCAAATCCGGATACACTGGGAATGGTGCAAATTGCAGCGGTTAGTTTTTCGTCTTAAGTAAACAGTCGGGAAAAATGCCACTCAGGATTGATTTGTTCAGCAAGAAACTCTATCTCCATGGTCGGCAACTAACTTCCTGTGGCCAAATTTCGTATGGCTTAGAGCTAGTGCTTTTTGGTTTTTTCTGTCCACAACCATGGTTTTTACGGCGGTCCTAACACATTTTGCCAGGAAAAACACCAGCATTTTCATGTTGATAGGAAGCTTGTCACGAAAAAAGAAATAAGTAGTAAAATTAACATCTGTAGATAACAATAAACGCTCATGGCCTAGTGGACTAAGCGCCGGATAATGACGCCGACGAGCTGGGTTTGGCTCTCAGCGAGGACATGAATTTTTTCCTTTTTTTCTTTTTTTTTTAATTTAACGACTTGAATGAGAGTATTTTCACAACTTAATAAGTGCCAGCAAAAAACAAAAAAGGGGGGCTCCGCCCTTAGGCTTGGCTAAATCTATATCCCTGAGGACAAATTGTGGCTTATGCGCATGCGTCAAATCAAAATATCGTACAATTTACAACAGAATCTGGTTCAAAATCTAGCTGTATTGTAAAGAAATGTTTTTCTAGCAGAGTTTAGTGGAATTTGGCAACATAGCACTCCAAAAACCGCTTTAACGGTAAAAAATGCGTTTTTTTTTTTAAGTGAGCAGTGAAGGCTGCAATATTTCTGCTGCTCTTTAATTGCCATCTTCTAGGCATGCAGCTGCGAATTCACAAATACCCTTTCTTTCCTCAAACGCTATGTTGGACGAGGTGGCGTAAGACTGAAATGGAACTGCTATCATGTTTGGCGTCTATGACATTTGGACCTTCATAATTCCCAGCCATGAGCCGCCAAAACGGTACAAATATTCACGAATTTTCCCCTTTTACTTATCGCACGAATCACTAGGGTAAAATAGTTGAAAATCATTTTGACAACGTAAACATATCAGAGCAATTGACTTTTTTGCAGATGTGAATGAATGCAGTACACCTGATGCCAGTACCTGCTCGTTAAACGCGGACTGTGTAAACAAGCCGGGATCATTTGAATGCAAATGCAAACCCGGATACACTGGAGATGGTGTCAGTTGCAGTGGTAGGTTTTAAAATGAAGCTTTACATCCCATCGTTCACTTTAGATTATTATACGTAAACGACCAGTATTCGAACTAGCACCCGGCGGCACCAGTATAATGATCCTAAGGGAATATTACTGGGAAACAGACTATGTGTAACTGAATCCCATTATCTGCCTTCTGTCTTGGTCTGCAACTTATCGCCAAGCTCATTCGGAAAAGGCTGATCAGTTAAAATGAAGGGAACCTTCGCTTTCTTGCAGATGTAGATGAATGCAGTACACCTGGCTCCAATAACTGCCCGTCAAACACGGACTGTGTAAATAAACCCGGATCGTTTGAATGCAATTGCAGACCTGGTTACACTAGAGATGGCGTCAATTGTAATGGTAAGTTTTCACTCTCAACACGCAATTCCCAAGATCCCTGTAATTTCCTTGGTTAAGCTAGAGGACTGGAGCTTTTTTCTCTTGAAGCAATGAAAAAGTCAACAGATCCATGTAATATAGCACATAAAGAACTATAGAACCAAGAGCCCTGCATTCGCAACAAGAGAGCTATAATCCCCTAAACCTTGAACTGTGCTGTGTAATCAATTGAATCATCCAAATAAACACAATTACACATTTTGCAGATTTTCTCCATGAACTCAGAACTAGAAAAAAGATGCTAGTGCTCAGAATGTTTTGTTGTTGTTGCTGTTGTCGTTGCTGCTGTTTTTTTTTTTTCCTTTTCATGTCCTTTGTTATTACATCCCTCGGTAGTCTGAATTATTTGCAAAACAACGTACCTTAGTGAGAAGATTACAGCCAATGACTCTTTTGCAGATATAGACGAATGCAGTACACCTGGTGCCAATAACTGCTCGTCAAACGCGGATTGTGTAAATAAGCCTGGATCGTATGAATGCAACTGCAAATTTGGACACACTGGGGATGGTGTGAATTGCAGTGGTTAGTTTTTTGTCTTAAGTAAACAATTGGGAAAAATGTCACTCTGGGTTGATTTGTTCCCCAAGAAACTCCATCTCCATGTTCGGCAACTAACTACCTGTGGCAAAATTTCGTATGGTTTACGGATGCGGAAAGAACCAAATGGCAGCTCACTCACCCACTTTTCCGAAATGTATATTTCTTGTCTCCCAAAACGTCTTGCGTATGAAAATTCCGGAAGAAATAGGCGGAACTGCTTTCGGAAGCTTATAAAGCGAAAACGGCTTTGCTTGTAGTTACTTGAATAATTTTTTATTTCGATCTCTAACCAGAGAGCATCGAGATTGACAACAAAACAAACCAAAGCACTACAAAACACACTGAAAACTATGACATAAGTTTTGAGGCCGCGAAGTGTATAAATTCGGGCGCTTTAAGGAACAAACATAACAGCATTCTGGAAGCTTGGAAATGGGATAAAGTAGCTTTAAACTGAAAACTGTTTCGCTTACAGTTGCTTGGATAATTTTTATTTCCTTCTCTAACTAGAGACCATATCGAGATTGAGAACAAAACACACCAAAACACTGGAAAATACATAACACAAGTTTGGCGGCTGCGAAGTGTATAATTTCAGGCGTTTTGAGAATTGCACAGAAATGTTTTCGGAAGCTTATCGGATGAAAGAGTAGACGCCTTTATTTAGAAAATACATATAAGAGAAAGTTTTTCTTTTATTTATTTATTTATAAAGGAAAATCTGGTTTAGCATTAAAATAGAGCTAGTTTAAACAGAGTCCTGTAAAAAACAAATAAACAGATACAAGGAAAATCAAGACAGAACGCGATAATTAAAGAGACTGGACACACTGGCGCTTGAATTGTCGTTTCGCCAGGGACTTGAACGTTAAAAAATATACATGTATTACTGCAAGTAACAACTGCTTCCCTTATGGTAAGTATTTTCTTTGACTAACTCGTCCTACTTCATTTGAAGATGTCGATGAATGTGCAACCAACACTGACGACTGCTCACCTAATGCCGTCTGCACGAATTTGGATGGATCATTCCAGTGTGCATGTAAGCCGGGATTTACGGGAGATGGAAAAACATGCGATGGTAGGTTTAAATGTCTATTAGCTGAGTATGGCATTTAATGGGAGGAAGGTGACATAGCTCACCTTTGCGTCACGTACGCCGAGTTATTCCACAACTTTTGTCGATAAGGTTACTGTGGGAATGGAATCAACCGCAATGGTGCGTTATTGTACCCACGAGTACAGTATAGCTCTCTTGGGTTTTTATTCACCTTGGGTTTTCCCTCGGTCAAACTTTGCAATAAATTAAGTGTATTTCTTCTTCAAAACGAAAGTTGGAGTCAAGACGTTGTTGTAATAGTTGCTTCACGTAAGCCGGGAAGGCATAATATATAGATTTAGCCAAGCCTAAAAGCGGAGCTCCACATCTCTCTTCCATGCTTGTTGGCCCGTAAAAAACATAAAATTTTAGTTGTATACAGTTATTCGCCAAGAGGTGAAAAACAGCAAGGGAAAACATGCGTACAACTGAGCAAACTGTGACTTGGCTTATTTTTCTTCAAAGAGAAGACTTCAGCACTACTTTCACCGACAACTCTTCTTGTAGCATTCTTACGAAAGCTAGCGAATTAAGTTCAAGAAGAGTACTAGTAAAGCTACAATTGCTACAAAAACCCACTTAAGTTGCTCCCGGTAGCGACTCGACAGACTTTTCCCTGCAAATATGCATTTCTCACTGATTTCAATGCATCCCTCTGGCTGTTTAATTCTGTTAACCATGAAACATTTCTCGAAATCGATTTTGCTAAAATAAATAATATTTTCCCGGCATCAAACTGTTTACTGACAAAACATTACCCAAAAAATGTTTTCGGAAACTTTCATCACACGTATAATTATCAAGAGAAAATGACACAAGCTTTTCACCCGCGAAGTATTAATCGGACGCTTTCAAGAACACACCCTGAACTAATTTTAGGAAGCTTTTAGAGTCTCATTTTAGACAAAATAGACTTAAACCGAGAAATGCTTTGTTTATAGTTACTTAAATAAAGATTTCATTTCGACCTGTAACTAAAGACACACTGAAACGGCTTACCGGTTCACACTGAACACACTGAACTCACTCACTGAAACGGCGATTCTAAGTTTAGTCCGCGCTAAATTGGGACAGAAATGTCATTCACTTCAAATGAAGAAACCAAAAATATATAAAAATATAAGGAAGATAAAATATTCCTCAACTGAACAAAAAACATATGGAGCTTTACACTAAGACTATAAACTTAATAAGAAAAATATTGACAACAGAGCGACTCTTCAGGTGTTGAATACTAAATTACGAATTAGTCAAAACAACCCAATATGCGGTGCAGAAGAAAAACAACCTAGACTGAAAAAACAACACAGACTCAATCTAGAATAGTCACGATTTCTACTTTTCGAATAAACTACTACTGACTGGAATTGCTCAAAGAACAATATTGAGAATTACGCACACGCTGGGAAATTATTGATTGAAATTGGGCCAACTTTTTTTGTTACAATTTATCTCTGTGAGTTTTTATGCTATTGACGTCAAATTTTTTACATGAATAGATATGTGCATGGTAAAGGGAACTATCATTTTGGTTTTTTAGTTTGGTTATTTTTGGCGGGAAAGTGACGTCACGAATATTGGGTGAAAATTAACATTTTAAATTTTGATACATTTTATAATAGCTGCTGAAAGACCAAGCTCACACAAGGTCAAAACTGAAGAGATAACTAAAATATGTTTATTCAGTCCAGAGATATGGTTGTTTTAAATTTAAAATTTCCGCCATTTTGTTACTAAAAATAGCACAAATGGAAATTTCAACTAGTTGTATCTCTGGACTGAATAAACATATTTTGGTTATCTCTTCAGTTTTGACCTTGTGTAAGCTTGCTCTTTCAGCAGCTACCATTAAATGTATCAAAATGTAAAATGTAAATTTTAACCTATTATTCGTGATGTCACTTTCCCGCCAAAAATGCCAAAAACTAAAAAATCAAAACGATAGTTCCCTTTACCATGCAAATATCTATTCATGTTGAAAATTTGACGTAAATAGCATAAAACCTCACAAAAATAGATTGTAACAAAAAACGTTGGCCCAATTTCGACCAATAATTTCCAAGCGTGGCACTAAAGTTCAAAAGAAATTTGCGCATATATATCAGATTGCTCACTAATGACAATTCCTTTAATGAATAAACACAGAAAAAGGGACAACTGAGAAACCTTCCAAAACATGAAATGTCATTCACATACGAAGGACTTGTTTGCCTAGGAAAGCAAACTGCATTCAATTTTCCCCTCGAGTGAAGTTACTCGCAAGCCGACAAACGGGAACTACAAGGTAATTTCACAGATATTTTAAACAAGTTTTTTAAAACATTTCAAGACAATTACCGTTATTTAAGCTTACTAAACATATAAAGTCGCTCAATTAAACAATTTTTACAATGTAAATCTACAATCAAATCTGTAATTTACTTTTACTACTGAACTGAAAGAAGGACTTAATAATGTAAAAGAAAGTCGCCGGGTACTTTCCAGATCTCCTTACCTGTGAAAAAAACAAGTACGTCCTCGAACGAGGATTTCTTGCCTTCAAGCTCTCACATACCTTTTACATGCGCCATCGAGATTGAAGCAATCCTTTTCCTTTTCATGATGAACTGTTACAAGTCTTCATTCCAAGAATGTATTACAATTATCGTATTGCAAATCGAGCGTACGAGGAACCAGCCGCCATATTGTTTACTTCAGCTACAAGAAAGAAAGGGCATCCCGCCTCCCCCGGTCGGGTTGTCTTGGGACTCCCTTCACCCTCCCCCAGAGTCTGTACGGACGGACAGATGGACGTACGCTGACGTCAGAACCAAAATTTTTCGGATCAACGGGTTACCACATTTGCTTACCCATGGTGCTCCGCGAGCTCCGCTGTTAAAGAATTTAACAAGAGCGTTCTGGGAGTCTCGGTAGGTTAGCGCTGACTCCCTAGGGAGCTTCTGACTTTTCACGGTGGGGCCAGACCACCTCCTAGATGTTGCAAGAAAAAGTGGGTTTTTTGGTTAATTTTCAATAATTGTGTTACTTTTCCTCATTTCTTTACCAAACTTGGCAATTTAAGGAGGCTCGCAACAGTTTTTTGGCCTTGGCGTGTATCTTTTGAAGTCAAAATTTCGCATAGAAGATAAACTTCGATTTCCTTGATACTACACCACCTTTTCAACATATGATCAAAGTTTATTTTCTCACTGGTTTCCTAGCAACAGCTGTCACCATAGCAACGGTAATGGACAACCCCTCATTTTAAATAATGTCGAAATATCTCGAAAACTAGTCAGACACTTTATGACGAAACTTGAATTATTTGAACTACTCAACCTACACAATTTGTATGCGAAATAAGGGGAAAATCTGTAAGAGCGTTTTCATGTAAATCGTGATTCATTTTTTACGGGCTGATTTTAGTCATTCCTGCAATATTCTCCAATATTTCAAGTAAGATAAAACTTAGCACTTTCTCTTTTCAGTTGAAGAATCTTTTATGATATCAAAACATTCTTAATGTACATTGAGCTTCCTAGGTGGCTGCGATTTTAAGATATTTATATTTAAAAACTGCTAAAATGCAGCACAAATCAGCCAAAAAGTTCGTAATTTGCATAAATAGAAATATTTCTAAACTGCCCTTACAGATTTTTCTCTTAAATTGTTTGCCGTTAGAATAATAATTCTCTTTGATGTTCCAGTGAGTTTTAGGCTGAATAAACATTTCGTTTATTAGATAAGAAGGCCGAATCTCGGTCAAGTTTCAGTTGTTATTAACTTTCAACGAGCAACAGTTTTATTTTGTTTTTCCTGGTCTATTTCACGGTTATTCACGTGCAATGAATATTTATACATGCTACGCTTGTGTCCTCTCGTGCGTTTACAATTCCTTCCCATTATAAAAAAAAATTCTTCCTCTGAACTTTTTTCTCGTCATTTTTCGGTTCCAGTGTAATGCCATCGTGGGCGTTAACATGTATGCAATACGTAATTCAAAATGCTAAAACGTCAGTCAGTATTTAAAGAATAATGGAAAAGAGTCTCCAGGAAGAAGCTCAGAAGACGAAAATTTTTTATTATAGTAACGACTGAAACCTGACCGAGTTTCAGCCTTCTTATCTAATAAACGAAATGTTTATTCAGCCT
The DNA here is from genome assembly GCA_964030785.1 of Siderastrea siderea. NCBI lineage: Eukaryota > Metazoa > Cnidaria > Anthozoa > Scleractinia > Rhizangiidae > Siderastrea > Siderastrea siderea. The sequence continues at coordinate 22,058,345 of OZ034967.1, forward strand.
AAAACTTGCTGGAACGTCAAAAAGAAATATTATTCTAACGGCAAACAATTTAAGAGAAAAATCTGTAAGGGCAGCTTAGAAATATTTCTATTTATGCAAATTACGAACTTTTTGGTTGATTTGTGCTGCATTTTAGCAGTTTTTCAATATAAATATCTTAAAATCGCAGCCACCTTGCAGCTCAATGTACATTAAGAATGTTTTGATATCATAAAAGATCCTTCAACTGAAAAGAGAAAGTGCTAAGTTTTATCTTACTTGAAATATTGGAGAAATATGCAGGAATGACCAAAATCAGCCCCTAAAAAAATGAATCATGATATACATGAAAACGCTCTTACAGATTTTTCCCTAATTTTGCATACAAGTTGTGTAGGTAGAGTAGTTCAAATAGTTCAAGTTTCGTCATAAAGTGTCTGACTAGTTTTCGAGATATTTCGGCATTATTTAAAATGAGGGGTTGTCCATTACCGTTGCTATGGTGACAGCTGTTGCTAGGAAACCAGTGAGAAAATAAACTTTGATCATATGTTGAAAAGGTGGTGTAATATCAAGGAAATCAAAGTTTATCTTCTATGCGAAATTTTGACTTCAAAAGATACACTCCATGGCCAAAAAAACTGTTGCGAGCCTCCTTAATATGGGACTTTGTGCCAAACAATTTGACATGAGTGGTGATGCCAAATGTCAAATTATGACGTCATAATTCGTGACTCTAGTGTTTAGAAAGAACACATCAAGAGGAGTTGAATGCTGAAAACAGTTTGTCGATATGACAAATAATGGATAAGCAGATGGTATTTTAGATTTTGGAAATTTTACAGTCTCAAAATAAGGTTCCTCCCTTGTCTAATACGTTTGAATTAGAGTGTTGTTTTCTCACTTCACTGACACCATTTAAGTTGCAGACAAGCTGTCTTAAGGACGTTCGGCGAAAATCTTCTACAACACAGATTTTTTTTTCATACTTTTGCTACACTCAGATAATGAGTTACCTATGTCAGAAATGCAAAAAAATTGGGGGAGTCACCGACTTCTTTTTTCGAAATAAAGCGCGTGGAAACTCCCCCAATTTTGACAAAGCGACCCTCGTAACTCGACATGGCCTTAGTGGTTGTTAGTTGAAAATAATAAAAGTGATTCGCTGAAGACCCACTTTCTCGGTTAAATTTCAGTTAAGTGGGCCTGTCACGTAAATAATTTAAACCGGCGTCATCCTTTCAGTTCAACTTAACCTTTAAAATAGGCTTTTGCCAACACCATGCAGCTAAAATAATAGAGGAATTCGATGATGCGACTGGGCAGAAAAGTTTTTATTTTGGAAAAAATCAAACTTCCACAACACAGATTTTCTTCAATTTTCGTGAAACGTTGATAATCGATAAAGAAATTGATCTATCAAAAGAAAATCTTGGGTCACCGAACATTTAAGAGAGTTAAATCCGTTCATAGATATTAATATGCCCACTTGCGCTATATTCCTCTACAGTTCTTCAACAGCGAGTGCGCTCAATGCATGACGTGGCATGACATGGCGACATGAATTGCGTGCTCAGTAAGGATGCGCAGAAACAATTAGCGAGACTGTCCTTTAATGGCAAAAGCTAAATGAAAAAGAAAACTCAGAAAAACTTTTCCTGCCTGAGCTAGAGCCCCAAACCAGTTTTGTGACGTTACTAAGTGTCACGTGATTAATTATTCACTTGCTAATATTATCGTTTTCAAGTCAAAAACCTTCAAATTTGAAATGATACGATTTTTTGGAACAAGAAGAAGTCCGTTCTACCAGAATCTTAGCTTGCATGGAAAAACACTGTGGAAAAAATCAGCAGGGTTGTTTTAGAAGAAAAATATGGTTATGGGGAGAACACTTAAATTTCTTTAAACTGCCATAACTCAAGATATGTTTGTTGAAGCCGGGAACGGTTTTCGGCCTTTCAATCCCCTTGCTTTCAGATGACATAGCATTTTATTTCAAATTTGAAATTTTGTTCACCTCGTTTTGTGACGTCACAATTATGAAGTCACAATTTGGCATTTTAAGTCATTCTCATGCTCAAAATAAATTGGTCGACAACCCAAGGTTTCCTGCCAAGCTTGAAAAGAGATATGAAAAACAGGCAAAATTAGTCTAAATGGCACATTTGGGGGGTGGTTTGGCCCCACCGTGTTTCATTGGTGAATGCCGCGCAAGCGAACCCGGAAAGTAAAGAGTGCATCACTTCCTCTGCGCCCGTTTTACACCCGTACACATTTCGATGCATGTCTGATATTGACATTTCCGGAAAAATTGTCACCCAAGGAGTTTTGTTCTCCAAAGGAAAAAATGTAACTGTCCCTTAGGTTCCACATCTAGAGAGTATATTCCTTAATCCCTTGAAAATGGTGAGTTAACGAATATTTCCCGGAGGACACGGGAGGACACCCGCGAATGTCTGGAACAACGTTAAACTGCAATTGTTTCTTATACTTTTATTTGATTGTACGAATGATATTGATGCAATTAAGATAACAGTATTTCATCTTGTGGGGTCATAACATAATAAACATAACATAACATAACATAATCTTTATTTCAACACGGTGTAAAACTCATCAATAAAGCTTAAGTCAATCAAACTATTACCCCCTCCCCAGTTTTTGGCTTTGCATTTTAGGGCCACCGATTTTCTTTAAAGCAAAGTCGTAGAAAACGTTTTGGAACAGGACTCACCTCTGCTATTTATGATGCCAAGTCGTCCATTGAGTGGAAGCAAATGTTATTTAGACAACTTTTCCGTAACGTGCTGTCGAACAGAACTGATCTTATTGATAAAAAAACTTATTTTCTTTGAGTAACTCGTCTTACTTCTTTTGAAGATGTCGATGAATGTGCAACCAACGCTGACGACTGCTCACCTAATGCCGACTGCAAGAATGCGGATGGATCGTTCCAGTGTACGTGCAAGGCGGGATTTACAGGGGATGGAAAAACATGCGATGGTATGTTTAAATGCCTATTATTTGCTGACGTAGCTCACCTTTGCATTACTTATGTCTAGCCATTCGTCGAAAAGGTTACAGTGGAAATGATATTAGCTACAATGATGCGTTAATGTACCAACGAGTACACATCCTTGCATTTTAACCCCACCCTAAGAAAGGGGCTGCACCCTGGGTGGCAGTGATACCGTCTTGAACTTTCCGGAAAAAAATAATTTGGAAACATTTTCATCATTTGAAATACGGAGTTAGTGTCAAATACCTTTGAACGGTTTTATGGCAGTGCCATGGGATTTTGTAAAACCACTCTGTCACACGATTCAAATTACAAAATAACTAAATATAGATGTTCTGGGTTTTTAATTCACTTTGGATTTTAGCTTGCTCAGGCTTTGCTAAATTAACTGTTTTTCTTCTTCGAAACGATAATTAGACTCAAGACACCGCTGTAATAGTTGCTGGAGTAAACAAGGAAAGCATAAAGAATTTGAGAAGCGCGTTCTAGGATTCCTGGTAGGTTAGCGCTGACACCCTAAGGAACTTTTGACTTTTTATTGGTGAACATTGCTCATGCGAACCCGAAAAGTAAATAATGCATCTCTTCCTTGATCGCCCGTTTTACACCCGTAGCATGTCTGCTGTGGATATTTTCGGAAATCTTGTCATGGAAGGATTCTTTTGTGATCCACATCTATGGAATTTATTTCTTAATTACTAATATTTAAACTGCAATTGGTGAGTATACTTATAAGTGATTGTACGAACGTATATGAGAAATGTTGGTACAGTTAAGATAATAGTATTTCATCTTGTATGGGCGTAACAAAACAAAGCATAATCTTTATTTCAACACAGTGTCCAAATCATCAATAAAGCTAAAAAAAAGTTTTTAAAATGCATAAATATTTTTTAACATGATTGCCATATGCATGCGGGAATCCGACATGTATAGAAAATCGTATGAATGCGAGTGCATTTCGTGATTTATGGGCAAGAGTGATGTTTTGAAATTTGAGAGAAACTCTAAGAACGAGTGGAACTTTTTCGAAATTGCGCGCGGTAATCCCGCATGGCCGCGGGCTACCATAAAAGTAGGACATCTCGTGACGACTAACATGGAGTCAAAGAAGGTGTGGGCTATTCGAATGGTTTTTAAATGAACATTTATACATTTTAGTAGTTCTTACATGACCAATTTGACAATTTTATGTAGCGGCTGACGCGGCTCGAAGAGCAAAATATAGTCCGCAATTTTAACAGTGTTTATACCGCTTTAAGGTTTTTTAAGTGCGTCGAATGTGGATCAAAGACGTGATGTCTTGTTGTTCTTCTCGACGTCAAGCTATTGTGCACACGCAACTCCTTGATATTAGAGTGAATTCGTATAACCCGTTTCTTATATGCTAATGAGAATCACTAAATGCTAATTAGAAGAACAATCAAGAAACTGAGCACGCACAACTAAAACCAATGCTTCAAATTTCTTATTGTGGACATTTCAAAATAACAAGCCTTAAAATGAGCTATTCTTTTCTTCCACTGTTGGCACACCAGCGCAAGAACGTACCGGCACGAGTGTTTCTCTGCTACAGGCGTTAGAAAGTCAGCCTTTTAATTTAACGCAGGCTGCATGCGGGTTACGCGAGAGAAGCGTTGAACTGAAATTTAGTTCACTATTGCATGTTCAAAATGTCGAAAGTTGTGTGTTACAGATACATGCAAAGCAAACGGCCATGTGGAGCATCCTTTTTGAAATGACAACTTGAAATCTAGTACACCAAGTATTATTTTTCTACAGTTACACTCCGTATCTTTTTCAAAATGCTTATTTCTTTGGCGTATGCTGAACACAGGTAGGCACTTCAATGGTGAATCGCTCGTGCGTACCCAAACCGGTCATTGGAATATTATGCGCCTCATTAGCATATAAGAAACGGGTTATACGAATTCACTCTAATGGTTTCCCAAATGCTCACACGTTTTATTTCAACCAATCAATTACAATCTTGTGACAGGTAAGCGAAGGGTGAAATTTTTGACATTGAGGTTCACAAAAAATTTGAACTGTTCAAGTTTTATCTTTCTTCAATGAAATCAATTAAGCGGTTTTAAAAAGTTCACATTTGTTCAGTAATGGTTATCGCAAACGATGCGAGGACTTCGGTGAACTGCATTGTCCTTGAATGATGTTAAATGTGACTTGACAGTTGTGAAAGTTGTTTACAGTAAAAGCATGGCTGCTTGCTTGCTGTAGCTGTTCCGTACTGGTTGAAGGAAAAGACCACATCGGAAGACCTGGGAAACTGTTAGATGTTGCTGTCTGCTGATAATGTGGAATAACTGCCGTTGCTCCTTTTCACTTCGTTCATCGTAGTCGCTAAGAGACTTTTCATGCAATTGCGTGGCCGGTCACCTGAATAATAGACTGCCTCTCAACGTTCGCTGCCCTGATTTTCTTCACCACTGTCTTCCTAGCGCTGTGGTTACTCAGCCTCTTGTTGGTCGTTTCCAAGGGTGTATTCTTGTTGATGTTTTTTTATCATATGGTCGATGCGGTTAACGCCAAGCCGCTGCTCCTTATACCAAACATTTGTTTTAGGATTTTCAATCACGGTAGTAGTAGTAGTAGTAGTAGTAGTAGTAAAACTTTATTTAAACACGGAAAATCATCAGTTAATTAAGTAAATAACTAAAACTAATTACAACTGCTTTACATGATTGCCGTGTGGGAATCCGATATATCAGCTATCTTCTTAATAATTTGCTTAAAATTATTAACAGATACAGCATTTTTTAGGCATTTGGGTAAGTTATTCCATAACATAGCCCCGCTGTAAGAGAAGCTCCGTTTCAAATAGTTGGTGTTTGGTTTGGATAGCGTCAGCTTTCCCTCAGAGTCTCTCAAGTTATAAACAGAGTGACGCTGAGAGAAAAGACTTTGAAGATAATCTGGGGCAAGTCCATTCATAGTTTTAAACATCATCAAGGCTTTCTGTTTCTTTCGTCGAAGAAATAGCCTCTCCCAGTCGAGGGTGGACAGAAGGTGGTTTGAGCTTGTATCAAAGGGTGATTTAGTAATAACTCTGGCTGCACGATTCTGTAATTTTTGGAGCTTTTCACTCAAGTAACCACTCAAACAGTCCCAGACAGGGCTGCAGTAATCAAAATGTGGTATAATTAAAGCGTTATAAATTTGAATTGCAGTTTCTTTCGATATAAAGGGCCGCACTCGTTTAAGGGCACCTATAGCCGAAGAGACTTTCTTGCAAATCTCTTCAACGTGTTTACACCAAGAGAGATGAGCATCAATGAAAAGACCCAAAGATTTAGTATGATCAACTCTCTCGATAATTTGGTCATCAATTCTGATTTCTACGTCGTCACATTGAGCAGATAGTCTTTGCCTTGATCCAATAATCATTAACTCTGTTTAGGCAACATTTAAACTGAGCTTGTTAGCTTTCAGCCAACAACTAAGGCTATTTAATTCAGGGGCTAAAGCCAGCTTAAGCTCTGTTAACGTCTTAACAGATAATGTAAGATTGGTATTATCGGCAAACATTCTTGGTACAGCGTTCTGCAGGGAGTTCGGGAGATCGTTAATGTAAATTAAAAATAGCAAAGGACCCAATATGCTGCCCTGAGGCACGCCGCAACTGAGGGTACGAGCAGTTGATAGTTTGCCGTTGACACTACATCTTTGGGTTCGGCCACTTAAGTACGATGAGAACCACTTTATAGCTGCCTGATCGACACCCAAGTATGACATCTTACGCAAGATAATCTCATGATCAATGGTGTCGAATGCCTTAGTAAGGTCAATAAAGACAACGCCATTTAGAAGGCCATTGTCGATGTTTACTGACCAAGCATCTGTTGCCTCAAGCAAAGCCGTGAGCGTACTATGTAGGGAACGGAACCCGGATTGGCATTATAATAACAATTTATTGTCATCTAGATAATGGTAAAGTTGATTGTAAACAATTTTTTCCAAGACTTTCGAAACTACTGGGATTACAGATATTGGCCTATAATTGTTAGGATCCGATTTTAAGCCCTTTTTGAAAAGTGGAGTTACTTTGGCCGCTTTCCAGTCGTTTGGATATATCCCCGTGAGAATAGACTTTGAGAAAATGGAGGTAAGAGAAGGTGCGACGATACTAGCAGCCATTTTTAACAAATTACTCGGAATCCTATCAAGACCAGTGGCTTTCTTTTCATCAATTTTCGACAAAAAGCTAAAAACAGTATTTACACTCGGAATTTGCAGAGAAAACAAACTATCGGTGGGTTCCAGGTAAGACTCGGGATTTACATCGACAACAGGGATATCTTGGGCTAATACTTGCGCAACGTTTGAGAAATGTTCGTTAATAGCTTCCGCTGTGTCCATCGGGCTACTTACTATTCTATTATCTGCTTTGATCTCCAAAATATTAGCCGACTTACCACTGTTACGTGAAGTTAGCTCGTTAATAACTTTCCATGTTTTGCGTGAGTTACCTTTGTTGGCTTTCAGGTTGTCAGAAACATAGCGTTTCTTTGCGAGCTTAATTGCGTTATTTGCCTGGTTTCTAGCACGCTTAAATTGATCCCATGTAGCAGAGTTATTGGAGGAGATTGCCTTCTTTTTAAGGAAATCTCGTTTTCTGATTTTACACAATAATTCTCTGGTAATCCATGGAGATCGCTTTTTACGAATTCTTTTCAATTTGAGTGGTGCGTGTTTATCAACGCAACCAAGAAACATTTCTTTCCATTCACGCCACATATCATTTGGATCAGAATACAAATCAACATTGGCCCATGGCAATTGATTGAGATCACTTAAGAATTTTCCTCTGTTAAAGTGTTTAAATTGTCGCGTTTCAATAACGCGAGGGCCGTTACGATGGTAATGAGTCTTACGTGTCAAGAAGACAAGAGAATGATCACTTATGCCAAGGTGAATAACTCCTGAATTTGTAACCTTCTCTAGGGAGTTTGCTATACATAAATCGATTAACGTTTTTGAGACCGGGGTAACACGTGTTGGTTCAGTGATTAACTGACTAAGACCAAATATATCGAAAATATTTGTCAAATGGGAAGAATCATACGTATTTGCTTCAGGAACAAGTTGCAGTTGATATCACCAAGTAAATATAATTCCTTATTTTCCGCGTCAATTTTGGCTATAGCTTTTTCAAATTCGCTAAATAAATTTGGTGGAGAATTTGGGGGTCGATACCAAGTACCGACCAGAAATGGTGTACTCCGTGGCTTACTGATTTCGACAAATAGACACTCCAGGTGATCGTTATTTAAGTCATTACGTATTCGATAATTCAAATTAGTGCGTAAATATATACATACACCACCTCCATTCCTTCCGTTAACTTTACGATCTTTTCTGACTATTTCAAAGCCAGGTATGTAAACTTCATCATCATGTACTGTAGAGTCTAATTTAGACTCGTTGATTTGTAAAATATCAACTTTTGAAGAGGACATAAAAACTCTAAGTTCGTCGATATGAGACAACAGACTGTTAATGTTGAGGGACGCAATGACTAAACCTCGACCAAAGATTGTGGGACAGTTGGACTTACCGCAGTCATTACCCTTGTGGACATCAGCCGAGTCGGATTCTCAGACGGCAATATCCTAATCTACACGTAAATGATTAATAAAATTACGAGCCAGGCGCGAGGTTCCACCTTTGTTTAAATGAAGACCGCTCCGGTTTAAGTGACTAGTTGCTAAAATGTTTGAGTGGTCAACAAAACCCCAGTTCTTTTGCAAGCAGTGTTCCTTAAGAATTTTGTTTACGTCAGGCACTTTGCAAGCCAGAGCTTCATCATCAGATCTGTTGATGAGACTGGATATAGTAATCATAGCTGAAGATTCGGAGCTGACTGATTCAGCTAGGTCAATCAATTCTACTGCACATTCATGAGGAGTATTGGAGGATCGTAAACTATTAGTTCCCACATGGATAATTATCTCGTCTGGGTTTCTGTGTAGAAGTGGCTTGATATGGTCTTTCATGTCTTGCGTTGTGCATCCCGGGAAGGTGGCTATCTTAACTTGTAAATTCTTGGACATTTTGTGACCTTGTAGGTATTTAAGAGTCGAGTCCCCTGCTATAACAACTTTCTTCTGACGGTTGGGCTGTAAGTGGATATCCTGATTTGTCGAAATGACAGAGCCAGTGTTTTGCAATCTAATCTCGGAGGACGATGAAGATGGTCTATGTCCTTGGACATCGCTATTCCCTTTACGATTGCTTTCATTTCTTTGGATTTGTTCATCATCTCGAAGAGGCTCAAATCTATTTCGAGTTTGGATTCCGTTAGCGGGCATTGTTTTCTGGCTGTGTTTTGCATTTGCGCTTCTCGGGTGCGGCATTTCTACGGACCAACAATCACTTGATTTTTGGTGATTGTTGTCAACATCGCCCTTTTCTCGCAAGGCAAGGTAAAAAGGCAAGGTAAAAAGGACCTTTGTCTCGTAACTCTTGAGGACGTCGACTTTGGTACTGCTTGAACAATTCAACTGGGCATCTCGGACCACCAGAGGCAAAATTTTTCGGCAAAACACTTCGACGTTTTGTGTTCAGCCCTCCCTGCCTTGTCTTCGTCGGATGTTCTTTGAATGTGATGTACTCCGTGCCACAGTCATCTACACAAAAGACGAAGTCTTCAACTTACACTGAATGGTGTTCCTGAAGTCTGCTCAGTCCAAAATGCTGAGTTAGTACCCATCACATGGTTTGTGAAAGAACTCTTGGTCTTGAGTTTCCGAGCCTTTTCTCGGTCCAAGGCATTTCTTCTTCTTCGGCCGTCAGTGCATTTACCGCGTTAGGTCTCTTCCCTTTGTCTTGTTGACGAAGATGTTTGACTTTTCCCTCTAGCACCAACTTTGACTGATAAAACTGACGGTCACGTATTCTCGAGTACTTGTAGTCATGTTCTTTTAAATGCCGGTCGAGGGCTGCCAGCATGGATTTTAAACTCTCAGGTTCGTACGTCTGTGGTACGTACTTCAGCATAAAACATCTGTAACATTTTATCGAGATCTTTGTGTTCGTACTGCTCCAGTTTAGGGTTAACTTTCCTTTCACTTGCCCATTTTTGCCACACACTCAACCAGGTTTGTGTTGATTTAGTAGTGTTTTTGTTTTTGACATTTTGTTTCAGTTGGTCGACAACAATTTCGTCTGACAAGGCAAACCGGCTGTCATCCATTTTGCTTTTTGTTTTCAAATTTCGTGCTTCCCCTTGTTTCCATAGCAACTTCGGTATTGCACTCTGTTACCTCCATTTGCACTCTATAAGTGATTAATGCATTCCTCATTGACCAATCAGAAACTGTATATTTTGTTGCGTATATTATAAGACAGGAAAATCGGTTGATCTTTGCCTTGAACTGCCCAATGGGGACCTTTAATTTTGCTTTAGTTAAAAGATTTGTTAGTGAGGAGCCAATATACGAATATCGATTTTCTTTGGACGTGTGTATAAAATGAATCAAACATACGTGGAATGAAAAATTGTATGCAAACTGTGTTGTGCGTGTACATACAGATTTAGATATTTGTGATGTTTTGATTAGTGTTTGTGCGCCTAAGAGGCAATAATTAAATAATTCCTCATAATTCCTCAGAAAGAATACTGTCAATGTATAGCGGGCGTTGATTAAGTTTAATTGTCAAAGTATCTACGGAATGCATTTGCGTGCGCGAGCTGAAAAGTAGCTAGTAAGTGAACGTGAAGCCATGTTAATTCCACTTGGGAGGAGGGTCTGGCCCAAACAGATTACGAAAACTAGCATACAACGGGTCTTGAGGACATGAATGTCTCCTAACAGAGAGGTCTCTGGTGCCGAGGCGTCTCCCAATTTCGCCGATGTAAAGCAAGAGACATTGTCGACAAAGTAAACTAAATTACTTGTCACGCAGGTGAACCTCTGCTTGAATCTCAGTTGACTGCCTAGGAAGTAGATAGTCCGCATAATTATAGCATGAGCACAAGTTTTATATCGGGATAGAACACAAGGGAACTTTCCTGGCTCTCATTCAGCAATTAGTTCTGTTATTTGAAGGCTGGTTGAACGAGAGCAGTGTTCAGTAATTGATTTCTGTGATAACTTTGACCCTACTCGTTTTTAAAGTGACAGATTGTTGATCCCGGGGGGGGGAGTACTCGGAAAAATTTTGATGGGAGTGTGCCGCTGGGACTCTGAAACCCTTAACCTATACCAGACCACGTTCATGTCGTTTTTGCAACCCTATTCTAGACTAGATGCCAAAAATCCCTACCCTATCCCAGACTAGCTATTTTCGAGCTATCCATCAGAAATATAACCACACAGTGCTTTTAATGGAAAACCATCTCTCGATCAACAATATTGTCGCGATTTCATTTATATTTTATATTTCCGAGTTTTTCAAATCCATTAATTAATTGGATTAAATTTTCACACCACCCATTAGTTTCCCGGTAATTGATACCCTATCCTAGACCAAGACTCCTTGATTTCTATACCCTATCCCAGACTAAACTGCTTGAAAACCATACCCTTCACAGCGGCACATACCTATATAGGTTATATATGGGAGTACCCCCCCCCCCGGGTTGTTGATTCATTTAAAGTGCATTCTAATTCTAATCTAACGCTGTGGCATGACATGTGTGTGTGTCTGGTGGCAGAAGCAATTTGACTAATAACTTTTTTTGCCTTTGCGATGAAGTGTTGTTACGACGTAAATCAATTTAATCCACACAGCTTGCTTCAATAATGCTGTTGGTATTTCTGATCCTGGTACCATCCCTAATGATCAAATGACGGCTTCCTCATACTTCAGTCACAATGGTGGCTTCCATCCTTATCACGGCCGGCTCAACGGAACCCGTTCCTGGTGTGCAGAAACCAGGGACAGGAGTCCTGAGGACTGGCTTCAAGTTGACCTTGGGAAAACGACTGAAATATGTGGAGTCGCTACTCAGGGAAATGGAGGCAGTTTCCCGGCATGGGTGACAGACTTCAAACTATCCTACTCAGCTACTGGAAATGGTTGGACTACATATTCGGATGGTTCGGAAATGGTACGTCTTGATATTTTAGAATAAAAATATACTAATAATGTGTTTCACATGAAAATTCATCCTCGTTTCATTGCAGTACATTTAATTCTGGTGTCTTTTTAGTTCAGTCCGGCCCATTACGGTGTTTAGTATTGCCCAGCTCCGGACAAACGGATGCAATATTTTAATTCAATAAAGTTTAAATTTTTCAATTAAACAATTTACACATGCTTGACCACCCTGCTGAATGATTTTGAATGATAGTAAATGGTATCAAACGAAATTTGATTGCGACCAATTTTCGATCCAACACTTTTCAGTCTTCGCACTCAGTAAATCACGGCTTGACTGACAGATGACCAATAACACCGCGAGCTCGTCGACCAGTCAGGACAACGACCATGCAGAAACTTATAACATCTACTGACGATTCACAATGCCCTTGACTCTGATGATGACTTCCGCTCAGGTTGTGGAAACGTCAGTCAATGTCACCACAAACAGCCCTTACACTCACCTTGACGATCATACTTTACCGACTTTTGATATGACTACTGGGTTCAAACCATTTACAGTAGTGTTAGCTCATTTTGCTGTGTTGTTCTTTTATGGTTTTATTATTATTATTATTATTATTATTATTATTATTATTATTATTATTATTATTATTATTATTGCTTTTTCCTTTTTTTTGGTCAACAGTTCAAGTACTTTTAGCACTTTTTGAAAATTTTGGAATCCAAGATAACGAAACCTCCTCCCCTCCACCACGTCTTTTCGCGCTCCATCCAAGACACAAGAAACAGTTTATTTTTTTGTTTTTGTTTTTTTAATTAATTCTTTCATGACAACCATGTTTCGATTTTCCTCCTTGCACTTCTTAACATGTTCGGATGGGAAAGCTCGATATTAGTTTTTCAATGCAATACATCAGGGACATTAATTTGGTCAAAATTTAGTTCTATAAAGTCGACAGGGAGGGTGAAATGCAACATTTATAAATTTAAAAAAGGTAAACGTTCAGCGTGCAACCATCGAGTTATGGATGCACGCGGGAGGTTGCTCAGTACGAAAGAAGCGTAAGAGTTGCTCGGGGCCGGCGAAGCCGAAAGCAACTCTAGCTTCTTGAGTGCTTAGCAAACCTCCCAAGTGCATCCATAACTTGATGCCGGGTTGCACTGCTGTGACGTTTAAAATTTCTTTCATAACATGAAAATTTCCCCCTCTTTCTACAGACAATAATTTTTATTGAAATAAGTCATTGTCATTCTGCTTACACGAAGTTAAAAGTACGCTAGACCGCGCGAAAATGTTCATTCAGCTCTCCGCTGGCAAAGCTACACATTTTTAACCTTTTCGTTGGATCACAGATCAGTAAGTTTGACCTTATATATCTTGAAGGTAAAAAATCCAACTTCAAACCTTCACGTAAGTTAAATCTCCAGTTAAATCCTGTTTGAAAACAAACAATTTGAATTCGTCAACGAGCGGAAACAACCTCAAAACTGAGTTATTTGAAGTGGGAGCGCGTTTTGTGAAGACCATCGCAAATTTTATTTTGCTACTACTTTTCTTGATTATATGTTAAAAAATACTAAAAACTACTTTTTCGAATCACTGTTAATTATTGCTTACCTCGAAAGGTTGGCACAAGCACAGACCAGTTTGTGGTCTTTTTAGTCTTCTCGGAGTGCCTTTCTGCTATTTATTTATTTATTTATTTATTTATTTATTTATTTATTTATTTATTTCTTTATTTATTACAAGATATTTATCTACAAGTTTATATAGCTCCTGTTCGCTAAAATTTGCAAATCCCTTCGCTGGCGGCTCATTAAACAAATTTGGCTCAAAACTAGGTAGCTCGCCTTCCTCATTATCGTTCCTTCCTGAGCTCCCCCAAGTGTTTTGTTGTCCAGCAAAATCTCTAATTTTTTCCATCTCTTAACAACATAAAATTTGCAACAGATAAAAATTTGCCAGAAAAAAATTGCAAAAAAGCTGCTGACGTCAGCGTGCACCTCACAGACAAATGGATCGCGCGCATCAGCGAATCTGAGTGCGCGCTTTATCAAAGCTATGTTATAAAGTTACTTGTTTCATCCTTATTTCACTTACGCAAAACAGTTTGGTCTCAGATTAACCAGAATTAAACTCTTTCCCCAAAACAATGTTTTATCCTAAAAAACAAACAAACAAACAAAAACGCCCACTGTAGACGAAAAGCAATATCGTACAGGGAGAAGGGGGACTTTCGTCTTCCCTTCCTAGAAAATGAGAAGGTGTTGCGAAGATTATAGGTTTTTCGTGTAAATTGGGGTTTCCCCATTAACCACATTATCATTCCCTTTCTCTTTATTACTACACTTAAGGCCGCGGGGGACAAGCTGTTCATGAATAAATTTATAAGGCAAAATTTTGATAGAGGTCTTACGTTATAAAACTTTATACCTTGAAGGTGTGGGAGCCGATTCCGTTGAAACTTAACAGACTGAGAGCTTGGGGAATGAATGAAAGAAAAGCTGGACTCCGAGAGTATTTTTTTATTTAAAAATGTTAAAAAGTCACAAGATATCCGTGGCACACGATTTGACGCACGTGATATTATTGACTCAGAAACTGAAAGTTTTACGGAAGAGCCTATTCATGAATATTTCGCGCAATGTCACTACCATTCGTCGCACTTTGTGCATACGCTTTAAATAAACGAATACTAATGACCTAGTTTCTCACCCGCGGCCTTAACACTTTCGACAACCCCGATTCTTCTAGTATATATGTAGCCTATACAGGACTTACGTCACATAATATGAGCCTAATAATTTGCCACCAGACTAGTGTATGGGAATTCTACACACTTAAAATTAAAGTGTAGGATTACACAGAAAAATAGTGTAAAATTTTTGCCAGCCCCGGCAGCCTTTTTTGGGGGTGTATTTTTACACACAGTGGAGCGGTGTAGTTTTACACTAGAACGGATGGTATTTTTACACGCATGATAGTGTAAAACGAGTGTTTTACAATTCTGCCATGTATAAAATTACACATTAAATCAGTGTAATGGAATCAAAACAGTGCGTAATATTACACCAGATGATGGTGTAGTTACCTTGCCAGCCCCGGTAGCCTTTTTTTGGCGAGTAATTTTACACAAATTTACAAAGGTAAAATTACACTTAAGGTAGTTATAATTTTGCCCCCCAAAAAAGTGTAATGAAGGTATTTACAACTATAATTCCCGCGTAACATTACACAAGCACCTTGTAACCTGCATCGTCAGCCATGACTTGTGTGAAGAGGCAATTAAATAGTTTCTTTGCAAATTACTTGCAATTTTTTTAATGGAAGAGTAAGCAGCTAGTAATTTTTTTACATGCAAAAACATACAAAGAAACACGCTCATTACTGAAAACCTTTAAAACTTGCACGAACTTCGCAAGCAATTTTTAAAATGTTCAACTTAGCAGTAGGAAGGACTTCATATAACATTTTAAAACGGTCAATTCGCTTACAGTTACTGTTTTTTAACTTTGCCCAAAATAAATTGTAATGAAGGATGTATTAATTAACTTTGTGTGATGCATTACTCAACAACGATGAGAAACCATAAAAGAAATTTCGTTCCGCAACTATAAATTGAACCAGGAGATTTCATTAGTTTGCTCCTATGTTATATTGCCTTATTGCTTAGTGGTGAAAACAATGAGTGTTGAAGTTCTAGAATGTCGGTGACCACTGGACAACTTGAAACTGTGAGAAGTCGTGTTGTATTCACATGTACTTTAGATAATTTTTATTTTTTGAATTCTTAACTTTCGCTTTTTCCCGTTCAGCTTAGTTCCACACTGTCAAATATTTTATCTTTGCTTCCTTCAGAATTTCATTTTCTGATTTGAGAACATCAATTAATCCGTTTAAGTGCGAGATTTTGTTTCTCTTTGATTGCTTCTATGCAAAGTCATTATTTGTTTACTTAATTTTCCTTCTGTTTCTTGCAATCCACTGACATCACCTGCATTGTAAGGACCTAACAGAAGTGACACAATAGAAATTGCACAGAAATCATGTTGACTTTTCTTATCAAACCAAAACACAACTAATACGATGTGAACTTGATACCTGGGTAGAGCCTCGACTAAAAACTAACTCTAAACATGTTTTGTTCCAGCCATGACTCCCAGTAACAGGCGGGCGAAACCACCGGACTGGGTCGTTAGTCAAAGGCGGGCGTTACCACCTTACATAACTGCCTGGCCGGTGAACCAGGGCCATAAATGAAACTAAACACAGCTAAGAGTTTGTACACTTTATACCAAGGCTAATGTTTGACATAATTTCTACTATAAAATAACTCTAAACATGTTTTGTTCCAACCATGACCCCCAGTAACAGGCGGGCGAAACGACCTGACTGGGTCGTTAGTCAAAGGCGGGCATTACCACCTTACATAACTGCCTGGCCGGTGGACCAGGGCCATAACTGAAACTAAACACAGCTAAGAGTTTGTAAACTTTATACCAAGGCTAATACTTGACATAATTTCAACTATAAAATAACTCTAAACATGTTTTGTTCCAACCATGACCCCCAGTAACAGGTGGGCAAAACCACCTGACCGGGTCGTTAGTCAAAGGCGGGCATTACCACCTTACATAACTGCCTGGCCGGTGGACCAGGGCCATAATTGAAACAAAACACAGCTAAGAGTTTGTACACTTTATACCAAGGCTAATAATTGACATAATTTCAACTATAAAATAACTCTAAACATGTTTTGTTTCAGCCATGGCCCCCAGTAACAGGCGGGCAAAACCACCTGACTGGGTCGTTAGTCAAAGGCGGGCATTACCACCTTACATAACTGCCTGGCCGGTGGACCAGGGCCATAATTGAAACAAAACACAGCTAAGAGTTTGTACACTTTATACCAAGGCTAATGTTTGACATAATTTCTACTATAAAATAACTCTAAACATGTTTTGTTTCAGCCATGGCCCCCCAGTAACAGGCGGGCAAAACCACCTGACAGGGTTGTTAGTCAAAGGCGGGCATTACCACCTTACATAACTGCCTGGCCGGTGGACCAGGGCCATAATTGAAACAAAACACAACTAAGAGTTTGTACACTTTATACCAAGGCTAATGTTTGACATAATTTCTACTATAAAATAACTCTAAACATGTTTTGTTTCAGCCATGACTCCCAGTAACAGGCGGGCAAAACCACCTGATTGGGTCGTTAGTCAAACGTGTGTATCACCACCTCACATAACTGCCTGGCCAGTGGGGCAGGGGCATGATTGAAACAAAGCACAACTTAGAACGTAGACTTCTGTAAACTTGATATGGAGGTCACGACGTTCCCTTACATTTCATCACTGTCACACTGCTTCCTTGAAGGGAGAAGGGATTGTTTAATTTCATGCATGTTTACCGAATTCCACTGCATAAACACGCCATTAAAACATGCGGTTAATTTAGCTAGTTCCAGTTTTCCCCCTGTCAGCACGTGATCCATATCTACTTACGTGTTTGAGTCTCTCCCTGAGCAACGGATTTATTTTCCTGATAATTTTCAGCCAGTGTCCAACATTGGAATCAACTGTGCTGCTAACTCACTTCCTCCCTTTTCTATTAAGCCAAGCAACGCGTCCCCATCAATATCCATTCCTGAAAGCGAAATATTTCTGTTACGTTAAGGGGTGTCGTGTCACATGATTTTTTGGCGGTAAAATGTGCTCGCCTCGCCAACGTGCACTCATATCATACACGAGGACAAAATGATGTAAAATAATTACATAAAAAGGGTGTTTTTCGCGACTACTCGCGTGTCGGTCCTTTCGGGGTCAATTGTTCTTCTTTAAATGCAATTTAAGTTGATTGGAGAAGTTCACGCAATTCACGAATTCAAAGCTCACAAACATAAGGAAAGCGGTCGCCGCCATGTTTTCCTTTCCAAATGACGCTATTCAGCAAGAAGAGCTACTTCAACTATGAGTAACTATGATCTATGAAACTAAAGCCTAGAGAAAACCCCGATTAGTTTTTCATACCAAAGCACTCGTGACGAGCACATATAGAACAAAGCAACTTAATTATGAATTATACTCACCCGAAAAAACACTGGCATATTCGTTATATGTTTTCCCCAAACTGGTGAGCCATTCGCGCACATCATCTGCTGTCCATTGCTCCACATTCGTCTAGTCCACGGCGAGTTTTTGAGTTTAGAAAAAAATATATAAAATCACGGAGGTTTAACTTAACGACCTTCTTCGACGACTGACGGAAAAGAAAGAGGCAAACTGCTTGAGCAGTGAACAAAGTTGTCAATTCTCGTCATCAGCAATGAGCATCATGATTGGAGAAAAATTTCCACCCTGTCAATTAAGCTTCCGATCCCGGTAACCGATTAGAGACACTGTTCGTGTACTGATCGGCAAACAGTAGATCTGCGGCAATAATGTAGACTCTTTGCCATGCAAAGTTCATGAAGCTTCGCTTAATAAGTACAGAAAAGACTTAATTCGAACGTGAGGTCCGAATTGAAAGTACGAAAGCATAAACGGAGCAGTGATAGGATACAAAGGGTCTTACAGATCAAACAAATGTCGTTTGAGTAACCGCGATTACGTGATATATCTGTACAGGAAATACCTGAGTCGCTGTTTATCAAGTTTCTTTTCCGGTCAGCATTAAAACATAATGACACTCATTGCATGTTCGTGTACTGCTCGAAAAATAGCTTATATTAGCTTGTATTACTATAAAACTGCGGCGTTTACTATAAGTAGTCTCTTTACTTTAAACAGAAAGAACGTAATTAAAATATCAATATCCGGGTGTCAAAGCAGAAATTGAGAAGTGATAAGAAACAAAGGGTCTTCGCATCGAAATGTAAACGTGCTGCGGTTAACCGCGGTGATTAGAACAGAAAATGGAGTCACTGTTGCTTTAATCCACATGAAAATGATCTCCCATCTATCTTCACTAAAATCATGTTGCGAATTTCGGAAGGGAGGCTTTCTGTTAGTCGTGGCTGCACCTGAAGCCTACTTCTGCTACAAACAAGAATGCAGCTACACGTACTTGCTTTTTCAGGGTTTTAAAATGCTAGTGGATCACATCAGAACTGAACTCATTCGCGATCGATCGCACGATCCGCCAAATTTTCTTATTACGTGAGGTAGGCCAGGGTGTTGCAAGACCTATAAGATCTCAGTCTGGCTACTTTTTGCAAGTGAAGAGTTTAAATGTACACTTCTCCTTGCCGTTATTTGCACCAGACTTCAGTGGTTTTTGGGTTCTATTTTACACGAAAAGGAGCGTAAATATATTCTTACAACTGTGTGATATTACTCAGTTATTTGCCTCAACCAACATCAGAATGTATTTTTCATTCTACAAATTTACTACTATACTAGTTTAAAACTACCCTTCCTGCCGGTGTAAATTGACACTGTTGAAGGCTTAAAAGCACACAAGAGCTGTCGCGTTATTTCATAATTACAAAAGTTGTAACAGTACACTGATAACTTTGTAATATTACCCCCGTAAAACTTCGAAAGGTATTACACCTAAACACAGTGTAATGATACCCATTATCAAGAGTAACTCTACGCCATAATTTTAGTGTAGTGGCCTACACAATGATCAAATGTAATTTCACATTTTTCCAGTTTTAAAATTACACTTTAGTTTTTAGTGTGTACTGCTCTTGGGTAGGAATCCCGTCGGCAATAAGACGCTTTCTGCGTAATTTTGGTTACGGGGAAGGGGGGAGGAGAGTTGAATTACGCTGTTTTGTTTTAATGGTTTCGCTGTAAAAATTTGTGGGATGAGTAAAACTTCTGAAAAGGCATCTCAACCGTTTCCCGGTTAAGAAGTTCCTAATTTGTGTTCTTTTTACACGTTTCATATCTTTACAACCAGTTTCAGGCCTTTCACGAAACTTTGGTGGCCTTGTGGAAATGGAAAAACTGATTTTCCTATTAAACAGTCTTTGCTTTCTTACGCTTGTTACAACTGAACTGAACGCATTTTGCTCACCAGGCTTTCATTTATAATTATCTATGAGTTAATGAACCCTCTTCTTGTTCTCTCTTAAAGCTATTTCACAGGGAAGGAGACCAGAACACGGTTGACCAACACATCTTACCAAAGCTAGTGTCTGCAAGATACATTCGCTTCCATCCAGTGACTCAACGTACATGGAACTGTCTCAGAGTGGAGGTCTATGGCATCGCCCTGTAGATTTTAAATTTATTATCCGTTGTACATACCTATAGTATTAACCTTATTTTACATCAGTAGTTGCACATGCCAGTAGAAACAGTTGGAAACAGTTGCAGTACAACACAGGAAACACAACACAGTATAATACTATCCACTTTCCACTTAGAGCAGTTTTCAACTGAGCGTGGAAAGTAACCTTGTGTTTGCTTCTGTTTTGAATTACTACGCTCTCTGATTGGTTGAAAAAGCTCGCGCCAATTTCTCAACCGATCAGACGTCAAACCAAAACCAATCGTGACTCGTTCGGACGCTTTTTCCCGCGCTTAATTACTTGCATTTGCTTCGATTTCTGATTGGTTTATATTGTGTTTTGTTCGTGCTGTGATTCGCTAGAGTAATTACTTTAGTTTTGGTTCCACGACACTTACATGAAAACAGTTCTATTAAGTTAGGTCTGGCCTTTACCTCTCATCTTTTACATATGGTTAAGGTGTCAAAGGCCGTCTTTGCTGAGCCTTTGACGTAGCGTCAAAAATATCAAAAGCAGTCTTTGGTTTAGTCCAAGGTAGTGCGCCTTTGATTCGTTAGAATAAAGTTAGGATTAAGGTGCAAGAAAGGATTGTCTTAACAAGAGAAAACAGGAAACACGAATGAGACGAAAACGGACATTTTTTTTTTCTACTTTAATGCAATACGGCGACGCTTGTTGAGTGTGCCAGTGGAAGGTTAACGGTTTCTGAAACCTCAAGACTGGCTTGAAAGGCTTTGAGACGGTCAATCAAGTCCCATACAAATCCTTATATTTTGACACTTAAGTAGTCTGCTCATGGGTCTGGGGGCCCTGTGCAACGACCACGAGATCTCGTCTGTGGGACGGTTATATATATAAAAAAAAGTATTGACTGACTGTGAGGGCTGGACGGAAAATATTGGACTCGGGGCTCCTGGCTTGCAGGTATTTAGGAGGATTATGCCATTAGCTGAAAGATTGTCCTCAAAATTTCACAGTTGCCTTCGAATGTTCATCCTATATACCAGCTGCCGGATGGGGTTTATTTACTAAATACATAGAAGGAGAGTAGTCGCGAGTCGCACAAAATCAGATAGAAAATCATGTTAGATAAACTTGATCTAGGGGTTGCTTACGTAATTCATTTCAAACTAATACAAAACGAGTACTTCTCCCAATCTCTTCTAGCCATGTAAGATCATAGTCTTGCCACCGCGTATATCACTGCGCAAAGAGATGATAACTAATCCCTTTAAAGCATCGCAGAGAAATAAAGTGCGGCATGCAAGTAGAACTACTCCACTGATCATGTTTCCATAATTTACTCAGTTTCTATATTTACCTTTGGGCCTGCATGCAGGCGCTTTTTGGTCGCCCTCAGGAGAATTTCAGTTATTGTTGTCAGTGACCGTAGCGCTCCTTGATTGGATGCTTTCTTTGTTCAAAGTCTGAACTTTGTTTGGAATTGAAAAGGTTTGTTGACAAATACTTTATCATCAGGAATACGCTTAGTTGCAGCAGGTGAATTAGTGAACGCCCAACGGCAAACGGGTAGTCTCCTACGCTGCCATTATTAGTGGTCGTCACGTACAGCTCTCTTCCCGCAATTCGAGGAGGAGAGTTGCGTGACGACCAATAATAACGGCTGTATAGGAGACTATCAAGCAGGGCAACCACAAAAGTTCAGGGCAACCACAAAAGTTCAGGGTAGTCAATTGACGAAATACTATTTAAATTAAGGGCTGCAAAAATCACTGTCAGGACAGAAATAGGTTCTATGAACGTAGCAACAACCAGGTTCTGATTTGCCTTTAACACTATGTGAAGTAAATGAAGCAAATACGCCTTTTTGGGATAGGAATTTGAATTGCATATTATAGAGCTAATATATAGATTTAGCCGAGCCTAAAAGCGGAGCTCCACGTCTCTCTTTCATGCTAATTGGCCCGTAAAATACAGTAAATTTTAGTTGTGCAGTTATTCCCCAAGAGGTGAAAAACAGCAAAGGAAAACATGCGGACCGCTGAGGAAACTGTGAGCTGGCTTATTTTTCATCAAAGAGAAGACTTCAGTACGACTTTCACCGACAGCTCTTCTTGTAGCATTCTTTCGAAAGCTAGCTTATAGAGTTCAAGAAGAGTACCTATAAAACTACAAAGAAAACCCACTTAAAGACTTTTCCATGCAAATACATGCACATTTCTCACTGATTCCAATGCATCCCTCTGGCTGCTTAGATCTGTTAACCATGAAACATTTCTCGAAATCTATCTTGCTAAAATAAATAATATTTTCCCGGCATCAAACCGTTTACTGGCAAAAATTCCCCAAAAAATGTTTTCGGAAACTTTCAAGCACACGTATAATTATCAAGAGAAAATGGCACAAGTTTTTCAACCGCGAAGTATTAATCGGGCGCTTTCAAGAATACACCCTGAACTATTAAATTTTAGGAAGGTTTTAGAGTCTCATTTTAGACAAAATACATGTAGACTTAAACCGAGAAATGCTTTGCTTACAGTTACTTAAATAAAAATTTCATTTCGATCTGTAACTAAACACTCACTGAAATGGCTTAGCGGTTTAACAAAAAACAAAACGATCACGAAAACATGCCACACTGAACTCACTCACTGAAACGGCGAGTCTAAGTTTAGTCGCTAAATTGGGACAGAAATGTCATTCACTTCATATGGAGAAGCTAAAAAATATAACAATATAAGGAAGATAAAATATTCCACAACTGAACAAAAAACATAAGGAGCTTTACACTAAGACTATAAACTTAAAAATGACGACAGAGCGACTCTTCAGGTGTTGAATACTAAATAAATACGATAAATACGAATTAGTCAAAACAACCCAATACGCGTCGCCGAAGAAAAACAACCTACATTGAAAAAACAACACAGACTCAGTCTAGAACTAGTCACGATTTCCACTTTTCGAATAAAATACAGTAGAATTCCTCTAAGAAAAATATTGAAAATTACGCACTAAAGTTCAAAAGGAAATTGAGCTTAATTAAGCTTAAGTTAACTGAAGCCTAAATATCAGATTGCTCACTAATGAAAATTCCTTTAATGCATAAACAGAAAAAGGACAAGAAACCTTCAAAAACATGAAATGACATTCACATACGAAGCATTCGTTTGCCTAGGAAAGCAAACTACATTCAATTTTCCCCTCGAGTGAAGTTACTCGCAAGCCGGCAAACGGGAACTACGAACTATTTTTAAACAAGTTTTTAAAACATTTCAAGAAAATTACCGTAATTTACTAAACATGTAAAATCACTCAATTAAACAATTTTTACAATGTAAATCCACACTCAAATCTGTAATTTACTTTACCACTGAACTGAAAGAAGGCCTTGAAAATCTAAACAAAAGTCGCCGGGTTCTTTCCAGATCTCCTTAGCTTTGAAAAAAACCAGTATGTCCACGAACAAGGATTTCTTGCCTTCAAGCTCTCCAGTATCTTCTATATGCGCCATCGAGATTATAGCAATCCTCTTCCTTTTCGTGATGAACTGCTACAAGTCTTCATTCCAAGAATGTGTTACAATTATCGTATTGAAAGACGTACCGTACTACGAACCAGCCGCCATGTTGTTTACTTCAGCTACAAGAAAAAATGTCATCCCACCTCCCCCGGTCAGGCTGTCTTGGGACTCCCGTCACCCTCCCCCAGAGTCTGTACGGACGGACGGACGGACGGACGGACGCTGACGTCAGAACCAAAATTTTTCGGATCAACGGGTTACCAAATTTTCTTACCCATGGTGCTCCGCGAGCTCCGCTACAAAGTGGCCAATAATTCTTGGGACATCTTGCAAAATGGCACCTGACCAAAACTTCAGGATTGTAATATCGTCATACAGAAGCACTCACAATAAGTTCGTTCGTCCAATTTTTCCACACCTTTGGAATGCCCCTCCTTCTCAAAATTGTTTGGGGGGAGGGGGGAGGTTCGTACCTGCAGTGTAAGGTTTGTTGAAGTGCCCGGAGTTTAATGACCACGATCATTGTAGGTTACCGTTGGCAAGACAGTAACGAGTCTAAAACTTCATGTATTGGTATTTAGCTTAGTTTTACTGTTCACCAAAAAATAAATAAAGAAATAAATAATAAATAATAATCATAATAATCATAATAATAATCATAATAATAACCATAATAATTAAGATTAAATTTCGTAAAGCATTTTTAAAAGAATAAAAATTAGCGAAAAAAAAACGTTTCGATGTCGCCATGACATCATTTTCAAGTGACAAAATAAAATTCAAATTGACTTAATCTATACAGGGTAAGGCGATAAAAAACTTAATAAGTAACGTATTTGGCATTGTAATTAAGTGTGTGTGCGTGGTAGGTATGTCTTACTAAATAGTTTTGCACGGAGAGTTTTTCCGTCCTCAATAAATGTAATGGAAAACTACACTGTTTAATTTATGAGATGTTGTTCATAAAGAAGAAGAAGCGAAGCCTGAACACGCAATCGGACTTCATCCGCGCAAAACCGATTATTTAGTACATACTTACCACGCACACAAACTTAATTACAATGCCTGATATGTTACTTATTGTTAAGTTTTCTATCCCCTCACCCTGTATATATTTAAAAGTCATTTTGAATTTTATTTTCTCACTTGAAAATGATGCCACCGCGACATCGAAAGTTGTGCTTTTTCGCTAATTTTTATTCTTAAATAATAATAACAACAACAAAATAAGCTTGTATCAAGTTGCTTTGTTCATTAGAAGAGTAGTCCAATAAACTTGCAAAATAAAATTGGATTACAGGATTACACAAACTGAAATAAACTTGAGAACTGGGAACTCAAAGAAAATTTATTGGTCTTACATAAGTCTGAAAAGAACTTCACAATCGCTAGACCTCAGAGTTTCGCCTGTTGTAAGTAGTCTCCTGTTTTTGCAACGCTGTCACTTTCGTACTTAATCCTTTAATAAGCCCCGATAGTAATAGGCATCCTATTTCTCCTTTATACGTGAAGTTCATTACACAATTTAATTAGCTGTCGATGTCAATAACTTAACTTAAATTTGTTTTATACAACTACAAATGAAACATAACCGAGAAATGTCATGTACAAAGCCGTTCAGGGCAGGAGAGGTGGAGCGGAGAGGGGTGTTGTACCATCCTCTTACTCTTGAACTCTTGAAATTTTCACCTTTCAAAGCTCTATGCACCACTGTCCATGGCATTACCGTTTGATATCCTTCTGTGATCACCTTATCAGAAGTATAAAATAATTTTTGATCGCACCCCTCTGACTGGACTATTACTAGCCTGTGACCAGGCTCCTTTCTTTACAGACTACTGAGACTATCTGGGCTGCAAGCATTTGAGGGATGAGACCATTGTTTAAACAGCACACATACTATAAGCTAAATTCCATTTTGAGACGACATTACGGCTTTGCAATGACGGCTAGTTGGGAGAAATTATAAATATATTCCGTAATGGGCTGAGTCGCAAAGCCACCCATTTCTTTCTTTACATTTTTTTTAAGCCAGAGCAATAATTTTTGTTGATCAAAATATAAATTCTCACTCGTCGTAAAGATGTGCACGTGCAATACTTGCTTACAAGAACAGTTTTGGTTTTGCAGCAAAATGTTTAAATTTGCGGATTTTAAGGAACACAAATGATAACGCAATATAGCGTGCTCATAGTGAAATAAAAACTGAAAAACAGTTTAATCAGCAAAAACTAAAAATTTGCCGGAGGTTTTGTGGGAAAAAAAGGTTTTGAAGTTTGACCTTGGCCGCGTTGTCAGGACTGTTTTTGAGCCAATCACAAGCCAGCATTTTGAGACGACATTACCGCAAACAAAAGAGACCAGTGGATCACGATAACTTATACAGGTAAGGTAAAGTCGCACACGAGCCATGGAGGCCCACACAGCGGCAGCTAAACCCGGTTTCCGTAGCATGAAGCAACTGAGAGTATTGCTACTCCCCCCTGGATGGGATACTATTCCATCGAGGATTAGCGCCAGCAGTATGTCGCTGGTACCCATTTTATGCACCTGAGTGGAGAGAGAGTGGGGCAAAGTTTCTCGTCTAAACAACACGATGGCAGGGACTGGGCCTCA
This sequence comes from Siderastrea siderea, assembly GCA_964030785.1. Lineage (NCBI taxonomy): Eukaryota > Metazoa > Cnidaria > Anthozoa > Scleractinia > Rhizangiidae > Siderastrea > Siderastrea siderea. The sequence goes on from OZ034967.1 coordinate 22,084,761, forward strand.
AACCACCGACCTTCAGATCTTAAGTCCAACGCACTTACCACTACACTACCGCGCCTCACATCTTCATGTATATGCCTAGTGGAATTCATTGCCCACGAGTCAGTTTTTTTCGACCTCGCAAGAATGCTGTGGTGTCCTCATTCATAATAAGTTCTCTAGCCTGGGAAAGCCTAGATTTGGGGTTAAAAAGGGCTCTTACCACATTGAAATCCTATTGTGAATATCTATAAATAGTTACAATCGTACTGAATAGGTAGATACATGCACTAGATATTATCAGAAAACCGTTCACAGCAAAATGACAATGAGCACAATTCCAGTGGCAATCATAGCAAAAGGAAGCCATGTCTTCAGACATCCACCCAAACTGCAAGAATCAAACAAAACATAAAACTAAGGCACTACCTGCCCAATGTTTCTAGAGGTTGTTATACCTAAGAGATTCCAACCTTTACCTAGGTTGTCACCTTCAATCCAAGTCATCCATCTTCTCCAAAAGGCTCCAGGAAGTATCAGGGGAAAGCCTCTGTTAAACTGAGTAAGGGGAGTGACCAGCAACTACACTCACCATCCACCAAAGACGTAATACTGAAATTTCCTGGTCATTGTTACATTGTAAATGGGAAAAAAAGTTTTTTTTCTTTTTTTTTTTGGAAAAAAGTCAAAGACACTCTTGCCTCCTAGATGCAAACCAGGCCTTGAAAACACAACTTGTTTCGCAGTTTAATCAGAGGAAACAATTGGAGGAAGCTACAATGTTTCAGCAGTAACGTTTCCTAGTTTGGCCAGTTCCTTTATAGTCTGGTGTTAGCTTGGGTGTATTGCCAAAAGACCCACATGCCATATTTGTAAGTCTCTCACGACCTGACTTCCGGTAAGACGGACTGTACACTGCCTTAGTCGGTCCGACTCAGCTTGGGTGTATTGCCAAAAGACCCACATGCCATATTTCTAAGTCTCTTACGACCTGACTTCCGGTAAGACGGACCGTGCACTGCCTTAGTCAGTCCGACTCAGTTTGGGTGTATTGCCAAAAGACCCACATGCCATATTTCTAAGTCTCTTACGACCTGACTTCCGGTAAGACGGACCGTGCACTGCCTTAGTCAGTCCGACTCAGTTTGGGTGTATTGCCAAAAGACCCACATGCCATATTTCTAAGTCTCTCACGAGCTGACTTCCGGTAAGACGGACCGTGCACTGCCTTAGTCAGTCCGACTCAGTTTGGGTGTATTGGACAACCCTTCTATCATTACGAGATATGACGTCAATGACGTCATAAGTGTTATGAGGTCCGGCCATTTTTGAACAAAAATGCGTGGTTTCACCTCTTTTCGATGAAAAAGTATAAAATGCCGCCGAAAAGCAGCAAAAGTTTTATTTTAGCATGTTCGACAGTCATGTCTAGCATGAAAAAAATTCCCATTTGGTCGCTTTTTGAAAATTTCTCGTTCTAAGTGAATCCTTTGATAGCAACAGGACCCCGCTTGTACCGTGAGTTTTTTTATTTGCGTTTGCGTGTACATCAGAAGGTTAAAAGGACAAATTTAGTCTAAGTTCAGGCTACACAAACGATCCTTACTTACATGTACAAAAACGATGACAGCTTTTTTACGAAACAATTAAACTGCCAGCTTTAGGCCTAGGTGAGACTAAACAGCATTTTTTTTTACATAGCAACGACAAACTGCTTTAGTTATGCTGCTGGCGTTGTCGATCGCAATATCATTCCTGATAATCAGATGACAGCTTCTTCACGGTACGATAGTAGCTACCGGGCTTCTAATGGTCGACTCAACAAAGGAGGCGCCTGGTGTGCATATCGCAGTGACGGGAATCACGATTGGCTTCAGGTTGATCTCGGCAAAACATTTCAAATATGCGGTGTTGCTACCCAAGGAAACACGCTTGAGAATGAATGGGTGATAGACTTCAAGCTGTCTTTGTCAGATGATGGAAGCAGCTGGACTACGTATTCGGACGCTGGTGGCTCGGAAATGGTAAGAGCTGATTTTCTGAGATCTGATTTTCTGCAATGTTTTGCAAATTTGTCAACCTTTAAAAAATATATAGGAATACAAGCAAACCTCCTTTGCATGGCTGAAACTGAGACTGGGGGAAAAATGGAATCTGCGCACACGGAATTTGGACATTTGTAACTTTTTTTTAATATGTAATCTTAATTCACCAAACTTGCTACTTTTCTTTAACTTCTTCGAGCAATTTTCACATAACATGTCAACGTTCAGCAAATTTGACAGCCACATTTTGTGAAGTAGTTTTTACCAAATTTTGAATTTTCTAATTTTAGTGAAAATTAAAATAAAAACTTTCTTAAAGTAAAGTTTAGATTTTTAGATCATTTTAGTGTTCCTTTATTGATCTTGATTTTTGACCAATTTTGCCGGTGCTTTTGGGAGGTTTTGTGGATAACTCAAGAATCTAAGATGGTCGCCGTTTGACAACAGGACGTTATTCTTACCTCAAGTGACGTCATCAGCTCATGTTGCGGATTCAAAGAAAACAATTTTGGACGTGCTGCCTGGCTTTTTAACGTTGTTGTTATCACCTTAATATTATCGGCTAAGAAGAATTCACTTCCCGACCCCTATCCAAAAGCCTCATGAAAATTGTTGCGTACAACAATCAGTCGCAGCACCCCTAAAACCAACAATTATTAGAGTCATGGAGACACTGCAATAGCCCACCATGTCTCCAAAAAAAAAAAAGCAAGACATAAACCCTCTACCTCCCCACTCCCATAGCATATCATAAAGGCCCGTTTACACAGGTGATTTTTGTCTCGCAATTCACTGCAATTTTTGTCGCGCTGAAACTGCAACTTCAATATCGCACGTGTAAACCAGCTGCGATTTCAGCGCGACTTTAATGCAATTTATCGTGCGATCACGGCGATTTATCGCCGCGATTTACAAAACACGGTAACTTTGAGCAGCAGTTTCGCTACGGCGCAGGCGCACACGTTTTGTTTTAGTTTAATTTGTTTCACTTCGTTTCGTTTTGCTTCAATCTCGTTTTGTTTTGTTTCAACAAGCCAGCAAAGTTGTTTCAACAAGCCGGCAAAGACCTCGGCAAATGTAAATAAGCTTAAAAAGCATGGATAACGAGGAGGACGTTAATACAATATATAATACAATAATATTTATATAGCGCTTATCCGTTTAAGTGCTAAGCGCCTTACAACGCTTTAAAAAATAAAGAATAATAAAATAAAAAAATGCATTGCTACATTGCTACAAAGCTACACTGCTTTATACAATCCTAAGATAAATCATAAGCTTGCTTAAAAATGAAGGTCCTTAACTTAGATTTAAAAATATTTGTGTCCATCACGACGAAGACGTTGCTTGTTGTTGTTTTAGTACGTTTTTTGTCCTTGTTTACGCTCATGGCTGAACAAATTGCGAGCGACAAAACCTGCCGAGGGGTCCCTTCTGATTTATGATTGTCACATTTTAATCAAAAATCGCGGCAAAATTGCATCAAGTTTCGAACAGGTTCGAAACTCCTGCGATATCGCGGCGATAAAATCGCAGCTGGTTTACACGCACGATATTGAAGTTGCAACTTCGGCGCGACAAAAATTGCATTGAGTTGCGCGACAAAAATCGCCTGTGTAAACGGACCTTAAAGCAACCAATTGATCATCGTGAACTTGAACAACCTACTACGACAAAAACATTGTAGATCTACAAGGCGGTGCCCTAAAGGCCCATCTTAACAATTTGATATGAAATGTCGTGGCTCAAACGTCCTTATGGCAACCATATTTTGACAGGAAATTTTTAACACCTGATGAAAAATGGTGAAAAATGTTCACTTTCTTCCAGTGACTTTCACATTTTTAAACCATTTTAGTGCCGTTTTATTGGTATTGGGTTCGACACCCATCGAAAATCTGTCTTCCCATTAAGTGTATAAAAACAACTTTTGCATTCCCATGCTCTTTACAACCTTATAGCGCTGAAAAATTATCAAACTGGTCAGCGGAGCTGAAGGGGGCTATATGAAGTAGCAACCATTTCCAATGGATTTTCCAGTTATAACAACAGAAAGGGCAACATTTTTGCGTTTTCAGACAGTTTTTGTTTTGGATGGGTACGGGGGAAATATTGACACGACTGCAAACACCCCAGTGACGAGACTTTACGACGACGTAAAGAGCAGCCACAATGCGTTAATTTGTCTCTGTCGCCCGTGAGACAAATCTTATCCTTTTATTTTTTAAGCAGTTTCACAGGAATGGAGGCGCCTCCACTGTGGATCAACACAGCTTACCAGTGCCAGTGTTTCCAAAATACATCAGCTTTCATCCGGTGACTCAGTATCAATGGAACTGCCTCAGAGTGGAGGTCTACGGCATCGCCTTTTAGCCATATAAATATTCATTCTTTGTTGCATTTAGTTACGATGATGGCCAACAAGTAGTTTTTCTTTGCGCATACTAAAATAAAATGACTTCATCTCGGCAACAAATCAAGTGCACTTAGCTGTGCAGGCTCAGTAAAGATTGTCAACAAGAAAAAGAGGACACTGCGGAGTCCAGAGAGGTGGGTCTGATCAAAGATAGTTCTCTATTTGCGGAGTCCAGAGAGGTCGGAATAGAGTCTTTTTACACCAGCTACTTAGGCTATGCGACCACCTTATCAAAAGGACAAAAATGACACCAGGCCCCGGTTCCTGGAAAGCCGATTGAACTATCCCCCGATTAGCAGTTAATCCACGATTAAATTCCTTATCTCTAGAATAACTAATCCAGGGATAAAAAGGCGTTCCTAAAAGCAGAGTTATTCCTTGTTTAACTATACCTCGGTTAAACTCATATCAAACCGGTTAAACAAGTTACCAGCATATAAAAGCGCGGGAAAACGACAGAGCGGGAGAAAAAAGTCGACTCCGATACTCGTTTTAACGATCGATACCTGTTGTAGTCTATTGTCGATATTTGACAGCGGTACGACTTGCCCGTTGTCTGGTTGTGACAAAGCAAAACTTCAAACCTTTCCTCAAAGAAAAACAAAGTGGAAATCACGGTTCAGTGCAAAGTGATGCTGATTCGAGGTGAAATGTGAGCTATATCTGAAAATCGGTGAGTTCTCTACCTCTTGATTCTTTCAGCAATCGAAACTATTTTGAGCTTTACAAAGCAAGACTTGACTTGCGGAAAAATGTTAACAATAAAGTACTGATTTGTGCCGAATAATGGTCTTTGATATTTGTAGCCTATCTGCTTTGTTACGTTCGCCTGGTACAGAAATTTGACATTTTGTTTTTGTTCTAAATCAGTGAAAAACCTCTGTTTCAGTGTCTGCGTTGTTTGAGAACGACAACAACTTCGCTTTAATTAATCGTCAACATTTTTGTCTTATATTTACGTTATTTCAATAAAACATCTCCTTCTGCTTTTGCAAAATTGCCATAAATATTTTATTTCATTCAATAATTCTTCTGCAGAAACCCAAAACCGGCAAATTGTTCCTTGAAAAGTTGATTATTCGCGCTATCGCTTGCCATGAAAGATGGCTTCGAAATTCATGGTTTTCAGTTTCGTTTTATCATAAACTTACTCGTCGTCCTGAAGATCGGTTCATAAATTCTGCTTTGTAAAGATCCTATTTACTGAAGCCACATTTCCAGAGTTACTGTTTAATAGAATTTTATAGAGCTATTGTGGAATTGTTTAATAGTGTTTTATAATATACACCGAATTGAAAAAACGTTGTCGGGTGAAAAGCATAAACCATTGACGATGAGACCCAAAGGATTTTTGGGTAGATGTATATCGTCATTTGCATATTCAAATACAAGCCTGTTCTCTTGTGACTGATGTTGATTGCAGCGAGTTGCACGTGGCAATGGAAACCGTACAAGCCTACCTGAAAGTGGCCAAATTGGCCAACAAGGGCCAATTTGAGCGCTACACAGTGCGAAATTTGCCAACGTTTGCATCCGTACCTGAGTTAAAGCAAATTTTGCTGGAAAACTATTCGGTAGAACTACGTCCTGCCACCAACCATTCGTTCACTGTCGGGTACGTGAGTGACGGACGCACAAAGTGCGATATCAAAACAGACAAACATTTCAACTGAACGGCTTTCAAAATGCAAATCAGTAAATTGTTCAGATGTTTCCCAGCATCCCACTGGGTCGTGTCGTTTATGGTTTGTGGTCTTCTCCTGACAACGTTTTTTCAATCAGGTATATACTAAAATCGAAAACTCGACTACACGATTTGCGTGTTTGTGGTCTTTTTTGCTCCATCACACTTCGCTGCAGGTTTTTGCGCCCAAAACTCAGTCGATTACCTCTCGAATTTGTGTCGACAACAAAATTATTTGTCACTTAAGTTGCTGAGAGTAATTTATCTAGCATAAATTGCCTTCTTTCTTTTTCCTTACTCAATTAAACTGACAATATCGCAAAATTTAAATGCCCCATTTTGTTTGTGTTGATCAAGTTTTTCCCCCGATTAGTGAGTTAATCGACCTCGCTAGGTGGATTAAATTTAACCCCTCGTTTATCACTTGGTTAGTGTTAATCGTGCTTTCAGGAACAGAATCTAACCGAAGGATAAATTTTCATCCTCGATTAGCGAGATTTAACCCTCGATTAACGCTAGTCGGCTTTCCAGGAACCGGGGCCAGGCTCCTAAGGACTCTTCACAGGGTCAACCACAGTGTACCTGTGCCACATGTATTCGATGAGACCATTGCCTTTAATTAACAGTAGACATATCTACATGTATACGCCAAGTGGAACGGTCAGTTTTTCCAGCGTTGCAAGAATGCTGATATGTCCTCGTGCAGCTACCCAGGGAAAACCTAGATTTGAGGTTAAATACGGCTCTTACCCCATAGATATCCTATTGTGAACATCTATAAATAGTTATAATTCTACTCAATAGTTAAATACATGTACACTGCTCTAGATATCAACAGACCACTGTTCGCAGCAAAATCACGATTCCAGTGGCAATCATAGAGAAAGGAATCCATGTCTCCAGGAATCCACCCAAACTGCAAGAATAAAAATAAAATAAAAGGCACTAACCTCACAACGTTTTTAGAGGTTGTTCTACATAAGGGATTGTCCTACCTACAGAGGTTACAAGTTTTACCGAGGTTGCGACCTTCCATTCATGTCATCCGTCTTCTCCGAAAAGTGTCATCAACATATCTACAGTAAAGCCTCTGTCCTCCAGAGGCCTCCTACAGACGCGCTGGGTAGAATCGCTCGGAGGCTGGGAAGAGGGAAAAATTAAAGCGCGCGGGGATTGCTTGATCCCCAACGGGATGACTTGTCCTTTTATGAGGCCTTCCAAGGGGTAAAAGCGACAAGCGACACGGCCCTGAAAACTGGCGACATGGGACTTTCTAAGCACCGACAAGCGACTCAACTGAGCCGACAAAATACGACAGCAGCACAGTAAGCACTTTAAATGGACAGCAACGTCAGGAAATTGAGTATTTTACCAATAAAAGATGATAATCATGGGTAAGTTGCATAAAACCTAACGCTGGGCGTAACGTTAAAATAGTGCTTTTGACTACTGGAGTGAATGTCTGACGTTAGCAGCTACGCCGGACGTTAAGTTTTACGCAACTCGCACCAGAGTCTATTTGATTGGTATTTCAGTACAGCCAGTCAAGAGTAGGACTGGTAACCACCTCAACCGCTTGCATGGTTTCGACAGTTCCGTAAATCCGTTGTATCCATACTGAGAGCAGACGATCGTGTAATTTTTTTTTCTTTTAATCTGTTAAAGTTGAAGCTTAGAGCCCCCTAGATACTCCCGACCACTCCCACCTCCGGCGGTCATTTATTCGAACTCCCCTCCTTTCAAACTTACTGTAAACTGTCTCTAAAGTCTACAGGGTCTCGTGTTTTAGAGTTAATAAGTGTTAGAAGAATATTCCTCGTCCCAAAAGATCGGATTCTGTAAATTGATTTACTTTTGAGATTCATAAAAGACAAAGATCTTGCGTGTTACTTATTCCAAAGGGTTAAGAGGCGTTTTCGTTTTTATTATAAGATAATAATAAATCTTTTTAGGGATGCCAACATCACCGTTAAATGATTTACCGATGTGATTTACAGAATGATTTCACTTGAAGTTCAATTTTTTTTTTCTCGCCAAGCACTCTTCCAGATCGCGTCGCCTGTTGAAGAAGACATTTACAATAGCAATATTCGCGATCTACATGCCAAGGGATTTCAGGCCTCAAAGTGAGGCAAACGTTTTACTGACGTTTACTTAACTAGTACCTACAATCTTGATTTGTGTCCTTTGGGGGTAAACAGAAGGAACTGGTGGCCAATAATTTAACAGTTCCTCTTTACGATCACGTGATATTGAAGACACTGAATGCACGTTTCAATGCTCTTCTCGACGATCTGCCGAGATGTGCGAAAAACTACAAAACAAAACTCATTTAAATGACAAAGGAAGGCAGAGACTATGAGATAACCATGAGATAATTTTAGAGAATTTATAAAGCGACAGCGACATTTGCACGTGCTACAAAAACGACAGCGACATTCACAACCATTATTTCAGCGACATCGTTCCTGAGAAAGACGCGACAAAGCGACAAGGCTACCCCCTTGGAAGGCCTCAGGTAAGACCGATGAGAATAGAATTCAATGGTGATGGTATGAAAGCCAGAATGCAAACGATGAGTTGGTTTATACCCAGCGCAAAATAGCCCTGACTCTCGGGAACGCATCTAGTGAAAAGAAATAAAAAGTATTCTATTCTCACCGGTCTTACCTGCCCTTATTGAGTTATGGGCGATCTGTCCGAAGCCTTCGAGTAAGATGCGAATAAACATAGCTTGACTAGGGGAACGGGAGGGTGGGCAGAAAACGTAAGGAGGCTGAAGGTGACCGTGAGATGAGGACGGGAAAAACCGATAAGAATAAAATATGAGAGAAGACGATAGAGCGGCAAGTACCGACGTAATTTTAGTTAAAGTGACAACATGCTACTTTGCTAACTCTCTTTATATTTGCTTGGGTAAGACCGCTGAAAATAGTGTTTGGATATGTGATTGACACTGCCTGTCGTTTGCACCAAAAGGATCCTTGTGATTCAGAAGCAGAGAGAAATTGCCTTGAATATGACACTGATTTGCTCAGGTCAGTTAATTTGACGGAGAGTTTACGCGCTTTCCAACACTGCCTTTAACCTTTTAAGCCCCAACATCATTATAAAAATTCTCCCTACTGATCTCCATTGTTTTTGTTGATTACTAATTGGGAGACTCTGTTTAAAGATCAAGACAATTCAATTCATGTTTGGTGATCATTTGCCAATTTTTTTTGACTTGTATGTGTTATAATACACTGATACGATGAGGAGAAATTTGATGCTGATCACTATTGGAGCTAAAAGGGTAAGCCCAGTTTTCGTTTTTGGTGCAATAGCCCTTTTCATTGTTACCTTTTCTCATTTGCATTAGAATGTTTTTGAACGTGGATGTGAGGCAATTTCGGGCAGAAACTACAAAATTGCCCGAAATTGCCTCACATCCACGTTCAAAAACATTCTAATGCAAATGAGAAAAGGTAACTGTGAAAAGGGCTATTAGCACAACCAGAAACTGTTACTGCTTTAGTGACAACTTAATTTGGCAAACGCACCTCTGGAAATTTAGCTTTGTTTATATTAGGTGGAGACAAGTATTGTGTTGATGATTGAGACAATAATAGTCTTCTCTGGAAGCTTTTAGACTTCCACTTTTACTGAAATTATGATTACCGGTATTGTTTCCACAGGTATTTGATGTTGGCAGTGGGAGGAAGTTTCAAGGCTCTGTCAGCTGTAGCCTTTTTCTTTGCACGGAAATTTTACAAGTTGCCCCGTGCAATTCAAGCTGAAGCTGTAGGCAGGCAGGATTCAAGAGTCGACCAGCACCTCATTGAACATCTCACATGATTGGCCATAAGAACAATAAGATAACGGCACAAACAATGCCCCTATCCCTGAAGACAATGAGCAATATTGTTTTAGAATGCCTCTGAAATTAGAGGTTCACAAGAGGTACTGGACTACTCGGATTCAAGCCCTAGTGACGTGGCATCCCAGATCACGATTTTGGATGGAAATGGTATCCCCAAGGAAAAAATGGACACAGAACTTGTTCCAGTTTCGCAGTTTATAACTATTTCTGATTTACCCAAGGAAAAGCTGCAGACTGGTAATGACAACACAAGAATTACAAACATATAAGTAGAGTTTGGTTAGTATACAGTCGAATCCTTATTATTATGGACACCACTGAGACCAGGAAAGGTGTCTGTATTGAAAACCCCAGTATCAATGTGAATATTCTCCCCACTGTCTCCAGGTATTTTTCTTATTGTACCCATTGGGAGAATTTGCTAAAATGTCAAGACATTTTATCTTTGGTGATCATTTTGTTTCTCATGACCTGAGTGTATGTATAAATTGCAGCAATGGTTTAAGGGCCCATGCACTGACCTATTTTTCCGAGCCGTTGCTAAGGAAAATTTGTTGCCATGTTTTTGCATCATTTTTGGTGATATGGGAGTTATTTCATGGGTTGGAACTTTTTCTTCACCTGTAACCCCAAATATGACGTCATCAGGCCACGCTCACGATCACGTGACCGGTAAAGAAAAAGTCTATAAATATCTACGTTTTTCAACTTATCAGTATATAATGCATTGCTGAATGATCTTAATTCAAGTTTTCATCTACTAATGCATCGCTTTGAAACTTTTCTTGAAAACTAAATTTTTGCGGGACATTTGAAAATTTAAAATAGCCATATAGCTTTGTCAGAAAAGCGTGAATTCCAAATAATCATGCATAGAAATACTGTAAAACTAGCAAAAAACAGTTTATCGCCGGAAGAAAATTAATCCAAACTAAAACTACGAAGTAGATAGAATTTAAAGTTCACCGGAAGTCGATTTCTTTACGCATGCGTACATTACCTCAACACGCAACACGCGTGCCTCGTGCGAACCACGTCGAACCACGCGCGCTTCATGTGAACCTTCGATGGACACGATAATGTACCAGTCAAATCGAAGCTTCAACATCCAGCCCCCCTCCCCGGCAACCCCCCGGGCATTTGAACTTTTGAAGATTGGCTTGTTCAAATTCCCTCCCCTCGGGGCAAAAAAATTTCCCACCCTTCCAAGGCAACGTTCAACTTCCCCCCTTCCCGGCCACAATGCTCAGTCAAATGTCCGGGTAATGTCCGGGGTATGACCGGGGGGTGGATGTTTAAGCTTTAATTTGACCGGTACATAATCACACAATAATTCTTACCAAAGTGCTTCAAAGCAAAACCAAACCGTCTACAATTATCTTTTTAACTTTGAGCCAGCATAGGGAATCGTTTTACTGACATTTATTTTTTATTTGCCTTTACTTGTTGATTTTAAAAACTAAAAGGAGGATTATTCTTTCTTCGCGAGCTTCGTTCATTTTTCACCCACTATTAAATTGACTGAAGGTACACGTTCTTCACCTAAAGCAGTCGACTTTTCAATTAGTTTTTTTCAAGGCACTGTTTTGGAAACCTATGGGAAGCCGTTTCTCGTGGTTCAAAAACAGAAGGTTACCCTTTCTTTATTTTTCACCGGCCATGCGATCTGATGCTTTCCTTTGGATGCCAGCATTAAAAGTGATCTCAGGAGAATAAAGTATAATATATAGATTTAGCCAAGCCTAAAAGCGGAACTCCATATCTACCGGTTACCATCGGCCGCCTATAAATTCTTCAGAATTAATCCTGTTTACTGTTATTAACCTAGGTACTTGACCTCGTTAATTACTGTGTAGTTTTATTAAGCGTATCATTTTAGTATAAACTTAGAGTTATAATTCTGTTTCGTGATTCAAGCAAATCTAGTTTGTCTATTTGTGCTTTCACTTTAAGTTCGCTAGGCAAATTCATTCAGTCGTTTATCGGCATTTTTCGTTTGTTTTGATTGCTGTTATTTTATTTGTCGCTTTGTATTTTGTAATTGGAGACGCGCGTTCGCTTTGAAACTACTAGAAATTCTCTTTTGGTTTTGTTTACAGATTATTGCACAGTGTTGCACACATTTGACACATTTTGTCGTAAATTCAACCTTTTTATTGTGAATAACCTTGATTCTGTTTTACAACTGTCAATTGGAAAGCTATGTTCTTCTAATTCTGTTTGGCAAACGGATACGCTTCATTCGTTTTAAAATGCAAAGGTCATGCTTTAGGTCAGAATTATTTGTTCGCAAATTAGTACTTTTCTGCTCGACTTATAAGCTTGATTTTGCTCTAACCTTACATCCTTGAATGTAGAATCCTGTTTTCCATCATGTTATGGCCGCTGGATACCATTTTACTGTAAAATTATCCACTCCTACGCGAGTCGCTTGTGCAACACGCGTCAAAAGACTTACGCGCTTCCTCGCACGCCCTTGGCTAGCAGCTGCGCAAAAATTGCTACATGTAAGAATGTCATGAAATGCGACGTACGTACGGACGCGCCCGCGAGTCATTCCGCTTGCCAATGACCATAAAAAATTGCCTGCATGCCTTTTAGGACGCCTCTTAGTATGGGTATGGGGCTCCACTCTTGCGGCCTTCCGCAAAGGAGTTCCGCTATTACTGTCGAATGGCCTTTTTAGAATTTAAAAGTAGAGGCAAATAAAAACGTTCTGGACGAAACAAACTACTGCTTTATGAACATATGTATTTGAGTATGCATTTGAAAACAAGTCAGCAGTTATAACAAGAGGCCGGCCGGTGTACTGTAATGGTTTCCGCCCAGTAATCTTTTGTTTTCAAAAAACCTTTTTAGTTCCACTGCCTACCCTTTTATTTCGTACTGTCGCTTGGGAAGCTGGAGACAGATCGGGTCAACATGAATTTTGCATTCTACTATTGAACAGCTTTGATAACTAACGAACAACAACTGGAACAAACGCCTTGAAAAGGTTAACTTTCTGGTCTTTTTACCCGTAACCCCAAATTGCCATTAAACAAAACAGCATCATCACAAATACCATTTATTCACTACGAACAAGTCAGTAGCATTTGAATAAAAATAAGCCACACCTTAAATGTTTTGGGATCTTTCGAAGCTAGGCAGTAAGCTTAGTTTATAAACTGAACGTACCGAAGACTACTCGCCGTGTGTATTGCAATAACATCAAAACCACTCTAGCAACAACACCATCGCTTTCTCGCAAATATTCCCGACTTGTTGGCTTTATCCAAGCTCTAAATTCTCTCTGTCAAGAGATTCTCGGACGTTACTAGTAGCATCCAGAAGAAGAGTATTTTTAGGCCAGTTGAGACGCTTACATGCAGTTTTCGTGAGTTGAAATTCCGATGTTTGTACTTTTAAAAGTCACCGTAGAAATAATCCGTGTAAGCGACCTTTCAGCATTTCCAATCCTCTCCGTGTTGCTTGAATTGGAAATCCTCAAACAAATAATATCCCTGTACATTACCAAGCTGCTTCACTTTAACTTTCCATCTGAAAAGGTCGATAAAACTACCGTGTGGGTATAAAGATTTTGAACGAGTCAAATGCTGACGCCATCCACTGGAAGTGATTTTTCACTTCCTTAGTAACGCGCGAAAATAGGTCAGTGGGCCCTTAAACTTTTAGGATGTTTTGTTACTCAGGTATCTCTGAAATATGCATGGTTATCTCCAACTTTGCTTTTCCTGCTCAGTCATAGGGGGTGCAGATACCTCTGTATAAGGGGCACCATCTTAAAGAAGGTTATTTTTAAAATGTTATTGGTCAGCTGCGAACGCAGATGTATTTCCCGCTGTGGTTTCTCTCCGCTGTGGTTTCTCTTTATTACTCCAATTTTTTGACAACACAACGCGCACCGAACCGTTAGCTGACTTTAGTCTTCATTTATTTTTCATTTCGTTTCGGTTTCGCAAACAAATAGTAAGCCTAACTGAAGAACAGATTCGAGGACTCTGAGAGGGTGCAGATTTTTGGTGGAGTGACATAGCAAGAATACTTGGTGTATCTGCAAGAACTCTTTCTCGCCACCGTCAAGGATTCAATAGCATGCCTGTTAGCCAAGAGCATGTTCTCAGATTACCGACGTTTCCTTGGACAATATAATCAGAGATGTATTAACATTGGCACGCTAGTCAGATGGTTGCCCTAATGCTGCATCTACCACTATCATTTACTGTCACTACCTGTCTTTGGACAGTGATGAGAGGTGGTTGCATTACAGGCTACCATAACTTTTTCATTAAAATCTGGCCCGCCTGCACGACCGTTTGGTCCCTGTTGCTCTTTTAACATTGTCGTTACCAGAGTAAAGTCCCTCTATAATCTTTACAATTTCTGTCCGATGAGAAACCATTAACTGCTCATAATTAAAGCCAAGAGCATGTAGGTGGGAACGCAATTCTGTTATTCGCTGGTACATGACTCGTAAAGTTTGCTCATATTGCTCCATTCTTCTAGCTAATAATTCTGCTTGGTCACCATCATTATTTCTTCCAAACAAGTGTTATACTGCCGGATCAATAAAAGCATCAGTTTTTCAAAGAACTATCGAAAAGTGGGAATGAAAAACCCCGATAACTCGTCGCCAGACTCCTCTCCTTGATGGTACTTCTGATCAAAAGTTCATCTCCCCTTTCTTGATGTATAAAAATGTGCATGCAACTTGATATGAAAATGTTAACCACCTCATGTATGAAACAATGATTTATGTGATGCATATAAGAGATCGCTTGATACGGCAAAAATCACACTGACAAAGAAGAAATTGTTTTGACATAAATATACGACAAAATGACACGAATATAAAATAGTTGATTTATAAAAATGTAACTTGACATTAAAAAATGGTAAACTTGATATTTTGTCACCTTCGGACTAGCATACAGTTGTCTTGTGCCTCTTTTTCAATTAGCGAGTATCGGGGCACAACCTTTCATATGAAAATGAGTTTTCATTTACATGCAAATAAAACTCATTTTCATATGAAAAGTTGTGCACCAGGCCTCGCTTTGAAAGAGGCACAAGACATCTCGGAAATGGCCCATTGGCTCTTTGCTGAAAAGGTGACGATCCAACACCACTATTTACTGCTGTTTTTTTCTAATTGAAAAAGTCCTTCTGCTGTGCTGTCACTTGTGAAAGTCAGCCTTAGGTTTTGCAGTGTTTACCCTGTGGCACCTTTGATGGGGGAGGGCAGGGGGGAGAAGAGGCGGGGGCAAATGAAAATAGAGCGGGAAGCGTAAAGTTTAGATTCCCACCTGTCTCCCCCAATGACCCAGGCAAACTATCCACGTATTGGATTACAGACTGAGATAAGCTACCAAAGGTGATAAAAGTTCAGAAAGAGAGGAAGATTGAGCAATGGTATTTCCAGGGTAAAGATTTTGAAAAACTTCCAGGAGCCTTGTCATGTCTTGATTGTTATGAAAATGGCTTTACCGTATTACTGATCATTGAGAACTGTCCAAAAATTGTAAAAAATGGTTTGCCACTGGCTAAAAAACTTTAAAAAACGAACATTAAAATTACAGGACGTTTTGATAAAAAAATCTTAGATCTTCGTCAGCGATAGAAAAAATGTGACACACCAAAATATATGCGTTCCCAAATTATGTAAATATCCCAAATTATGAGAATGGTAATGGGCGGCGTTGAAAATTAACTCATACAGGTGTAAATACTTGGAATGTCGATATGATCATTTCCTTCGTTGGAGTCCCTCAGGGAGTACCACGCTTCATGGAACAGTCTTTTATGATAATTGTTGCTTTGTCAACAATTTGAACAAAATCAAGACTGTGATCGTGTTTGTGCACATGTTGAGCTGTCTTTGAATTCAAATCAAAAGTCCGAACGGCTCTTTTATGTTTGGAGATCCTAGTTTTTATAGCTCTTCCGATTTCTCCGTAGGGAACAAAGTTGCAGCCTTAACAATTTATCTTATAGACAACGTCTCTGGTGTCTTTTTTGGATTTTATCTTTAAGTCTAGGGAAAAATGGTTAAGAGTCTTGATGGGTTTGTATCCCACTTTCACGGAACTGTCTGCCTTCCAATTAAAAATAAAAATATGTTGAGGAAGTCCAGGAATTTTTCCTGAGTGCAAAGAAAAACAACTTTCCAAGAGTTTTCAGTTTAATTTTTAATTAGTTTAAGTTTTAGTTTAAGTTTTAATTTTCCATAAAGTTTTCTAAGGATTCAACAAGCAGTGCCCACTCTAAACGAGGTTCATGCAATACAAACAAGTTCCCTTCACTTAGTATGTTTGGTTTATTAGTAGCATCCAACAAGTACAACTAAGAAACTCGTACCAACGCTGTTTGCTTTACTTATAATTTGCACAAAGTCCATAAATTAGCACCACAACATTTAGACTTCAACACTTTGCTTTTCAGGTATAAAGACAAGCAGAGCGGCAAAGCAATCTTAGATTTAATTATTATTGATGTAATATGTTATTTTATTGCATGAGCTCAGTAAAACAATGGATAATAAACATGGTTGTTTCATAATTTACTGGTTTGAATAAGACATTTTCACACTACACAGAAGGGGAAGGTGATAACAAACCCATATAATTTTTCAAATGCAAAAGCCTGAGAAAACAGACGTTTCGTACTTGCCACCATTTGGACTTGTTTTGAGGCTTGTTTTCTCTTCAGCTTTAGGTGTATTTTGCCAACCCTTTAAAACACTAAAGAAACAATTTTCCCTACCCTTTCATATACTGCAACCCCCACAAAAATGCACCCCTTTGGGGCACAGCCTCCCGGTATAGCTCATTACAGGGAGCACCCCCTGCTCCTACCCTTGGTACCGGAGATTTTTTTCTCACCAGTGTCATGGGGAAATTGGCGGAGGCCAAGCCATGTCGGAGAACACAAGCCACAACCGGAAATCAGGCAAGAAAAGCACCCAGGGTACCCCACCCCTAGTTACATGTACTACACTCCTTTGAGACCACACGCTCAAATTATAGAAAGAAAAAAATAATTTCAAAAGCACAGCTCTGAAAATAAATATGGGATAAATTAAATTCCCTACTCCCAAAACGCCAATGTACATGGCTCCCAAACTGTTTCACCTCCAATGGAATTTGAACTTTTGAGCCCCCCAGCCCTTTCCTCCCCACAACTAGATAAGAATGGGATAGTGGGCAAGTGACTTTTATACCAGTTTCGTGGTAGATACCAGTTACACCTGATGAAAACTAGATGTATCAAATCGAAAGCAACCACTAAAATGCTTGAAACTGTGCTTTCAATTGACAGACACTGTATAACAAAGTACACCTGTACTTTAAAGTGGAAAAAACTGCCAAACACAACCTTGATAATTATTCATCGCCTTTTAACCCATTAAGCCCCAACAGTGGTCAGCATCAAATTTCTTCCCATAATATCAGTGTATTATAACACATAAAGGTCATGAGAATTCGGAAAATGATAGCCAAAGATGAATTGTCTTGATGTCTTAACAAGTTCTCCCAATTAGTACTCAGTGAAATGTATGTAGACCAGCTAGGAGAATTTGGAAAATGATGCTGGGGCTTAAAGGGTTAGCAGTAATCAGGGCTGAAATAAATTTTTATATTTATTTTTAGGTTCTGTCTCTGAGATTTCTAAAGATGTATTCTTTGCTTCAGATGCTTTCCCTTCTTCTGTTTAGAACAGCTGTTGTGACTGGTCAACAAAAACTGCTCTACATTTGATAGTCTTTACCACTTCCTTTACAAGAGCATTTAACACATCTAACATTTAATTCTAAAACCCTACAAGGAACACTGTTACTGTGATTGCCAAAATCTCATCAAAACCAGATAAATTAACTCTTTCATCGATACTATCCATCCCTTGACTTCCATGACTTTTCATAGGAAATTAATCCTTTTTAGTTTGATTTTCTCTTCCTTCATCACTGCTGGTGATGTCATTAGAGACAGATGGCTGAGGCTTCATACTACCTTCAAGAAGGGACAAACGGAAATAAAAGTTTGCAAAGCAATTGCAATGTAACACTGACACAAAAATCCAGACTAAAAGTAGGAGATGGTCACATTTAACCAGCCCCAATAGTGACATACATCTAATTTCTCCTTAAGGTGGCTAGAAAGGGTATTTTAACGCCAGAAAATAGAGCAAAGGTAAATCGATGACACGATTCGTAACACAACTGAAACCTTTAATAAACCTGAACGATTACAGAGCGAGCGAGTGTTGTTGTTGTTGTTGAGCGAGCACGCACGAGGACGCGAGGACCCGAGAGAGAAGAAGGCTACTGCGCATGCCTATAACTAGCCTACCGCTGACCGGTACTGGCGTGACTTCCTTTTCTTCTTCCCACAAACTTTACAAGTGTGTAGCGAGCTAACTTTCGAGCTACATGCTAATTACAAACAGAAACGGATATAAAACTTGTGACGAAAACTATTAATGTCCTATTAACTACTGATTAATTAGTTGTAGTCTAGAACAAAGTCATCGTAACGTGCTGGACGACGTCGCACGCGCTTGGATCTGCGGGGCGGGGGACCGGTATCAGAGTCACTGTCACTGGCGGGGAAGTCTATTACTTTAATTTAACCGTTTAATGCTTCAGCGCTCAAAAAAGTGTTGAAATGGAAAAAATGGACGATCAGTGTAGCCCTTAGGTCAGCTGGCTGTGCGATCCGTTTCCTTGACAAATTTGTCTTGGAAAATCACTAGCGCAAGATAAGTTCATCAATAAGTTGACATTTTCATGTGCCTCGCGCACTGTGGTGTTAGCTATGGAACAGGAAAAAGCGTTAACTATATTTATTGCTGGCCCCAGTTGTTCAAAAGATGGATAACACTATCCACCGGATAAATCACCATCCAGTGGATAAGTGTTAGGGAAATCAATTACATTATCCACTGGATACAGATTTATCCGGTGGGTAGCGCTATCAAACTTTTGAACAACTGGGGCCTGGACACTAATATCCTACTTATTCTTTTAAAAATGAGTATCATTGTCAAAAAATTGCCTGACTTTCACTCTGCTGTATTTGAAAAAAAAAACGGTAGTCTTTGAGGCTTTTTGTACCAAGTTCAAGGTTGACAAAAAGAAAAACGAATAGAAACATATCTCAGAAAACAATAACCGACGGAGGTGCCCATATCTTAACAACACAGGTACATTATACGCGTGTACTGTAGATGTACAATGTACACTGTGCGCGTGCAGGCTCCGATTATTTGGCTCTACAATAGCTATAAAAACGTTGCAAACAAAGGCGTTACAAAAAGCTTTGGAACGCCTCGACCTTTGCAGCGACTTATAATTGCTTATTTTGACAGTGATCATAAAAAATGTAATTTCTGACGCTTGAGTGACCTGGGAACGAATTAGTCAGAAATTAATATTCTGACGGCACGATGGAGACGCGCTGGTTTTGTCATGTGACCTTCGAGACTATTTAAGCTTTTGGCGGGAGATATTTTGTCATTCTACGTCAGCCAGTCTTCTTATGTAGAGCTCCCTTTTTCTTTCTCGTTTTATTTTTGGAAGGGTATTTTGGGAGTACCTCTTCCTCGAGGTCTAGTGCCACTCCATTAGATGGAGAATACGTTCCACATTTTTTGGGCCATAGATAAGGAGTGGTTTGTTAGTGGTTTTTCGTATCTGTGAGGTTTCATCAGAGTACATTATTCAAAATTTTCATGCCTTAGTTCCCATAAGAAGCAACTCTGTATGTATTATATCGAGCGATTAACTATTAGCGCGTGCATCTTCAGATAACTGACTGCATATTCCTTAATAACCTATTTCACTGTGAATGCCCGTGCTAGTGTAGCCAGAATCTATCTTTAACTTTCAGAACATAAATTTCTCTTTGAAATTTGCAAAAATTATTTTGTTCTCCTTACCTTTTTCAAAGAATGTAGGCTGTCATGTAAGAAGATTCATTGTTTTGTTGTTGCGTTGGTCGTTTGGTGATTAGTATTTTTGCAAATCGTGCCAGGTCTGACACTTTTTTTTACGTTAAAACTTTTCATTATCCATTTGTTTACATTTTGTTCTGATAACGACACTGTGAACTTGTCAAAGAAAATTCTCCTAGTCGTGTGCCGTATTAATTAATCACGTAGAAAAAACCAAAAAACTTTCGAGATGTGAATTCCATCCATCGCATGCACTTCCATGCTGTTATCAAGCTATGTCACACGAGAATTTAGACTACATTTACTTCTGATGTATTTTGTAAATTTATCGGGAGAAGATGGCAATAAGCCCGGCTCGAGCAGTACGCATGTTCACGGAGGAGTCGCAAAAAGTTGTGTGGATGAATTCAGGCCATTTATACGTTGATCTCTCCTCAAATATCTATTGACAGTGAAAATGTTAAGGCTCAAAAGTTGACATAACATACTAGTAAAAATAGAAATACTGCACATAAGAAAGTAATTCTGTCATTAAAAATTAATTCTAAAATAAATTTTATATTATTGTCATATTCTCTTTCGCTTTTTGTGAGACAACCAGACTCAGGCCACACCAGGCGTATTACGATTAACGTTAATTAACGAGTATAACTGAAGTTAATAAACTTCATTTAAAGGTAGAACTCCCAGCATAAAGTCACGTTTAGTTTAAGGAGTTTACTTAGTTAAACGGTACTTTTCCAACATTTATTTCAAATTATGCTATTTTTTCTTTCTTCTTTTTGACATTTGGAAGCTTTCGTGCCATATCACCTGAGGGTATAACAATTTTAAACAACTTATATTATTGCATCCTCCGTAGCCTCCACCTCTGGTGTAGTTAATGGTTGGTTTAAATTAACATTATTTTTGTCGTTTTGCAAATGATAATACACCTTGACCGTTAATACACCTTGTTTATTATTATGTTAATAAACCCTAAAAGGTTCATTGTTGCTTTATAATGAAAAAAAGGAAGGGGTATATCCGTTGGCTGTAAATAAACTTCCTTGTTGTTGGAATCTCATATATAACGAAAGCACATAAACACTGGTATACGTTTTGCGATATTTGAAAGGAAAAACATTAAAACTCAACTTAAACGTTCTCAAATGGCTGAAGTGAATAATTAATATGTAATTTCCTTTGTTTGCATTGAAAGCATCATGTTAAGTTATAGATTCACTTTTAGAACCCATATGGCGGCTTCGCCAGAGGGGATTTTATTTGGAGCCGTTTCTCTTTTGTCATAAACTATTTATCGTGTTTTCGCATTCTTTAAAAGCGACAATTGCACAAAAATTACAGAACTATGTCGCAATTATACCCTATTATCAGTTTGCTTCATTAACAAAAAAATGTGAACGAACTGTGTCATAAGTTTTAGCTTCTTTTTCGGAAAACGTGGCTCAAACCACGCGATATGTTAACTCAGAATTTTCTAATCACAAACTCAGTTAGTAGGCAGAGGAGAGAAGCCCCCCCCGCCCCCCGGCGTATATTCAGACTTTCTTTATTGTCTTCAGCCTATTGTCTTCTTTTTCCAAGACTCTTCTTTTCAACACTTAAGAGCCAGTCCACGAGAGGTTCAAGGATTTTTGGAAATGGTCAGAAACAACCCTATCTCAAACTTTGCCTGCTGAAAGCTAGTCATGAGCAAGTAATCAAATCGACATTATTTTGTCTTCTAATACTAATATGGTCACGTGACAGGCAATTTAAATTTCACCCCCCTGGGAGCAATTTTGGCTCAAAAAATTTTCCAAAATTTGCCAACTTTGCATGTCTCTTGTCAAAACAAACATTAGCTAATCATAAATCAAATGATGTTTCTTTACTAAACTAACCTTCTTCTTTATAAAAATACTAACATTTCTGACAGACTCTTCTTATCAGCTGAACAATAATTTTCAACAGAGAGTGAGGTTTGACAGATTTGAAAAAGTGCCAATTTTACCCAATTTCAAAGGAATTTTTTTCTATGTAGTAGACAAGATCTATGGTTGATCTGCATTTCCCCAAACAGCCAAAGGATTGTACTTAAACATTACCGAAAAATCTTTGCGGGCACTTCATTTTTAATCTTCATTATAGCTTATGCAAAATTGACATTTTCCTAAAATAGACATATCTGCTGAGGGACAAAAGGGTCGCGTTAAATCGCCTTTTAACACTTAAAAAATACATGAAACCTGTAAAAATGTAAAACACAGGCTAACAAAGTATACGGTTATCGTTTGAATTACTTCACTGTCGTAGATTTTTCACATAAACGTTTTGCAGCTATTGAAGTCGTTCCTTCCCCACCCCTCCCCCGATAAATTTTAAGGTGAGTCAGGTGTGTATTATTTAATTTCCAGCAGAAGCTTATTTCAAGCTATTCGAATAGATTCATTTGGCTTTTCGGTGTCGTTTTCAATCATTCAGAATCTAAAATAAATTTATAGGCCATAAAAACAGGCTGAAATGAGAGAATTGAAGTCGAGAAGTTGCGTTACTGTGCGTGACACAGAAGTGACTTTCGTGCTTGGATAACTTCTCGACGGCAGATTTACTATTTTACAAGGGGAAAATGGCAACCAAATAATTTCACATATTCCACGAGGAACAAGAATTTCCTATACCAGCCTACACCTTATACATGATGGAGGCTTAACGTTTTACAGTTTTAAAAACAACTGTTATACCGACTTTGCGAGTTGCCTTTGTGTGTATGAACCGTGTATCTGATTTGTTGCAGTTAGTCGGTAACCAAATGTAGCTTACATTCTTTAAAACCTCAAGAATTGAGCCATTGTTTCAGCTGTGTTTTGTCTCCAGAACACTCTGTTTTGGGAGTGATTGGGTTTGCTGAATGCCCTTCGAGGATACAAGTGATCAGACGTAATAATAATGATACTAATGTTTCACGTAAACAAGAAATAATCTGCTGGAACAGATTTCGTCACTTTAATTGATTGCAAATTATTAACGCCGCAAGTTGAAATCTAGAATAAATTAGAATTTAAAAAGCAGACTAAAGAAAGCAAACGAAGAAATTTGGATAATCTAGAATGGGGCTCAAAAGCGGGTATTAATTGCTCCCGATTCTTCCGCCCGTCAGATACTTCTCCACGCATCGCGCATGAAAATAAAAAAAAAATTCTGAGTACATACCTCAGTGTTAGGATAAATACCGTCACATGCAATCTACGGACTTGTTTGAAGAAGCCTATTTGCTACCAAACACTGAAATTTTTCATCAAGAATCTCAACTGGAGATAAATGTTAAATAGCTTTAAACTACATTAGCTCTGGTTGAGTTTGATTTCGTTTCACATAGACACTACTTCATGTAAATTTCAGTCCAAATGTACCAGGAACATTTTCAATTCAGTTAAGCTTTTTTTTCTCGCAATTGCTGAAACTATTTTGCTGTTTAAAAAAAGAAAACAAATCCTTTTTCATTTCCCCCACAACAAACAGAATGAAAAAGAAGGTCAACGTCCGAGGCAGGGGCTTAACACTAACAATATGGGAGGCGTTTCCATTAGTTATAGCTTTAGAACCAGATAAAAAGGGATATCTGCGTCAACTGTCAAGGTACTTGAAGTAACTAAAGCAAACTACAGATTCCTTGCAACTGTGATGTTAAATTTAGCGATACTGTGGAAAAGTAGCTTGCCAGTATAGCTTTATACTGTAAAGAGAAATGGTGAAACAATGAAGGCCGTGGGAGGAACTGGCACACGGTTAACAAAGCAAGATGTTATTTGGGAGTCTGTTTGCTTGGGTTGTACGCAAAAATAGTTGTGTACCGCCCAAAAGGGTAAGGCGTTTTTTTGCCATTTTTGCCTAAAAATTGTCCAGATTTTGGGTCCTGCCTTTTGGACTAACAAGTTGGGCATGGTTTGGGTGCAGCTGTAGAGGGTATATACATATTTATCTGATGTATAGAAAATGATAGAGAACAAGAGAGGATAAAGGTGTAGGAGAGCTACTCCCCCATATAGGCCCTCTCCCCATCCTAATCCCACTTAAGTTATTTTTAGCAACAATTCGTGGGGAATTCAAATTTCAAATAACTTATTTAGTGTTAAAGTAATTACCCTTAATTTTCGCAGCAATATAGAACTCGTCATTTTGTACAAATGATTTTAATTTTTCCGATTTTGACATTTTTCGGCGGCAAAATGATGTCACAAGGCTGGCGCCAAATTTTGCTTTTAGTATTATGGGATATCTTATGTCTGTTTCTGAATGACCTTGCAACACAGATCTCAAAACTGAAAAAATGAATGAAATATATATATGTTTATCCACTCAGAAGATATAACGTTTTGAAATTTGAATTTTGTTGCTAAAAATAACTTTAGAGGGATTAGGATGGGGATAGGGCCTATATGGGGGATTAACTCTCTTACCCCTTCATCCCCTCTTGTAGAGAATTAACCAAAAAGAATCATTTGATATGATATTGCGTGATTTGCCTGCTAAGGCCAGGAGTAATAATTTCAGTAGAGTCAGGATTTGGAAGACAGGTAGCACACCCCTACACAAATTTTCCTAAAGGTATCAGGCATACAGGTGGTTTTAGAATAGACATACGGTATCTTAACTGTCAGAAACATAAATCGCGGGCTTAAGTTAACTCACAAATGACCTGCTTCGCAGTTCACTTGGTAAAGTGGCATCACACCAGCGACCGGGCAATGTGACGACGTACTTCAATTCCCGTTCACGGGTGCGGGCAAGGGGTGGGCGTTTTTCTTCAGTAGATAATACATGGGGATTGTTTCAGTTTATGCTGCAGCTGATAAACATTTGCAGTTTGCTTTGTTCAGTAGTTACTTCAAGTATTTTCCCCTATGTAAACGCAAATTGCTCCTATGTGTTTAAAGCCCCCCATATTGATAATTAGTATTAAGCCCTCGCCTTGACGTTCACCGGCCTTTTAATATCATTTTTTGCAGAGAAATAACTATGTTTTTATGCAATCAGCAAATTGCGTTCGCAATTTAAAAGGAAAAATATCAAAACTGAATTGGTAATTTTCCTAGTACAATTGAAGGGAAGTTTACATGACGTAGTGTCTACGCCGGATGAAATCAAAACTTTGCAAGTGAATGTGTAACATTTAACATTCACCTTGAGATTCTCGATGAAAAGTTGCAGTAACTGGTAGCAAACAGATTTCTCCAAGCAAGTACGTAGGTCACAGTTGACGGTGCTTCTCCTACCACTGAGGTTTGCTCTAGTTTGCTTGTGTTTTCATCAAGAGAGGATAAAGGGGTAAGAGAGCTACTCCCCCATATAGGCCCTCTCCCCATCCTAATCCCTCTTAAGTTATTTTAGTAACAAATCGTGGGGAATTCAAATTTCAAATAACTTATTTAGTGTTAAAGCAATTACCCTGAATTTTCGCAGCAATATAGAACTCGTCATTTTGTACAATTTCATGATTTTAATTTTTCCGATTTTGACATTTTTTGGCGGCAAAATGATGTCACAAGGCTGGCGCCAAATTTTGCTTTTAGTATTATGGGATATCTTATGTCTGTTCCTGAATGACCTTGCTACACAGATCTCAAAACTGAAAAAATGAATGAAATATGTTTATCCACTCAGAAGATATAACGTTTTGAAATTTGAATTTTGTTACTAAAAATAACTTTAGGGGGATTAGGATGGGGATAGGGCCTATATGGGGGATTAACTCTCTTACCCCTTCATCCTCTCTTGGTTTTCATGCATAAACAAGTTCTTACGGGAAGAGGAACCGAAGAAATTGGTACTCGCCTTTGAGCTCCACTTAAGATGGTCCAAAGTAGCTTGTTTGCTTTTTAATCCACTTTTGTAATTCTAATAATTTGATATTATCAACTGACGAAATCAGTTCTAACAGATCATCACTGATTTCGTGAAACAAGTATCATTATTATTATTATGTCTAATCACTGGTTAATTCTCGAAGAGCATTCAGCAAAACCCATTCAATCTCTAAACAAAGTATTCTAGAGACAAAACACCGCTGAAACAATGGTTCAATTCTTGAGATTTTAAAGAATGTAAGCTACATTTGGTTACCGTCTAACTGCAACAAATCAGATACAAGGTTCATACCCACAAAGACAACTCGCAAAGTCGGTATAACAGTTGTTTAACTGTAAAACGTTAAGCCTCCGTCATGTATAAGGTGTAGGCTGGTATAGGAAATTCTTGTTCCTCGTGGAATAAGTGAAATTGTTTGGTTGCCATTTTCCCCTTGTAAAATAGTAAATCTGCCGTCGAGAAGTTATCCACGCACGGAAGTCGCTTCTGTGTCACGCACAGTAACGCAGCAACTTCTCGACTTCAATTCTCTCATTTCAGCCTGTTTTTATGGCCTATAAATTTATTTTAGATTCTGAATGATTGAAAACGACACCGAAAAGCCAAATGAATCTATTCGAATAGCTTGAAATAATCTTCTGCTGGAAACTAAATAATACACACCTGACTCACCTTAAAATTTATCGGGGGAGGGGTGGGGAAGGAACGACTTCAATAGCTGCAAAACGTTTATGTAAAAAATCTGCGACAGTGAAGTAATTCAAACGATAACTGTATACTTTGTTAGCCTGTGTTTTACAATTTTACAGGTTTCATGTATTTTTTAAGTGTTAAAAAGTGATTTAACGCGACCCTTTTGTCCCTCAGCAGATATATCTATTTTAGGAAAATGTCATTTTTGCATAAACTATATTGAAGATTAAAAATGAAGTGCCCGCAAAGATTTTTCGATAATATTTAAGTACAATCCTTTGGCTGTTTGGGGAAATGTAGATCAACCATAGATCTTGTCTACTACATAGAAAAAAATTCCTTTGAAATTTGGTAAAATTGGCACTTTTTCAAACCTGTCAAACCACACTCTCTGTTGAAAATTATTGTTCAGCTGATAAGAAGATTCTGACAGAAATATTAGTATTTTTATAAAGAAGAAGGTCAGTTTAGTAAAGAAACATCATTTGATTTATGATTGGCTGATGTTTGTTTTGACAAGAGACATGCAAAGTTGGCAAATTTTGGAAACTTTTTTGAGCCAAAATTGCTCCCAGGGGGGTGAAATTTAAATTGGCTGTCACGTGACCACATTAGTATTAGAAGACAAAATAATGTCGATTTGATTACTTGCTCATGACTAGCTTTCAGCAGGCAAAGTTTGAGATAGGGTTGTTTCTGACCATTTCCAAAAATCCTTGAACCTCTCGTGGACTGGCTCTTAAGAGTTTTTGGTTTTTCTAAGACATCCTCGTTTTGTTAGTTTTGGAATAGTCATTCGACGGTATGTTTTGTTTGTGTTGATAACTTTGCACGATCTCCATATTGCCCGTTTTAATTATTGATGCACGTGCAGCTCTTTGACCAGCCCCGTCGCACCGCTCCAAATTTTATCAGACAATTTTAAGTGGAAGTTTTCCGGTCTTCTTTTCGCCCTAAAATAAAGACTTCGAAAACAAATCTTTTTAAGCACTAACGAGCTTGCAGTATCGTTTTGAATTATCGATCAAGTAACTTTTGAAGGACATCTGTCTCAAAACTCATCTTATTTTTTAAGGTAAATGTGTACTTAATTTGAACTGCTTACGTAATGAATTGGTTTTCGATCTTCCCTTGCTGGGACTTTAAATTTTTAATAAGAGCATGTTAACTTTTTTTAACTTTTTTTTAATTCTTTCCCTCTCTCTCTTTTTTTTTTTTGATGAATCATACTAAAGTTTATATCTTATTTCAATTATTTTATTTTATTAGCTTCGCCATAAAGAAAACAAAGAGAAGAACAAGAAAAGGAAGTTAAATAAATTACTTATAAACACAATAAACAAAGCAAAATACAAAACTCGAATAAAAACGGAAGGGTAACCACAACAGCGGGTACCCAATTACTGTTGGCCCGATTTCAATAAAAAACATTAAAACAAGCTAAAATGAAGAGACACTGAACAACAACATGTTACAGGACGAACAAGGCTACGAGAACGGTTACATTTAAGACATAACTTGCTTGACATGGAAAATTAGAGACAGCAACATTGTGACAAAATTTGTTATATTCCGTAACATTTGCATGTGTCGACTATTTGCCACATTTTTGTCGCTTCCACCTGTAATTTATTAATATAGTTCTGTGTTCAAAAAGGGAGAGCGCCAACTCTCTTTTTAAGGTCGTATGCGTTGTTGAAGAACGTTAAATCGTGCGTTTAGGAGATTCCAGAGGTATATGGTATGTATTTCTCCGCTATACGTTTCAGATAATGTATTTGAAACAGAAAAATTTTTTATGGCCTAACATGAATATTAATTTGTAATGTCAAGCCATAAATTGCCAAAAATTGACAAAAAAAAACGTCATTTCAAACGCATCTTTCTATAATTTCTCAACCAATAGGATTACATTCTATTGTAAAGCCCACGAAGCTCATAGGTTATCACACTTGATAGCGACGTAAACATCTGACAAACTATCAAAGAACGCACTGAAGAGAACTGAATCCGAAACGTTTTGCCGTTTTAACTGTAGAAGAAGATGGAGTACTTCCCAGTACTTTTGAGAGCCTACGTTATCGCATTAGCGATATTTGCCTTGTCTAATCCAGCTAATATCCAAACAGCTAAAGGTAAAATTCTTTGTTTCTCTGACGTATTTTTCACAGATTTGAAAAAGTTATCCCACCTAATGATAGATTTCACAATGTTTTCCGAAGGGTCATTTTCCATACTGATTTTCATAAAATTTATGCTTTGCTAAAAACAATATTTCTGTCTTTTTTTAGTATTCGTAGCCAAGAAAGGAATCAACCGAGGATCTGCAAATGGCGTGCCTTCTTACGGCAACTTCAAGGCTGATAAATTTTCATATTTGAACATCACAAGAATTGGAGGAGCTCTTGTTGATCGCAACACTATCTGTGCGTGTGCCTGTTTGGAAACCCCTCCGTGTTTTTCCTTCAACCTGGCTGCATTCCCGGACATCAACGGAAAATTTTTGTGTGAGCTGCTCCCATCGGACAAGTACAACAACTCCGATAAGCTCGTCCCAAGCAACTTTTTCCACCACTACAGTATCGCGGTATGTGAAGTTTAACTTTGTGATAAAATAATTTAGTATCGTTGTTTCCCGCTTGTGTCACCGTTTGTGAGCAGCAGTTAACTAACGCAAGGAATTGCCTTGGAATCTCGCCTTCGTAGAGCAAAACGGGCATTGTTTTCAACGAGGTGGGTCTTTTTTAAGAAATAAAAAAAATTGTCCTCGCAATTCGTGCGAGAAGTTTTCTTTGACGCGTGAAAATGAAGGCGGAATTCAATCGCCACGTAATGGCGTTTTTTACAAAATGTGACGCTTTTACTTGTACTTTGTATTCACTGAAATATATAGACAACCGTATATTTAAAATTATATAGTATGGAGTTTTTGCAGGGGTTATTTTGCAATTAATTTGACGTTTTCCACATACTGACGTTTTTAGTAGAAAATTAGTTTTGTGGGATCTGGTCAGTCGAGCCTATAATTTTGAAAACTTTAGAAACTTTTCGAAACGGAAACTAGCAGACGATAAACAAATTTGATGTCACTCGAATACATGTACATATACTTGGTACTAAAACAACATTTTTTTCTGAAAAGACAAGTAGATAAATTCTATAGCGCGCTTTTGTACTGAAAAGTAGTACCAGAAACCCTCTAGTGAGGTAAATTTGTGTGTAAAAAAGGTTTGCACAAAAAGAAAAACATTAAATGAAAGGAACTTATTTTCGCGATTTGCGAAAAAAAATCGCAAAAATTAGTACCCGCGAAAATTTTCCTGCCCTACAGTGCCTTTCTTAAGTTTTCTTTGTCATGTCTTAGTGAGCAAAAACATCTGTCAACGAAGGACTTTCTAAGAACAGTTTTTTGTGTACAAAAGGCTATTTTGCAATCACCAAGGAAACCGTTAACACGAGTAAATTCTCTTTTTCAAAGGTTATTCGTCAAAGAAAAAACACTGTCGATGAAGGAGTTTCTAAGAACACTTTTTTGTGTACAAAAGGCTATTTTGCAGTCACCAAGGAAACCGTTAACACGAGAAAATTCTATTTTTCAGAGGTTATTCGTCAAAGAAAATTATACTTAAAAGAGACTTGACGAGGAAGACGTCCTCGTGTGCAACCAGCTTTAGCAAAAAACTCGCATTTGCGCGAGGTCATAAGCTGGCAATTTTGGAAGAGATAATTCTTCATGGCAATTATTTTTGGCGCATTTTGGTACATCTCCAGAAATCGCGGACATTAGAGCCCGCGCCTTTTCGGGCGTCCTACATAGACAGCTCTTTTAAATGATGCATACCGCTGATCGAAGCGGTATAGTTTGGGCTCATATTTCATGATGGTGCACGATGCAATAAGTCCCATATAAAAACCATATAAAAACCACTGACCAAACTAAGTCGCTTAACATTCGAATGTACTGAAATTTAGCTTTCGAAGGATGGCTTTTGTAGGGCATTTGAAGCCGGTTCGGCCGAAATATCGCAGTTCCAAGAAAGTGGATTTTTGGACTTTAGCGAGGACTTTCAAATGTATGGCCGAATGCAATTTTTTCGTGGTTTTCAAGTGCAAAAAGTAAACATCAAAATCAATCTGTTGGAGCTGAAAATCGTAAGGTTAGTTTGTTCCATGTATAGTTTTAGTGAATCCACTTGCACATTTTTTCGATCCCATTATGTTTACCCGTAATCGCTGTTTATAAACTATGAGTTTTCGGTTTTTCGATGAAATCCCCCTCCACGCCTTATATTTTTTGGCCGCTAAACTGCTCACAGAAAACCGTAAAAAGTAAACATAAAATTCGAAGTATCCACCTTATTTTTTGTACTATATCTTTCTTGATAGACCAGTTTACCATGAACCGGTTGCACATTTATACTTAAACAAATTGATCGAGAGATATTTCTCGAAATTTTTTAATCTCCATACATTTCTTTGTTGTTGTTGCGTTCCCTTCGATGGTCAATTTACCGCAGGATTTGTTGACCGTGGGCTCAAATGTCTGCGATTTCTGGATATGACTTATGAAGTTGCCGACAAATTTTCAGAAGGAAAAAAGTTGAAAAAGACGCAATATTTTGATGATGCTAAAATTTTCTGCAACAGTACGAACATCGAATATCGCGGAGGTGAACTAAAACATTCAAAAGGGCGCCAATTATATTCAAAGAAGAGCCATTTTTCGATTTTTTCGTTGGAATCAGTGGTAGCAAAAGACCCTTTATGGTGAGTGTTGATTGACAAAGAAGAAACTTGTGATGAACAACACAAAGCCGATGCAAATGAGGTACCCTCGCAGAATTACAGAACCAAAAACAAGACACCAAAATGAAACTTACGAAGCTCCATGCACTCGGCTAGAAAAGGAAGGATTCCTCCATTAAAACAAAGACTTCATGCAAAGCACAACGACACAGACAAGCAAAAACGATTCTTTACAATTGCTGGAGGATGCCGTAGTTGTTTACGAAAGCATGAAGACAACAACTTGATGAGAACAGATGTGGAAAAAGAAAAAGTTACTATTCCTTTGGAATTTGACGTTCCAAGTTTCTTTCTTTTTTCCTCATCGAGGAAAGAAATGTCTAACAAAAAATGCCCTGTCCAAATTACGAAATAACAAAAAAACAACTGGTGGCGTCGATGTATAAATAACGACAACCGAAGTGATTTTTAGACACCCTCTTAGTTTATGTGGACCACCTCGAACGGCGTTGACAACAGAAGCGAGCGAACTGACAGGAAACTAAGAAGATAGGAAACAAAAAGCAAACTAATAAAAGCAAAGCAAAACGTAAAACTCTAATAGAGACGAAGAGAAACTCGAAAACTTTGGGGGATTTCCAAGATCATTTTGAATCAAAATGAACTCTAAGTACATGTCAAAGTGTCAAAGCAATAACGCAGAGGAACCAACTGGAAAATCAACACTCAATGGCTTGCTCTTCACCGGCTCTTGAAGTGGGGGCAAAACGATCTCTAAATGGTCCAGTACATAGAGGAAGAACTCCACTTTATGATATGTAACAAGATAACAATTATTAAACTATTCCAAGAAAGGGTTGTTCTCAAAGTACTTTAGTAAATTACATCGTTCAGTCATTAAAGTTCAGAAGCGTATACAGAATATTCTTGTAGCACAGCTTAACATCCGTGAACGCAAGTCCGTGGGATGAATTGGAACTTAGAAGTCGGGAAAATATTTCTTAGCCCTTGTCATTTGATGCGCTTATCGTGGACGTGCAGAAAGTAATTGACTAGCGTCACTTTCGGGTTTTGGAGATATCTGCTTAGAGATGTCAAAAATGCAAAACATAGATGTTTTTAGAGCAAGGGAAAAAGACAAACAGAAAAGATGACTGGAACAGGAATTGCACCTTCAAAGGAAAAGTCAAGAACAGCCTGAACTCTAACCTAAGTTAAACTACTGCTAAGGCGTCACGAATTCTGCAGGTGCAAAAGGCTCAAAGATGACAGAGGGCGAAAAACGCGAATTGCCGTTTAAAATTAATAAAGGTGCTCCCACCGTTTTCTAATCAAGAAAATGACTACTTCAAATCCAAAGAATATCGAAACAAAATCTTGTCAGAGGACTCTTGACATTTTTTGTATGGGCATCGAACTTAAAAGCCGGCCGAAGAATATAAGCAGTATAAGTAATTAAGGTGGGATGTTGTTGCGATTGTAACATCTGGCGTTTCGCGCTAGAGAAGATTACTAGTCTAAGTCGTATTATCCTTTTTAATATGAAAACCTGTTTCGTTTGTTTTTGTCTATCGGTTTACTCTTCTGCACGAGCACTCCACTCCTTTAGTCTTGGGCGCCGGTCTTTCAACTAATTATGAATGGCGAAATTCTCTCTTTCTCGTCTCCAATCACCTATTTCAAGGTGTCTTGCGGTTCACCCTTCCTCGCTACTCGTCGATGTCAACTCGGCAGATAGTGGAAATATATGGAGTGGAGCTAGAAAAATTATGGCGTGGTAGCTTATTTAACACCTGAACTTATGCCTACTTGCCATCCGCCTTGAAGCCTTTGCCATCCACGTCGTTTTTGAAGTTCTACAAGAAAAACGAGTGGAGCAAACTGACAACGACGATGGCAATGTCTAAATTCAATGAGGAGAAAAAGTGGAACAACATGGCTGAAATCATAAGCAACGCTAGACAGCATTTTGACCGTCAGTAAAAATTGTACAATGTCTTCAATTCAGCAGAGACGACCAATACATGAAATTACCCAAGTTATTAAGAACGCTGAATAACAAAGCCTCTGTCATTGAAGAATCGCACAGTGTCTTCAAGTTGAGGAAGAAGAAAACAACTACATGGTTCAAATTATCAGTGAACAACATATCCGCTATCAGTAAAGAATTTTACATATATATAGTCTTAAGTTTAACAAATAAAAAGAATGGAACGAAACGACTGAAATTGTAAAGAACGCTGGCTGAAAAATGGCTGAATTAATCAAAAACGTAACGCTGGGCAACATATCCTTTCTCAGTTGAGACTTGAACAATGTCTTCAAGTTCAACAAAGAAGAAGAAGAAGAAGAAGAAGAAGAAGAAGAAGAAGAAGGGAACAAAACGTCTCAAGTTATCGAGAACACTGGACAGCCTTTCCTCTGTTCACCAAGACCTCTACAATATCTTCAACGAAAAAGAATAGAACAACATGGCTAGAATTATGAGGAACACTGGACAACATTCCTCGGCAACCAAGAATTCTACACATGTTTTCAAGTTTAAGGAAGGAGAAGAGTGGGGCAATATGGCTGGAATTATCAAAAACGCTAGACAACAGTCCCACTCAGTCACGAGCTCTAAAATATCTTCAACTTTACCGATGATAAAGAATGTAACGCCATTACTGGAATTACCAAAAACACTGAAAATCATTTGGTCTCTCAGTAAATAGTTCTTCAAGGTCCTCAATTTCAACAAAAACGAATGGAACAAAATATTAACTGAATTTATCAAGACTACACTAGACGACATTTCCTCTGAAAGCTACAACGTCTTCAATTCAAGTTCACCGAGCAAGAAGTGGACAAAATGACTGAAATTATCAAGAGCGCTGGATAACCTTCATTCTCTCAGCGAAGAATTCTGGGACTACAACGTTTTCCAGTTCAGCGAAGGCGAATGTAACAACAACAACAAAAGCCTGCACAACGGGGAGAAAGACAACTACAATGTTTTCAATCCCAAGGGGCGAGAAGAATCATGAACAAAATAACCGGACTTGTCTAGAACCAGTGTCCAACATTGTCGCTCTTAGTTGAAAACTCTGCCGGACCACACTTATTCAGTGGGCCAAGATTCCACAACTTCATACTCATCGAAGAAAATAGAAAAAATAGAGAAATTGTCAAAAACACCGAGCAACCTTTCCTCTGTCGTTCAAGAATTTTGCAATTTCTGTAAGATCAACGAGAAAGAAGGATAGAACGAAATGGCTGGAATTATCCGACAAGAATTCTACCGTGTTCTCATGTTTAGCGAAGGAGAAGAATGCAACAAGTTGGCTCAAATTACCAAGCAGTCGGAAATTCTACAATGCCTTGAAGCTCAAGAAAGAATCAAGGGAACAGAAGAAACACGCTGAATGTCCAAAAATTTTCGCCGTCAAAAAAAGAAAGACTCTGTAAAGGCTTCAAGTTCAACAAATATTAACGAGAATGGAAAAAAACAACTTGTGTTGTAGAGAACATTGAACCACACATTTCGACGATCAGTCAAGAGGAAAGGAGAATGGAACAAAATGACTGAAGTCCAACATTTCCTTTTGTCATTGGAGATTCTACAATTTCGTGAGGAAAAATGAAAATAGAACAAAATGGCTGGAAATTATCAAGAATACCCGACAACATTTCGTCTGTACATCAAAAATTCTACAACGTCTTCAATTTTAAACAAGACGAATAGACCATAATGGCTGAAATTATCAAGAACACTCGACGATATTCCGTCTGTAAGTCATGCATCCTGCAAAGGCTTCAATTGCAAGCAAGACGAAAAGAACAAATTCTACGTCTTCAATTTCAACCAAGACGAAAAGAACAAAATGGCTGAAATTTTCAAGAACGCGCGACAATATTTCGTTTGTCAAGTGAAGAATCTGCAACGTCTTCAATTTCAAGCAAGACGAAGAGAACAAAATGGCTGGAATTGTCAAGAAGTCAACGTTCGACAATGTTTCGTCTGTCAGTCAAGAATTGTACAGCGTCTTTAATTTCAATGAAGACAAATAAAACAAAACGACAGAAATTGTGAAGACGCCAATACTCGACAATATTTCGTCTGTAAGTCAAGAATTCTGCAACGTCTTCAATTTCAACCAAGACGAAAAGAAGAAAATGGCTAAAAATTATCAAGAAAGTCAACGCTCGACAATGTTTCATCTGTAAGTCAAGAATTCTACAACGTCTTCAATATCCACCAAGACAAATAGAACAAAATGACTGAAATTATCAAGAAGTCAACGCTCGACATTATTTCGTCCTTAAGTCAAGAATTCTGCAACGTCTTTCCTCAACGCCGAGAATTCTGCAAACATTTCCTCTGTCAGTCAAGAATACTACAATCTTTTCAACTTCAAGGAAGGGAACAAATAGAACAAAGTAGCTGGAAGTATCTTGAACGCTGGACAATATTTCCTTAGTCAGCCAAGAATACCATAATCTCATCAACTTCAAGGAAACAAAAGAATCAAACAACGCAGCTGGAAGTATCAAGAACGTTAGAGAACATTTCCTCTGTCAGTTAAGAATTCTACAATCCCTTCAACTTCAACCAAGACGAAAAGAACAAAATGGCTGAATTATCAAGAAGTCAACGCTCGACACTATATTTCGTCTGTAAGTCAAGAATTCTAACGCTCGACTTTATTTCGTCCAAAAGTCAAGAATTCTGCAACATCTTCAATTTCACCTAAAACGAATAGAACAAAATGGCTAGAATTATCAAGGGAGTTGGGTAGTTTCTCTGTTAGTCAAGGGTTACACATTGACCAAGATTAATTAAAAAGACGAGTGGAACAAAAAGGCATAAATTGCCAAGTACCTTGGAAAACAATCCCAAATTCTACAAATGTGTTCAAGTTCAACGAAAAATTAAGAACAACGGAACAAAACTGAAAATAGCTGGATATCCAACATTATGCCGTCAGGAAGATTGCAGTGTCTTCAGATTCAACCAAGAATTAACAACAATGGAAAAAATGACTCACGTTATAGAGAAGGCTGAACAACATTTCGACGGTTAGTCAAAACGTCCACAACGTCTTCAAGTTTAACGAAGACTGTGAAACAAAATTACCTGAATTAACAAGAAGACAAAGCAACATTTTCTCTGTTGGTCCCCAACTCTCCAAAGTCTTTAAGTTCAACCAAGAGTTAACAAGAATGGAACAAAATGGCTGAAGTTTCATTTTCTTGGTGACTGAAGAATTCTACAACGTCTTCACGTTCAACAAAGAATAAGAATAGAACAAAATGGCTGAAATTATCAACAACACTGGACAATTTTTCCTCTTTCAGCTAGGAATTTTACAATGTCTACAAGTTCAACAAAGAGGAAGAATGGAACAAAATGACTGATATTCTTAATATCCGCTGTTAGTTAAGAATTTTAGAATATACAGAGGAAGAGGAATGCAGGACAACATTTCCACTGTTAGTCATGAGCTCTTCAATGCCCCCAAGTTCAAGGAAGATAAATACGAAAAAAAATGAAAATTGTCAGGAACGCTGACAAGCATTACCTCTGTGAGTCAAGAATAGTAAAGTGCAATCTCTCCCACTTCAAAGAAGCAAAAGAATGAAACAACGTAGCTGGAATTATCTCGAACGCTGGAGATTATTTCCCTGTCAGCCAAGAATACTACAACCTTTTTAACTTCAAGAAATTAAAGCAAAAGAATCAAACAACGCAGCTGGAATTACCAAGAACGCTTAAGAACAATTCCTTTGTCAGTTAAGAATCCTACAATCCCTTCAACATTAAAGAAGCAAAAGAACAAAACAACATAGCTGGATTATCAAGAACGCTGGAGAACATTTCCTCTGTCAGTCAACAATACTACAATCCCTTCAACTTCGAGAAGCAAAAAAATGGAAATACGTAGCTGGAATTATGAAGAACGCTGGAAAACATTTCCTCTGTCAGTCAAGAATACTCCAATCTCTTAAACTTCAAGGAGGCAAAAGAATGAAACAACGTAACTGGGATTATCAAGAATGCTGAACATTTCCTCTGTCAGTCACGAATACCGCAACGTTTTCAACTTTAAGGAAGAGAAAGAATCAAACAAGGTAGCTGGAATTACCAAGAACGCTGGAGAACAGTTCTTCTGTCAGTCAACGGATACTACAATTTTTCAACTTCAAGGAAGCAGAAAACAGAACAATGTAGCTGGAGCTATCAAGAACGCTGGAGAACATTTCCTCTGTCAGTCAACAATACTACAGTCTCTATAACTCCAAGGGAAAAAAAGAATGGAAAAACATACCTCGAATTATCAAGAACGCTGAACAACATTTCCCCTGTCAGTCAAGAATACTACAATCTCTTCAACTTTAAGGAAGCAAAAGAATCAAACAACGCAGCTGGAATAGTCAAGAACACTGCAACCTTTTTTATTTTTGAGGAAGCAAAGAACGAAGCTGGAATTATTAAGAACGCTGAAGAACATTTCCTCTTTCAGTCAAGAATAGTACAATCTCCTCAACTCCAAGGAAGCAAAAGAATGGACTGGCGTACCTGCAAGAAAACTGGAAAACATTTCCTCTGTCGGTCAAGAATACTTCAAGCTTTTCAACTTCAACGAAGGAAACAAATAGAACAACGTAGCTGGGAGTATCACGAACGCCGGACAACATTTCCTCTGTCAGTCAAGAATACTGCAACCTTTTTAACTTTACGGAAGCCAAAAGAATGAAACAACGTTGCTGGAATTATCAAGAACGCTGGACAACATTTCCTTAGCCAGCCAAGAATACCATACTCTCATCAACTTCAAGGAAACAAAAGAATCAAACAACGCATCTGGAATTATCAAGAACGCTAGAGAACATTTCCTCTGTCAGTTAAGAATTCTACAATCCCTTCAACTTCCAGGAGGCAAAAGAATGAAACAACGTAGCTGGAATTATCAAGAGCGCTGGAGAACTCCTCCACTTCAAGAAAGCAAACGATTGAACAACGTAGCTGGAATTACCAAGAAGGTGGCGAGCATTTCCTCTGTCAGTCAACAATACTGCAATCTCTGTAACTTCAAGGAACCAAAGAAGGAAACAACCTAGCTGGAATTATCAACAAGCTGTACAACATTTCCTCTGTCGGTCAAGAATCCTACAAACTTTTTAACTTTAAGGAAGCAAAAGAACGAAGCAACGCAGCTGGAACTATCAAGAACGCTGGAGAATAATTCGTTTATCAGCCAAGAATACTACAGTTTTTTCAACCTCAAGGAGGCAAAAGAATCAAACGACTCAGCTGGAATTACCAATAACGCTGGAGAACATTTCTTTTGTCAGTCAAGAGTACTATAATTATACTACAATAATACTTCAAGAATACCACAATACTAGAATAGAACAGTATACCTGGAATTTCAAGAACGCACAGAACATTTTTTTTGCTCAGTCAAGAGTAATACGATCTCTTAAATTTTAAGGAAGCAGAAAAATGAAACAACGTAGCTGGAATTATCAAGAAGCTGAAGAACATTTTCTCTGTTAGTCAAGAATGCTACAATCCCGTCAACTTCAAGGAAACAAAAGAATGAAACAACGTAGCTGGAATTATGAAGAACGGTTGAGACCGTTTCCTTTGTCAGGCAAGAATACTACAATCTTTTCAACTTCAAGGAAGCAAAAAAGTGGAACAAAATAGCTAGACATATTAAGAATGCTGGAGAACATTTCCCCTGTCGGTCAAGAATACTACAATCTTTTCAACTTCAAGGAAGCTTAAAATGAAACTACGTAGCTGGAAGTATCAACACTGCCGAACAACATTTCCTCTGTCAGTCAAGAATACTACGACCTTTTAAACTTCAAGGAAGCAAAAGAACCGAGAAATGCAGCTGGAATTATAAGAACGCTGGAGAACAATTCCTTTGTCAGCCAAGAATACTACAATCCCTTCAACTTCAAGGAAGCAAAGGAATCAAACAACGCAGCTGGAATTGTCAAGAGCGCTGGAGAACATTTCCTCTGCCAGTCAACAATATCACAATCTCATCAACCTCAAGGAAGCAAAAGAATCATCAACGCACCTGGAATTATCACGAACGCTAGAGAACATTTCCTCTGTCAGTTAAGAATACTACAACTTTTTTAACTTCAAGAAAGCAAAAGAACCGAGCAACGCAGCTGGATTTATCAAGAACGCTGGAGAACAATTCCTTTCTCAGTTAAGAATACTACAATCCCTTCAACTTCAAGGAAGAAACAAAGGAATCAAACAACGCAGCTGGAATTGTCAAGAACGCTGGAGAACATTTCCTCTGCCAGTCAACGATACCACAATCTCATCAACCTCAAGGAAGCAAAAGAATCATCAACGCAGCTGGAATTATCAAGAACGCTAAAGAGCATTTCCTCTGTCAGTTAAGAATACTACAACTTTTTTAACTCCAAGAAAGCAAAAGAACCGAGCAACGCAGCTGGATTTCTCAAGAACGCTGGAGAACAATTCCTTTCTCAGTTAAAAATAGTACAATCCCTTCAACTTCAAGGAAGCAAAGGAATCAAACAACGCAGCTGGAATTATCAATAACGCTAGAGAACATTTCCTCTGTCAGTTAAGAATAATACAATCCCTTCAACTTCCAGGAAGCAAAAGAATGAAACAACGTAGCTGGAATTACCAAAAACGCTGAACAACATTTCCCCTGGGTGTCACGAATTATACAACGGCTTCACGTTCATCGAAGAAGAATAGAATTGGCAAGATAGTTGGATATTTCCTCTGTCAGTCGAGGTTTCTACATTTTCCAAGTTTATCGAGGGAGAAGAATGGAAAAGAATGGTCCAGATTAGAACACTGAACAACATACTCTCACTGTTGATCGCGAATTCTACAAATTGTCTTCAAGTTTAACGAAAAATCAAGAAGAATGGAAAATAACTGAAATTAGCTAGATATGCAACATTTTTGCTGTTAGTCAAAAACTCTGTAATTTCTTTACGTTCAGCCAAGCCTGATCAAAAATGAAACAAAAGAAATGTCCAATGTACAGATATTTATGTCCAACGACAAACCTGCCCTTTTTGCGACTTATTAACGTGGCTAATCTTCCTAACAAATGCTTGCGACACTCGAAATTTGATGACTGAGAAAATTTTCCAGAACCGCTGGCAAGGAAGCAATGGAAGTTAGTAAGGGTACAGTTTCTAACAGAATATGAAGACAGAGTGGCCGCACATCGAGCAATGGGACGCCGTACAGCACAACAAGCGCTGGAGCCGCAGGGCACAAATTAAGAAACGAAACTGGTCCAAGAGGTCAACATGTCTTGATGGGAAGCAAAGTAAACTGCAAAGAACAAAGAAAGATGACAAGTTGGTTACATAAGAGATCACAGTGCCTGTCGATAAACAATAATACTGGTGGGCTAGAAGTCCGTTTTCTGAAGGGAGGGTACCTTTATCGCATGCCAACGGGTGAATCCGATAACTTGCTTTGATTGGCGCTCATTATTTCGACTTAAAGCTCTTTACTCAGCGTTTCTTTTGTGTACCGTTCTGCTATTGCATTTTCCTTGGCCAAGAGGGCCCACGTCTTGATACAGGAAGTTGGATTCCGTTATTCTTGTGATGTTATTGGGTGAAAACCTAACGTAGACAGTTCTTTGGAGCCAACGGGTTGTTTCAGTGTGTCTTGGTCAACATGAACATCAGCTAATTCAAAATTAAATGGAAAGTGGTCGGTCTTGTTGGCGTTCTCAGAAACAGCAGAGGGTTATGAACGGGTGTGTCGTTCATTGTTGTCGCACCTCTCCCTATTTCCTCGTTACAGACTTTGCCGCACTCACAGGGAATCCTGAGGACCCCACCAGCTCGCTTAGCTGGAACGACAGTGTGTTTTGGCCATACGAAAAGGTATTTCAGAATAGTTGTAGGCAGGAGTCGAACAAGGCTCCTTTGACATAGGGTATAAAGCCAAGGAAGGTTAATACTCTGTCATGGACTCTTTCGTGGGGCTCTTTTTTTTTCTGGCTTCCATGATTTCTTGTACAAATAAGAAGAGATACTTGATGGTGACAGTGCAGATGTTTCTTCCCCTGAGAGATGGCAGATGGTTTGATCACGAAACGCTGTGCCTGGTGGTACACACTTAACAAAACTGCGTTTAGGGTTTAAGGTTGTGGTAAAACAATACCTCATTAAGTACAAATTTCTATGAGTTGGCATCCTGTAGACGCCGTGGTAAGGCGGCCGGCTGCCTGAGTTTCTTAGGACTGACGTTTTGCGAAATGCTATCTGCTTGTCATTCTTGGTCTATATGGTTAAAAGGATGATCAACTGTTGGTTGTTTAGATATTGTAAGAAGCTGTCAACGCAGCTACAATCACTAAGGTATGGTGGAGGTATCATCATCGTAACGCTTCTAGATCTTGGGTTTACAGGTTGCGGTTGCTATTGCTTGTTCTTCATATATCTCTATGTAGCTAAGAGATTAGCAGTGGCCGTGATTATCGGGCTCGCATGGCTGACCCGTCATGTTGTTGGTAAATCGATTCATTGTAATGGAAGTATGTAGGTTTTGATATAGCGACGCGACGTCAAAGGACTGTGACCTTCTTTGTACTCATGGACAGTTGCCTTCGCATTTCCGCGCTGCTCGACTACCCTTAAGCTAAAAGAGAAACTTCTTGTAATCTGTCTTAAATCTGTTTTTTTTAAACAACGACAACAATTTTATTTTCAGTAGCTAAAGTACATATTGTACTGACCCGGAAATATCAACGCTAATCGAGGCGGGCCAGTCTTTAACCAACCATTATTATTTACCTACATTATTAAGCTATATTATTAAATTTGCCTCTTTGCAAAAACATATGGTTATTCCTTCCCTTACATGTAACGCTCTGACAGTATAATTTTGTACAAGGAACTATTCCATTCTGATATCAGACAAAACAGATTTAAACTCAAAACATTTTCAGTTGTCTGAGAGAACGAGAAACTTAAATAGTTTGCAAACAAGTGGCGAGCATGAGTTTTCCAATTGTTTTGAGTTATCTGAAACCTCTACAAATATTTCTATAAATTTATAGAAACAGACACCAAATATTTTCTCTGTCATTGAGCAAACAACCTATGAAGAAAAAGGACACGCGATTTTTCAGGCAATCAAAGTGCGCGTTTACGTCTGAAAGGATACGTGTTTGTTTATTCAACACGCGGGCGTTAGATATGGTGTGACAGTTAACCCTTTAAGCCTTGATATAAAAATGCAAATTCTCCTTACTGTTCTCCATACATTTCTTATGAAACTAGTGCGGGAAATTTGTCTAAATATTAAGACATCTTCTCCTTGGTGATCACTTCCTTTATTCTCATCACTTCAATGTTTGAACAAGTAGCGATAATGTAAAGAGAAATTTCATTTTCGTCACTGTTAGGGCTTAAACGGTCAAAAACTGACTGTTTTACTAAACTACCAAAAATACTTGATTCACAGAACCTCGCAAAGCTCGGGGAAGGATGCGTCGCAAAATTGAGCGATGGGGTGGGGAGGAGATGGGCTTTCTGGTTTAACTGAAAATCTAGTAGAAAGAAAGAATTTTTGTGGGAGGAGGTGCAGATGGGTGGCCACAATGGTCTCTAATTGGGAGTTTAGACATTCTAGTGGAAGAAAAAATTAAATTTCTTCTGAGGAAATACTTTTGAACTTTGCAGCCCTTGCCAAGGCATCTAATTTGACCATAAGATAAAAGGCAGGATTACTCTTTCATAATCTGTGCGCTGTGAAAAGATATTCAACAAGAAAGCCCAATAGGCATTTTAACCGGCTGAAACTTTTGCATCGCGACGAAAACGTTTGAACTCCGCGGCACTTGACAATCCATCCAATTTTACTATAAAGTAAAATGCAGGACTACTCGCTGATAAGCTGTGTGCTGTGAAAAGAAATTCAATAACCGATATTGAGAATTTGATAAATGGTCTTTCTTTACTTCGCAGTCACCATGTTACAGTTGGCCATGTAAGAACGATGGCAAGTGTGTCCCACTGTATGAGGAAAACAGCTATGTGTGCGTTTGCAAGAAAGGTTTTACGGGAAAAAATTGCGAAAAAGGTATGGACCTTTGTCCTTGATCTACATTGTGAGCGGCGTAATTGATACACAATTATCAACTGGTTTTGTATTGAGTATTTTCGGCGTCAGAAGTCGTTCTCTGTTAAGGGTATTACTTAAGATATCGTTGAACACTGTAAATGATTTGGATCTAGGAGTCATATCATAAGTCGGTACATTTTGATCGTCCGGGTGATTGTAGCCCTGAGAAGGACTGCTTGTGATAACATTGAGTGACGTTTTGACAAAGTCAACGAAAAGATGTCGAAATGTCAGTCAATGTCATCACAAACAGTCATTCTCAGCGAGCGTGGGCGCCATAAATCTGAAAGGAGAGCCAGATCAACACGAGGAAGCGTGAAAGCTTTGGCGATGTCGATTCCAGCGTGCAATGTGATGGATGTCGATCAGTCCTACAGACAAGCTCCATCTTTTTCTGTTAGTTGGCAGCGAAGAACTCGAAAGATGAATCGAAACGCTACCGGAACGGCCTACGGACTACGAGTCGCACATCCAGAAGCTAAACAGCCACTTTGAGGCTCACCAAAACAACACCTTGGAGTTATATAAGTTTTTCAGCATCGACTGGCCCCCCGAACCGCTGTTCACGGACTTTGAAACGAAGTGCAGAGAACGAGGGCTACACTGCGAGTTCCCGGTCACTATAAAAAACGCCATCGTCATTCTGGCAGTGGTAAAAACAAGGAATGGAGAGCTTCGCAACGAACTGATCCGAAAAGTGGAGACCTGAAAACGCTGTATGACACGGCAAAGGCATTTGAAATACCTAAGCAAGGAAATGATATGATGACAAATGACGATTCTAAGGCTCGCGAAGTTGAACAGTTGAATGCAAATGACAGTAATGAAGAGAACAAG
The DNA here is from genome assembly GCA_964030785.1 of Siderastrea siderea. NCBI lineage: Eukaryota > Metazoa > Cnidaria > Anthozoa > Scleractinia > Rhizangiidae > Siderastrea > Siderastrea siderea. Next base: position 22,128,972 of record OZ034967.1, read on the forward strand.
ATCACTAGGCAAGAAAGGTACAGTATGACGAATAGCACGCCCGACAAGGGCACAGGCAGACCAACAACAAAGTTATGCTGAACTGGATGTGGAAATGTTGCCCCAAGGGATACGTTTGCCCCGCAAGGGGTAAGAATTGCCTCGGATGTCACTGTCATCACTGAGAAGCACTTTGAGAGTCTTAAAGGGACATGCCGCCCCCAGTCAACAAAAGCAGTTATTAGGAGTTACTCGGGAGATGGCGCGGGACTCGCGTTGCCTTTAGTTGGGCTGTTTCATCGCCACTTTAAGCCGAAACCAGAAGACAATCAAGGAAGTCATATACGTAGTGAAGGGTCAAGGGAACAGTACACTCCTAAGCCGCCAGGCGACCGAAAACATGGGTCTCGTAGAGTATCACATCGAGCAAACAGAAGAAGCGCCTTTACCAGTCGTAGAGGTGAAACGACAAGAGATAAATGACTTGGTAGAAGAGTACGAGAATGTCTTTACCAGTATCGGAAAACTAAAAGGTGTGACTGTCAAGCTGCATGTGGTCCCCAATACCCCAGCAGCAGTTCAGAAGCAAAGAAGAGTATCTATACCCCTAAAAGAGAAATTCGATCAAATCCTAGACATATGGCACAGTCTAGACATCATAGAGGATGTGGGAGACGAGCTGAGAGACTGGTGCAGAATTATGGTCCTCACTCCTAACACGGACGGTGAAAGCGTTAGGGCAAGTCTCGACATGACTGACGTCAACGAGTACCAAGCTTAATGGAGCCAAGAACTTTTCTCACCTGGATATGAAATATGGCTACATGTAATTAGAGTTGCTTTTTATTAGCAGAAGAAAGCAGAAAGCTGACCACGTTTTATACATATCGCGGACTCTGGCGTTTAAAGAGACATTAATTTAGAGCGAACAGTGCAGCAGAGATATTCAATGAGGAATTCTTCACAATTGTGTCCTTGGATCCCAATGCAATCAGCATCTATGAATTGATGACGTCCTGGTCTTCAGTGCCTCACAGGAAGAGCATGATCAGGCATTTAGACACATCTTGCAATTATGGCGGAATACGGACTGACCCTTAATATCAAAAAGAGTCGGTTCGACCTACGATCGGTAACGTTCTTTAGCAAAGTATTCCCTGGCAAAGGAATCTCACTGCACCCTAACAAAGTAGCAGCTTTACAGGCAGCAGGTCGGCCCCAGTCCCAAGCTGACGTGCAATCGTTCTTGTACTTTGCAGGAACTAATGCTGATTTCATGGAGGGCTTTGAACAGGCAACAGCACCGTTAAGAGGCCTCATCAAAAGAGGGGGCACTGTTCCAGTGGACACCAGAATGCCAGAGAGCATTTGAGCAAGTCAAATCAATACTCTCAGGAGACACGGTAATGTCGTACTTTGATGCACATCGAAAAAACAAACTCAAGACGAACGCAGGACCACAGGACCGCGGGACCACGAAGCAGTATGACCCCAAAACTAGGTGGTGGAGACCTGTAACTTATCACTCGAGGGCGCTGACTGATACCGAGACTAGGTAATCGCAGCTAGAGAAACAAGCGAAAGCGGTTGAATGGGGCGTGTTCGCCAACCAGATCTACCTCTACGGTCTTCGAGAAACGTTCGAGCTAGACACTGACCACAAATCCCTGGTGCCCCTGTTCGCCAGCCACAAAGCCACCGCCCCACTCAGAATTGAATGGATGAGAGTTCGCCTTCAACTCAATTACATGGCTGGAAAGAAGGCAAACGCAGAGGCCAGTGAAGCAGACTACAACCGAACACCCAGAGCTGCTCAAGGATGTGAGACACCAGGGTAGACAACCAGACAGAGTGGACTGTTAGTGAACACGAGGAACTGTTCGAGAAGGATATCAGGGCAGTAGTGCAGGCGGCGCTGCCAGATGCAGTCTCATTGGATGAGCTACTAGAGGAGACCTGTCAAGGTCCAGAACTGAAAGAGGTCAAGAGTGCAATAGCGAGAGGGTGTTTCACAACGCCAGAAAAGAAAACCCTTCGGCGAAAGTATGACCCAGTCTTCACTGAGTTAGCTTCAGTAGGAGGATTGGGGTTACGAGGGCTTCGCATAGTGGTGCCCAGGGCGCTCTGAGACAAAGTAGTCCGACTCGCCCATGAGGGACATCAGGGGGCCACGATGACAAAGGAGTGTCTCAGGATCAGGGTCTCGTTTCCGGGTTTGGACCGGGTGGTAGAAGTCCTATATGCAGCACTGCCACCCATGCCAGGTAGTGACAGCAGCTGATGAGCGCAAACCGCTACGGATGTCATCACTACCGTGTGAACCCCGGTAGGAAGTCTCCGTAGTCTTATGGGGACCCATCAGCATAGGCGAATACCTCTCAATCGTCATTTGCAAACACTCATGGTGGGCAGAAGTAGAGTTTGTCAGCAGTACCAGCGCCCGAGCAGTAATACCACAGTTGGACCGTATATATTCATCGCTTGGAATACCAGTGATCGTGGGCAGCGACAATGGGCCTCCATTCAATGGACAGGACCTCCTGAACTTCGGAAAGTACCTGGGCTTCAAGCATTAGCGCAAGACACCCGAAAACCCCCAAGCCAATGTGGAAGCAGAGCAGTTCATGAGGGTGCTTAAGAAGTTCTATTACATCTGCCAAGTAGCAGGGCAGAACTTCAGTAGCGCCACACGAGACCACGAAGCTAGCCCTGGCTGAATTGATGTTTCCTGGCCGCAAGTTCTGCACAGGGTTGCCAGTTGGAGTCACTCCTCGACAAATGGATTTTAAGGAATTGTTTCAGAGGGACCTGGAGAAGAAGATGCCAATAAAGGCACATGCTGACAGGAAGAAGCACGTAAAAACATCCGACATTTAGACGGGAGACGCTAGAGGTGTTGTACCGAAATGGAACACAAGTGGCGGCCAAAAGGAGAGATGGCAGCACCATTACAAGGACGACGGCACATTTCAAGAAGGTACTCTACCAGACTTCTGAGGAGGCAGGCAAATGGAAACTCAATGCCTACCCTCCTGAGTTACCGCGAATGGAGGCACCACCCTAGGAAGTGCAGTTACCCGAGGTTGACGACGCGAACCCCCCTGGCAGAACAGACCCGTCAGCAGACTGCTCAGTTGAGCCACCTCAGAGCGTTAGTATAGTTACCCTGAACTCTGATCGTCACCGGTTATTACTCAGTCATGTGTTACACACGGCATTTAATCTAATGCACGGGGAAGTGTAGTATCGTAGGCAGCTGAGACTGGGCACTAGCGAACGCGCTAGGGACACTTTGACGACGTAAGGCTAGGCCATCTATTGTCGCGAGAGCGAGGTGGACGGAACTTGTAAAGGCTAATTTACACGCTGCGATTTGTCGGCCCGATTTGTCGGCCACTATAAATCGGGAAGCGAATCGGTTTATGTACAGTGCAAGCACTGCACATGCATTTTTTTATTGTCAACACTTTTTAATAAGACGCCAGGAGGCCAATTACTCTCCTGAAGTGCGACTATGAAATTGCTGCCAAATCTGTCGCTAATCGTATGAAAAAAATCCTGCCTAAGATAATTAATAACGGCCAAACTGGTTTTTTAAAAGATAGATTCATCGGAGAAAACATCAGGCTTATTTAGAGCATTATCAATTACACAAATACGGAACAAATCCCTGGCCTCCTGTTATTCATTGACTTCGAAAAAGCCTTCGATACGATAAAATGGTCTTTTATTGAGAAAACATTGAAATATATTAACTTTGGAGCCTCTTTGGTGACATGGATTAAATTATTTTACAGATATAAGCAACTGCGTCCAAAACAATGGATGGTCTTCTGACTTCTCTACTTTAAGCCGCGGCGTGAGACAGGGGTGTCCGCTTTCGCCCTATCTATTTATTTTATGCGCTGAAGTCCTGGGCAACGCAATAAGGAGAGATGAAGAAATCCGTGGTATTAAAATAAGCGGTACTGAGTGCAAACTCTCACAATATGCAGATGATACGACAATGATTTTAGATGGCTCAGAACTCTCCTTCTCAAGGACCCTATATTTACTCGATATATTTGCGGACATTTCTGGACTGAAAGTTAATTACGAGAAAACCAAAGCCCTCTGGATAGGCTCACTTAAAAATTCGAATAATATTATCCCTTTAAACAAACGATAACTTGGGCGGAGAGGAAAGTCTACTCCCTGGGAGTTTGGTTTTCGACATCAGATTTAAAGGATATTGAGGCTAATTTTTTCGAGAAAATTGAAAAAATTAAAAAAATGCTTAGCAACTGGTCAGCTAGAAGACTGAGTCTCCTGGGTAGAATTGCAATCCTAAAATCCTTGGCTGTATCACAAATTGTTTATGTCTTGTCCTCTCTACCAACTCCCCAAGGTGTCATTAAGGAAATCAACTCCCTGTTATTTGACTTCCTTTGGGATGGTAAAAGTGATAAAATCAAAAGGACAGAAATGATTAACAGCTATAACGCCTTCCAAAACATTTTGTGTTTTTCCAAAATACGTTTTTTAAACATAAATATGCTTAATTTGGCGGAATGTTTCGTTCATATACTATTTTTGTTTCATTTTTGCTGACAATTCCTGTGTTCAGCCGAAAAGTCCCAGAATATCAGAAACAAAAAGAAATTTGGTAGTAACTAGTTAACATTGTATGGTTTAAGATACTTTTAATTTATTTCTTTTGCCAGATACTGAAGAATTTCTGCAACCCTATACAGCTAACTAGTGCCGCAGAAATTCTGCACCCTTAGACTAACTGGTGCCGCAGAAATTCTGCAGCCCCAAATTGACTGGTGCAGTAGAAATTCTGCAGCCCTTCATTGATTGGTGAAATAGAAGGATTACTTATACCTCAGATAAAAGATGTATAAGCATTAATACAGATGTTCAAAAGTTAGGTTCATCAAGTTAATGTTTTACGTAGAGGTTCAATATACATTAGGATTATTATTACAATACTAATACATGCAGACAAATTACTGATTGAAATGTGAACAACTGTCAAGAACAGAAATATTATAAATATACCGAGTTTCAACGCAATAGTGGTATTACGGAGTACTTTTTTCCCTAAATTTTGGCAATCATACTCAATTTTCTTCATAGAATTCAGTAAGCGTAATTGTAAGAAATTTAAAGTCAAGTCTCCTTGAAAGAGAGCTCAAACAAAACAACAAAACATGCCTTGATCATCGTAAATACTTGCTACACTCGATCTCGTCGTCACTATCTGGCATATCAATCCAAACTGCAGTTGCCTGGTATTTTGAGGAGTAGACTGATCCACAGTTTCTTTATTAGAGTGCAATCACTCCAGTGCAGTGGAATGGCGGCTGTCCTTGAGACCCCAACATTATTGCTTCCTACGATCGCCTCTGGGCAGGTGTTCCGATATCTACACTGCTTGAGTCGGAATCATACAGGTCCAGACATCTGGATTGACCCTTCTTTGGTGAGCTAGTGAAAATACGCTCCAAATATGTTGTAATAGTGCGATTTCTTTCTCATTCTCGCCGCGGTACATACTCATTTCTCGTGGAGGCAGGAGCAAACATGAGAAAGAAGAGACACATTCTCGTCCCCAGAGCTACGCGGCTCTTTTTAAATTACGTCTCTTGTAGCTCTGGTAACGGCCAAAAATTAATTTTTTTGATTGGCCGATTCAAACTGTATGCGCCATAACGTAAAAATTTTTTGGCTTCCACGCATAACGTTTTATTTCCGATTGAATTAACCAGGGCACTAATTAACATATTGACTTGATCCATTTCCACGCAAAGAATGCGGCTAAGGGCAGATTAAGCGACCAAATTTTAAATTCAAAGTGTTGAGATTGTCGCTAAATGCCAGCGATTCTTTCCTCGCTACAGCATTTTCTACAAAGCTAAAGCTTGTCTCATCAACTTTTGTGATGACCTCTTGATGTCGATGTTTAAAAACTTGGGCGCCAAATGCTTCTGGAAATTTTCGATGGGGTAAACGTAATACAGTATAGCGTTTAGGGATGGCGAAACGATAAGTACACAGTTGACATTCTCATACAACAGAAACCAGACGAATGTAATAAAATAGCTGTACAATTCAATATAACGCAAATGCAATAATATTATACCTTTAATCAGGCAAGATACAAATCCAAAACCCGTGACCAAAATGTAGGGACATTCGTTCTTCTGAACAACTACGGCACGAAAGGCAGCTTCTTAAGTTTGTTCCTTTTAAAGCAGGTTTTTCGCTAATTACAGGAGATTAAGAGGGTCCCGAACAGCTTTTAGTCGATCCACAAAGCACCACGACTCGATCGATAGGAATTCAAATTTCTCAGTTGTCAAAATTGACATGCCCAGAGCTCCACGGACGAGAACGGAGCAGGCGCAATAGCACCTTAACGAATTGGACATGCGCTACCGGATGTCGTGAATTTCACGACATCCGGTAATGGCTGATACCAGAGCCCTACGATCCCACCGCAGACAAAACAGATCGTAGGCTCTGGGAACGAGAATGGAAGAGACAGAATCAACGGAAAGAAAGCGCAGTCGCATTGCTGTCAACAAAACTCTTATCCAATCAAACTCGAGGACAGTACTGATTTCCGGTTATTGGGACGCGTGCAACGCGCATTGAATTCAATGAATCTTCATTTCCATTTGTTAAAAGGCCACCTCGGAAGCGTAAGCCATGATGTAGAATACCAACACAGTTTTACAGTGCATTTCTGTGGAATGGCAAGTAAAAATTAATGCACGGACAGCGTGACTTTTCTGAAACGTCTTTGAAACGGACGACGTCTCTTAAGATCAGTCGACCGGAAAGCGGTGGCTTATTTTACTGGCAATGAATATGAAAATTAAAAATTGACAAAGAAATGTTTGCTCATCGTTTTTAGCTTAGTATTAAGTTTTCCGGTTGTGTTGTGTTTAGGCGCCGAGCTAGGCTTGAATAGTGCCGACACTAGTTACGACATACCAGGCGTCTCAACTCTATATCAATGGTCAAATCTTTTGCTGTCTTTTGGCATATCCAAGAAGTCCACTAAACGACTTGTTTAGCAAAAGCATAAACAAGACATTTTTCGATTTAGGCGGAAAAGAAACACCCAACTTCACGAGAGAACAATCGCAGGCTTGTTTTCTCGCCGATAAGTGGCTTTTGTGTACGCGGCATTCCTTGTCGGTTCATTCCATTGTTGTCACTGTCATGTAGCGTGGGAAAAGGGAGTCGCTTGAAACTCTTCACAGCAAATGTATATAAACTTGATAAATTTAATGCGTTCAAAGAGTCATTCTTTTTAGAGTTATCAGTTTTAATACGACCAGCACGAGTACGTTAGTGTTTATATTGAGGATAATTTACAAGATATTGAATTTACTGAAATATGCATGTTATGAAACTAATGGATCTATTAGCAAACAGCAGCGCTCAGTATTTCCGAAAGCGTCCAGACGTTGAATGTGTTACCCGTAGGCGCTTTTATCCTCTGTTTGTAGATCTTTGTGCGCTTTGAATTCAGTCATTCGAAGGGAAAAGCGTCCACGTAAGTTTCAGTAACGTTCCCAGTTTGAACACAGGTAACCAAAGCGTAATATGAGAGTTTGTATGGAGCTGAAATTCGATCGAAAATAATCAGCGGTTTTCCGCCCAAAATACATTAAAATCGAAATAAAGTTTAAAAAACCTTACCTGTTGTGTGTTTGCTGTGTTTTTATCGCTTTTCCGAGCTTCCGGAGGCCGTTTTGGGCTATTTTCTGCTTAACGGTCGATGCGACGGCATGTCACGTACGAAAGAGAGCTAAAGGTAGGGAAACGGGAATTCAAAATTGCCAACCGACACTCGAGGTCCCGATCAAAATACCCGCTAAAAATCGATTCAACCTAAAGTCAGCGCTTTAAAACCACAACACATTTCAAAAAGGATAAATCTCCTACCTTTCTATGTGATTCAATCGTCAATTAGTTTATCTCTCGAAGTACAGCCCTGCATTAAAAACGAACTAACTTTTCGAAATCGCCGCCATCACTGGCTTGTAAGGAAAAGAGGGTCAAAACTAACCGTCAAGCCTGGGACAAAGCGCCAAATTTCGCTCCACCGGGGGACGACATGAGTGACTTCTGTGTCGCCAAATGCCAAACTCACCCCCTCTCCGGTAAATCAAGTGTTGTACCGCTCAAATTTCGGCGGGAAATCGCGCGGGTCGCATTCAGGTATAAAACTTGACTTACCGGAGAGAGGGTGGGTTTGGCATTTGGCGACATAGAAGTCACTCAAGTCGTCCCCCGGTGGAGCAAAATTTGGCGCTTTGTCCCAGGCTTGACCGTTAGTTTTGACCCTCTTTTCCTTACAAGCCTGTGATGGCGGCGATTTCGAAAAGTTAGTTCGTTTTTAATGCAGCGCTGTACTTCGAGAGATAAACTAATTGACGATTGAATCACATAGAAGGTAGGAGATTTATCCTTTTTGAAATGTGTTGTGGTTTTAAAGCGCTGACTTTAGGTTGAATCGATTTTTAGCGGGTATTTTGATCGGGACCTCGAGTGTCGGTTGGCAATTTTGAATTCCCGTTTTCCTACCTTCAGCTCTCTTTAGTACGTGACATGCCGTCGCGTCGACCGTTAAGCAGAAAATCGCCCAAAACGGCCTCCGGAAGCTCGGAAAAGCGATAAAAACACAGCAAACACACAACAGGTAAGGTTTTTTAAACTTTATTTCGATTTTAATGTATTTTCGGTGGAAAACCTCCGATTATTTTCGATCGAATTTCAGCTCCATACAAACTCTCATATTACGCTTTGGTTACCTGTGGTTTGAAATGTTAGCAGATCAATTGATTTCGGCTGGGAAAAGCGGCATATCACGGTTTTATCGTGATTTACGGCATGATGTTACACCGTTTAGCTCCACGTTTCCAAAATATTGTCAGGGCGAAAGCCAGTGTCATACACGTGGTGTTAAGGGACTCCTCAAGTTCACAGGGACCATCGTCTGTTGCAAGGAAAGTTGTGAAGGTAATAAGCAAAAGAAGTTGAACTATAAATGTGCTTCAAGATTCAGTCTGCTAAGATTAAAAATGGTTGTATCAAAAAGGTTATATACATATTTTGTTGTGCAGAACTGTTGTGGTCATGCCTAGACTGAGATCACAACTGGTCCACTGGTTAAAAATATGTGGACATCTGGTCTCACTGCTAAATTACCGTAAAGTAAATCCTAGCATTTATGGAAAATGTGTAATGTATTATCTCGCTACCATTGCCTGATTTTAGGAAGGTTTCTTTAGAACTATTAGTTTGTTGTGCATTGTTTACCAGTCATTTTGTACCTGTGGCGTTTTAAAAACACAATACATTAAAATGCAGTTAAGATACTATTGTGATTCCATAAAACTGTAACAAGTATGAGTCAGGACGTTATTAAGGTTGTATGATTATTATATTTTTCCTTTTTCAGGTCCTTAAATGTTTGGATTCTGGTCTGTAGCAAGGCATGTCACATGCACTTTTGAGTCATCAGAGTGTGTATTACAGGATCCAAGCGGGACAACCTACTCATAGAGGACCTTGCCACAGACCAACCATTACCACTGTAAGCTAAGACCTGGCTGTGAAGCACCTTTCAAGAGGAGTGCCTGTGTGGCAGCCCTTAAGGGAGGGCAGCGGAAATGGTGTTTGCATTAGCATTGTATCATCTGAACTGCAGCACACACTTATGTGCAACATAACCAAAACTGTTTTTCCACAGGCAATTGTGAAAATGATGAAATTGATGATGGTTATGAAAATTCAGAAAATGATGTGACTGGAGTCTTTTATGGATGTGTTAAAAGGCATCAGTGCCCAGTTGTTCAAAGCAGGGTTAAGCCAACCCAGGATTAGTGTCAATTTTTAATTCACTATTAATCCATAACGACATGGATTCCAGTAAATTATTTTCACTTAACAGTTAGAATCAGAAACTTTGGACAACATTTAAACCAAGGTTAGCATTAATCAGCTTTCGAACAACCAGGCCCAGGGTGATACTGATGTAAGTTGTTCTGCCAAATAGTCAATATTGATTTTATGATCATCTGAAACAAAAACGTAGGTAAAGAAACTTCAGTATCTAATATGTTGTGTTCTTATTTGTGTGTTGTTTTGTTGGTTCCAATCCAATAAATAGGTTTATTATTTAAGGTTTATCTATACATTTAGTGTTTGAGCTAAGCATATTTATAATTTCCTTGGCCCAGTGTGATATGAGCACAGGTTACAGAAATTTGGCAGCATGTGTTCTGAGCAGAGGCCGCAGAAATTCTGCGGCTTATGTTCTAAGTACAGGCCGCAGTAATTCTGCGGCTTATGTTCTGAGCAGAGGCCGCAGTAATTCTGCGGCTTATGTTCTGAGCAGAGGCCGCAGTAATTCTGTGGCTTACGTTCTGAGTACAGGCCGCAGTAATTCTGCGGCTTATGTTCTAAGTACAGGCCGCAGTAATTCTGCAGCCTATGTTCTGAGCAGAGGCCGCAGTAATTCTGCGGCTTATGTTCTGAGCAGAGGCCGCAGTAATTCTGCGGCTTATGTTGCGAGCAGAGGCCACAGTAATTCTGCGGCTTATGTTCTGAGCAGAGGCCGCAGTAATTCTGCGGCTTATGTTGCGAGCAGAGGCCACAGTAATTCTGCAGCCTATGTTCTGAGCAGAGGCCGCAGTTATTCTGTGGCTTATGTTCTGAGTACAGGCCGCAGTAATTCTGTGGCTTATGTTCTGAGCAGGGGCTGCAGTAATTCTGCGGCTTATGTTCTGAGCAGAGGCCGCAGTGATTCTGCGGCTTATGTTCTGAGCAGAGGCCGCAGTAATTCTGCGGCTTAAGTTCTGAGTACAGGCTGCAGTAATTCTGCGGCTTATGTTCTGAGTTCAGGATGCAGAAATTCTGCGGTTTATGTCTGAGTACAGGCCGCAGTAATTCTGCGGCTTATGTCTAAGTACAGGCCACATAAATCCTGCGACTCTAGATCTGAGCACAGGTGTCGTCTAAACCCTGCAGAATTGGGGTAGATGATAGAAAATCTTCAGAAAAGTGGGAATATAGTTACATGAAAATGTCAAACGTTTTTGGTGCAAAGAATATGTCATGCAAACATAAGGTTTTTAGGATGTCCTTGTTACAACATTTGCGTGAGTGTCCTTAAGGAATTCTCTGGACTGACCATGAAAGGAAGAAGTTTCAATAAACTTTATACTGCATGAGCTCCTTTTAAAGACAATTCTGTATTAGTTTCTCATTTTAAGATGACAATTGCACTGTTGTTGTGGGAATAGCATTATGCAGCATGGTTTTTTAATTAAGAATGACATCTTCCTGAGAACATCTTTTTACCATATGAAAAACACTAGCTTATATATGTATTTTGGAAAGTCTGAAATAAAGCTGTATTCTAAAAATTTACAGAAATACACTTTTCAGTGACCTAACATATAACTAGCTCTGCACAGTAAGACAACTTTAATGAAAATGGAAATTTTTTGCCGACTACTGTTAAAAATACCTCTAAATCAACCAAAGTTTTCGGAAATGTACATTTTGGAAAAACACAAAATTGACGCCACTGAGACAAAACTTCTTTATAGATATTCGATACAGGGCTTGCCAATAACGAGATGATTATTCTTGTTACGAAGATTATAAGCTGACTTATCTTTTCCTTTAGCCCTATTTAGCAATGGACTCGATTTTCAGCCATTTTGTGCGCTTGCATCCTTCCACTTACACCTGGACTCACTGAACGGCTGGAACTAGAAACTCGAAATTCTGACAAAACTATCTTTCAAAATGATTGCCTTAGCAACACCAAATGTGGTTAACAATGGCATGTTGTGTCTGATTGTTTCCAGATAAATTTTAGTAAAGTTACAAAGTTTAGTGACTTTTGCTTACATACTAAAATCAGAGGCAGCATGACCGACCGGTTAGGGTGTTGGACTTCGAGTCCGTAGGTCCCGGGCTCGAATCGCACTCTAAGCACTTCATGGATTTGTTTCACGGCAGTCCCGAGTTATAAATCCTTCGGCTGCGCTTGTAAATAGCCAACTGGTTTGCCTCCCGCCAGCTGGGATTCTTACTTGTTATTTTCAGTTCGCTATTTCTTATATATTGTGATTGATTTGCAATACTTGTTTTAGTTGTTTGAGAGGCACGCTTGTAAACAAACTGGTCTGTGGTGAAAGCTAAGCACGCTGACCACTAAAATCATCAATTTACAATTTTTACAATTTACAATTTACAATTTATGTAAACGTTGAAAGTCAGCGCGGATAGTTTGTGCCCCCTTCCCTTCTCACTCAGGCTTATTAAGGTTAAACAGATTGGCAGGCGTTTTATCATTCAGAGTGTTGTTCACTATGATGGCTTTGTGCCTAAAACGTCTTATTTCAAGATATCCCATTTAGGAATATTACGGACTTCACTGGATCTGATATGGTATATCTGTCTAGTAATAATACGTGCTGCACAGTTTTGCAGCTTTTGAAGTTTTTCATATAAGGTGGTTGACAGATTATCCCAAAATATAATCGACCCATGATTGGATCAGTCCACTTGTTGACAGGGCTGTGGTTTTCGGAATAAAACTATTCGTAGGTAGTACCTACTTGATTTGATGCCCCCTCCCCCCCCCCAAAAAAAAACGTTTTTCTTCAATGCTTCAAGTGTTCATTATCAGTATCTGCCGTTTACAGTAGCTGAACACTTACACATTGTGGCAAAGTTTATTAAAAAAGAAACAATTACTCTAACCAGGAGATATGACGTTATAAGTGTTGTGATTTCCAGAACAAAAAATGCGTGCTTTCACCTCTTTTCGGTGAAAAAGTATAAAATGCCGCCAAAAAGCAGCATATGCTTTATTTTAGCACAGTCTTGTCTAGCATGAAAAAAGTTCCCATTTCCGCCGTTTTTTGATAATTTCTAATTCTGAGTGAAACCGAAGATAGCAACCACTTAGGCTGCCCTTTTGGATGACGTCACAAGGCCCCATATTGTAACACAGCAAAAACCCAAGGGGTTTCCATGCGGTCAAACCCGCTTGTACTCCGGTTGGTAGATGAGATTGCTCGTACATCCGAGGATTAAAAGGACAAATTTAATCGAAATTGAGGCTACACAAACGAACCAAACGATTTTTTACTTACAAAAAAGATGACAATTTCTTTACGACACTAATAAATTGACAGCTCTAGGTCTAGGTAAAACTAAACAGCATGTTTTTATTTTTCCCTCAGCAACGCAAAATTGCTCCAGTTATGCTGTTGGCGTTGCTGATCGCAATATCATTCCTGATAATCAGATGACAGCTTCTTCACGGTTCGATAGTAACTACGGGGCATCTGATGGTCGGCTTAACGGAGGTAGTGCCTGGTGTGCATCACACAGTGACAGGAATCACGATTGGCTTCAGGTTGATCTCGGCAAAACATTTCACATATGTGGTGTTGCTACCCAAGGAAACGTGCTTGACCATGAATGGGTAGTAGACTTCAAGCTGTCTATGTCAGATGGAGGAAACAGCTGGACTACGTATTCGGACGCTGGTGGCTCGGAAATGGTAAGAGTAAGCAGTTTTTTTTTTTCAATATTTTGAATTTTCCTTTTATAGTGAATAATAAAAACTTTCTTAAAATAATGTTTAGCTTTTTAGATCATTTAGTGTTCCTTTTGACGTTTGACCAATTTTGCCGGTATTTTGGGAGGTTTGTGGATAACTCAAGAATCCAAGATGGTCGCCGTTTGACAACAGGACGTTATTCTTACCTCATGTGACGTCATCAGCTCATGTTGCAGATTCAAAGGAAACAATTTTGGACGTGCTGTCTGGCTTTTAAACTTAGTCGTCATCACCTTGATATTATCGGCTAAGGAGAATCCACTCCCGGCCCCCCTATCACGGGTCTGAGAAAGGTTGAAATACAGATATTATCAGACTTTATCATGTTACATAAAATTAATTTAACTGACTCATTCCCATTTTAAGTGCATTTCATGAGTCAAAAACTCTTTAAGGGCTTTACACATAGCTACTGCTTCTTAACCCTATCCAAACCAGGGATTGGAAGTTGTAGTCTACCCTTAAGATTTTCCGGTGTTTATAACTTTTTTTGAAGTGCCAATGAAGTGAAAACTGAGTTTAGCTTATTTGAAAGGCCTTTCAAAATGAAAAAGGGTGGTGTTTTCAGTTTTGCAATATCTTTACTCATTCCAAAGTTATTCAAGTTTTTGTATTATGCAAATTAGAAATTGGTGACGTCATAACTTTTTTGAGATAAATCACAAAATGAAGAATATCTCTGTAATGGGCCAAGGAAACTGAAACTTGGCACTAACATTGCACCTTAAGAAAGACACAAGGTGAGATATATAGCGTTGTTGCCATGGCAACAGTCTTAGCTCCAGTCTCTTTCACCTTTGAACTAAATATTACTATTTGTAACTCTATAACGAGTGAAAGAAGGACCTGTTCTAAACACACAAATGCCCATATGGTGCTTAGTTTCCTCACTAACAACCAAGGAGTGGACGATGGTTGCAAAGCATAAAAAGGGCGGACCTATTTCTTGCAAGAAAAAGGCCTGGAAGCTAAGCTGTTGCCATGGTAACATCGCTGTATGCTTTATTGTGAGTTTTTCTTAAGGTACATTACTGGTGCAGAGTTTCAGTTACAATGCCTCAATATTCAAAGAGATATTCTTGATTTTGTGATTTATCTCCACACGGTAACCACTTATGACGTCATTACCTATTTTCTTTTAACTTGAATATCTCTCCATCTTAGAAGGCGTTTCAAATAAACTTAACTTAGTTTTTACTTCAGAGAAGTTCATTTGGAAACAAGAAAACCTGCGGTTTATCAAAGACAAGCTGAGGGTCAATTGATGAACCATTAGGTTCAAGAGCTAAATGAATACTTAACATTTTTCTGCTTTCGAAATAGAAAAAATACAGCTACAAGCTACAAGACGGTACCCTAAAGGCCCGTCTTAACAATTTGATATAAAATGTCGTAGCTTAAGAAATTGGACGTTCTCATGACAACCATATTTTGACAGGAAATTTTTAACTCCTTTCCATTCTTGGTGAATGATGTTCACTTTCTTCCAGTCACTTTCACTTTTTTAAACCATTTTAGTGCCGTTTTATTGCTATTGGGTTCGACACCCTTTGAAAAATCGGCCTTCGCATTAAGTGTATAAAAACGACTTTTGTATTACAACCTTATAGTGCTGAAAGAAATTCAAATTGGTCAGTGGAGCTGAACGAGGGCTATTCAAAGTAACAACCATTTCCAATGGATTTTCCCGTTACAACAACAGTAAAGGAAACATTTTTTTGCGTTTTCAGACGGTTTTTGTTTTGGATGGGTACGGGGAAAATATTGCCACGATTGCAAACACCTCAGTGACGAGGTTTTACGGCGACTTAAAGAGCAGCCGCATTGCGTTATTTGTCTCTGTCGCCCGTAAGAGAAATCTCATCCTTTTATTTTTGAAGCAGTTTCACAGGAATGGAGGCGCCTCCACTGTTGACCAACACAGTTTATCAGTGCCAGTATTTGCAAGATACATTCGCTTTCATCCAGTGACTCAGTATAAATGGAACTGCCTCAGAGTGGAAGTCTATGGCATCGCCTTTTAGCTATATAAATATTCATTCTTTGTTGTATTTAGTTGTAATGATAGCCAACAAGTAGTTTTCTTTGTGCACATCAAAATAAAATGACATCATCTCCGCAACAAAGCAAGTGCACTTAGTTGTAATAAGCCCCATGGCAACCGCCTACAAGCAACCATTGATTACAAATAACAGCTATTTTAATCAACGTTGTCGGATTTCAGAGCCTCGAGCTTACGCGACAAGACCGAAAGGTAGTATGGCTAGCTGTAAGTTTTTTGGTTCGCGTGTAATTTCATGGTTTGCACTGCCATAGGACGGCTGAAAGTACTATAAACCTCTATTTATGTGATTTATTTGCTGTCGTGGTGAGGCATAGCTAGCTATAGATTTGGTAAATTGTTCAATTACCCATATCACCTTCCAGTCTTATCGCGTAGGCTTTTGGCTTTGTCTTTGTAATCTGATAAAGATCAGGGCAAGTCATTGCGCTCCCAAGATAGCGTAGGAAGAACCTGCGCCGCAGGCGAGGGTTCTTTTAGCGATCGAGGGACCGCAATGACGTACCATGATCTTTATCATAGTACAAATACATAGAAACTCGCGTTTTATTATTTTTATGAAATTGTCATAAGGAATTAAAATGCAAAGAAGCGAGGTTACGGCAACTTTTTCATTTGTCTGAAAGTTCTCAAAAGAGAAATTCTCAATACCAAGGGAAATGCAGTCACGCGAAACTGGTAAACAGCCTCTCAAGTGTCAAAATATAGACTGCATAAATTAGACTGTGCCTTTCGCGCTATGCATAATAATGACATCGGCAACATTTAAGAGTTTTTATGGAAGTGCTACAAAACGTCTCGAATTGCCACAAATAAGAAAGAATTCGAAATAAACATAATTGGCACAAATAAGAAAGAATTCGATATAAAAATAATTTGCCTTAATTATTTCATTGTTGTATTGGTCATTATTTGAGGGCTTCCTGGGCTGGTTTGAAGTTTTTTTGGGGGGGGAGGGGCAAGAAATTAACGTTTTTATTTTTCATGTTTGTTGAACGTTTAGAATTAATTTAAGGCAGGAAACAAAATGACACTGCACTTCACTTGAAGTTCGATAAATTCCATCACAATGAACGAATCGCCATATTCTTGGGTCTTTGGTCTACCTCTGGTCCTCTCAACTGTTCTAGATCCTATTTCAAGCTGTCGAAAACCCACCCTTAATACAAAATTCGCCATTCCTGGTACGGGTTTCCATTTGAAGTGCACATACGAATCTTTGACGACAAAATTGCCCTCAGCTGGCGAGAGGCTCACTAAGATTGTCGACAAGCAAAAGAGGACACTGCGGAGTCCAGAGAAGTGGGTTTGGCCGAAGATAGTTCTCTACTTCCAGGGTCCAGAGAGGTCGGAAATAGAGAACTATTACACCAGCTACTTAGGCACGTTTAGGCTATACGACCACCTTATCAAAAGGACAAAAATGTGACGAGGCTCCTTAGGACTCTTCACAGGCTCAACCACAGTGTACCTGTGCCGCATGTATTCGATGAGACCATTGCCTTTAATTAACAGTACACATACCTACATGTATATCAGATGCCCAGTGGAACTTTTTGCCTCGTGTCAGTTTTTCCAGCGTTGCAAGAATGCTCGGATATGTCCTCGTGCAGCTAGCCTGGGAAAACCTAGATTTGAGATTAAATAGGGCTCTTACCCCATAGATATCCTACTGTGAACATCTTTAAATAGTTATAATTCTACTCAGTAGTTAAATACATCTGACTAGATATCATCAGAACACTGTTCACAGCAAAATCACAATTCCATGTCTCCAGGAATCTACCCAAACTGCAAGAATAAAAGTAAAATAAAATGAAATAAAATGCATTAATCTCACAACGTTTTTTAGAGGTTGTTCTACATAAGAGATTGTCCAACCTACAGAGGTTACAAGTTTAACCGAGGTTGCGACCTTCCATCCATATCCATTTCATCCATCTTCTCCAAAACGTGTCATCAACATATCCAAAGTAAAGCTCATAGATATGTTGATGACACTTTTTGTTTGTTAATGCCGAACGGGATGCCTTGTCCTTTTATGAATACATCAGCAACTAGCACCCTTACTTCAAATTCGTTATGGAGAAGGAAAAAGATCACAAGCTCCTTTTCTTGGGTAAAAAAGTGTTTGTTAAAAAAGCGCCAACTTCAGTTTTAGGCGAGACGTTTCTGGAATAACCCCTTCATCAGTCGTGGCAAATGACAAATGGCAAATGCTCATCTTCTCAGTGTTTCATAAGAAGAAGACCTACACCGGTCTTCTCGCTAACCTCTACAGTTTCGTACCTTTCGGTTACAAATTAGGATTAGTACTCTCTTTGGTAGACAGAGTGTTCGTTCAAATCAATAACACTTGGGTTGGATTTCACAAATACATTAGCAATCTTTCCACCACTTTGGGTAGAAATTTGTTCCCCTCATACGTAGTTGAATACGCAGCGTAAGATCAAGATCAAAACCTTTTTCACCAACCTAAACATCAGGTCAGTGTCTACCCCGTTCAAAATAAGGACTTTGGTTGGTGTAAGGATCCTATTCCTACAGATTTACGATCGTGGGTGATCCATAACTTTTGTTCCGCAGGCTGTACAGTCTGTACAGTATTGCCTGATATGTTGGTAAAACCAACAGACACTTCACTGCACGCATCCGTAAGCACTTGTCCTCAGACAAACACTCTTATATCTTAAACACCTTAGCCGTTCTGAAAATTGTTTTCATCACCCCTCGGAGGATTGTTTCCAGATCCTTGACTCGGCTTCCACAGTTTATCAGCTAAAGACCAAGGAAGCCATACACATCCTTTGGGAACGGCCCTCTTTGAATATGCAAGTGAAACATCTTAATTTATATTTGTCATACTAGCGTGTTTATATTCACTATTTGCATTTATTAATATATAGTTTTTGAGCTATTTTGTCTACAAAGTAGCCACATCCTATAACAGCTCTATTAAGCCTCCCCTCTCTATTAAACCCTCTCTAATAAGCCCACCTCTGAAAGACAATTTTTTAAATATGCCTTCCCCTCTCTAATAAGCCCCCCTCCCCTCTTTGGGGCAGATGTTGTGATTAGAACCTCTTAATCTCTAGTATGCCACCCAATTCATCGCCAGTTGGTGTATTTTTATCAAGGCTAGGAGATCTAGAAAACACATTGGCCGGTCTTCCTTGAGAAGTAAATTAACAGTAGAGTAAATTCGTATATCCCGGTTTTACATGCTAATGAGCTGTGCGTTATATTCTAATGAGCTGTGAGAATAAAGGAAAGATAGACGTGATAGCTGACAGTTCAAATTTATTACGAATTACAAAATGAATTCAATTGTTTATAATACAACAGCAGCATTTGTAAGTGAGTACAAAGTCAAACCAAGAAGTGTAGCCTGAGAAAACAGCCGGCGTCTCGCGAGGTCGCCACTTGAGCCCTCGCAAAACGACGTCTGAATAACGAGCGCAGAAATTCCATACTGATGACGCTCCACTACCCAGATCTAGGTAGTGCTTCTGATTGGTTGAGACGCGATGGAATTTCGTTTCAGCCAATCAGAAGCACTACCTAGATCTGGGTAGTGACCCGTCATCAGTATGGAATTTCTGCGCTCGTTACTCAGACGTCGTTTTGCGAGGGCTCAAGTGGCGACCTCGTGAAACGTCGGCTGTTTTCTCAGGCTACAACAAGTGTTAATTCAAGCATTTATAAGCCTGCACAAAACGAAACTTACAGAGCACTGGCATGTCGGGGCTGTTCGCTTGTAATGTGCCCAAAGTGCTATGTTTCTGTTTCTTTTTATTTAAAGAAGAAAGCTAAATACAATCTTCTATAAACAAGCAGGGGCCCGTTCTCGAAACTCCCGATAACTTTCCAGGCCAGGTAAGTATTTTTTCGACCTCATATATTTGTTAGCTAATAGTAATTATTTGGGCAAACTTAGCGATATGCTTCACGAAATTATAAAGATTAAAATTTAGCTTTCAAAATCAATAAAATTTGTATAGCTATTCGAGAATATTGCGCACCTAAAATAGTTTTCGGGCCCGGAAAGTTATCAGGAGTTCCGAGAAACGGGCTCCTGGATCGAAAATTGAAAGTCATGTGTTTGGAATTGTTGTTTTGCGATTCACACATCTTCTTTTTATTTTCTTTTATTATCACAGCTCATTAGAATATAACGTAGCTCATTAGCATAGAAAACAGGGTTATACGAATTCACTCTAGAGTATGAGTTTTGTGCAGAAGGTATTTTAAGATTACATGTTTAAAGATTTCAAATAAGCCCCCCGCCCCCTTCCCTCTCAAATAAGCCCCCTATTCATGAGGCCTGAAATTGAATAAGCCCCCCTGGGCCTTACTAGAGCTTTTATGGTAGTCGTCGTGCAGATTGGTTCTTTGGTTAGGTCGACCCTCTTCGGCATTCCCCAGACTGTCCAACCTCTCCGAAGAGCCGGTTGTCGGGGGGCAGAACAAAAATAGGACAATCACATGACTTTTGGAGGGCATATCCTTTATTTGTGGCCCGAGTAACATCATTTGCGCCCGAGCGGAGCGAGGGTGCAAATGATGCCACGAGGGACACAGCCAATGGACTCAGACTGTCTTTGCTAATTTCATTAAATAATTTACAGCTCCAGGTTTAGTCGCTATCATCGCTCTCGATTATTCAGCGGCGTTTGCGGGTTGATGGCGACAGTTCTTCATACTTTCCGTGATAAATATTCATTGTTCGAATCTGAATATGTTGGGTGCAAGTTTGGTACGGCTGTGCCAAGGAAATAAATTGGTTTTGGAGAAGAGACTGGAAGTTTGAGCTAGGACCGGCTGACGGGCCGGCGACATTTTGCCTTGCGATTCCTGAAGCTTCTTGCTGAACAGCGAGTTGTGGCTGAAACGTGTCACTTAAAATCTTTGAACACTCTCTTTTTTGTACACTTGTTGTCTCGCTGATGTAGTGGGAAATGCTCCATTCATCTTTGTGCTTTGTGATTGCACAGATTTTCCTTGCGTCCACACCTCGCTAGAGCAAAGAAGTGACAGTCGATGCACGAATGCAGTGATTCGTGTACCGCTCCGATAACTCTGCTTTGACGGAAATCCTTTCCATCATCTTGCTGATAGGGATGAGTCTTGCTGAGGTAAAATTCAAACGCAGCCACTGGATCAAGTGCAGTTGAAGTTTCGTACATACGAACATCCGAGTATGACTGCTCAGACTGTTTAGCGCCTCCTTGGTAATTTTCAGTTTGTTCAGTAAGCTTTTCGGTGATGTAACGGGCTCTAGTGTCATTAGTTTTTATTTCAAATGACTGCCTTGTAAGCTCCCACCATCCCTCTCTGCCGCGGCGAGCAAAATGAAAGCACAACGAAAACCAAATAAACTCAATTAACAGTTCTCCGCATCTTTTCAAACACCGTCCGTGTTCTGCCCTTCCATGAAGTATCGATTCAATTTCTGCATGTCTCCTGACTGAATGGATGATTTGTGTTTTGGTTTAGCATTGTTTTCTTTCGTAAATAGCTTGGCCTTCGCTTCAAACATTTTGTTCGCAGAAATGAATTCGCAGTCTTGCAAAATGTTTATGTTTCGGCTGAGTGGAGCACAGGTTAGATGGCGATGAATGGCCGCTCTAATTCCAGTCAATGCACTTGGAGTTAATGCTTGGTCTTTCTCTGTTTTCACTTCAGCGAAGAACTTTCGCAGAATTTCACTCAAGTCCGTTGCACTTACTGTTTTGAGATCCACTGTAATTTTTCTTTTCTCACACCATTTCTCGAACTTTTTTACTCTCCACTCAGTTGCTCTCTTGGTGTTTTTCGCTTGAGTTTTTTGCTCAATTTCATCCAGTTGCTCGTTGTCTAAGTCCGAGTTTTGACAAGAAAAATGCTGAAAATAAAATCTCCAAACGACAAACGTTCACTACGCAAGCTGTTCGCACCTGAATGGTTTTCCCGCGTCAATAAACGTAACCTGATTGGTTAATATTCATCGGATGATGAATCGTGAACCAATCAGAAACAGGGCCGTAAATGCGTTTGCAGCCCGTCAAATTCAATATCGCCCGCTACTCACGCGTGTTTTCGCGAAGGCAGTTTCTTATTTTGCCGCGTTTATTGATAATAATGCAGTATAAAGGGAAAGGGAAAATACGCCCCGAAAACATTGCATTACCCACATATCATATGCATTGACGTTGGGTATTTATATGTCAAATAGAAATGGCTGGCTTACTTGTGGTAGTCTTCTTTAGAAAAGAACTAATAGAATAAGCATAGTTTACGCATAAGTGGAAGCGAGTGTAGCAACTAATCCGTGGGTTATCCAATATTTATGATGCTCGATCTAGGAAATATTTGTCAGCTTCGTTTGTTTTGGTAGTTGAGAATTCGGACAAATGCCTTGTACTCATGCATATAACGTACGTTTGGGTTTTTATGGTTCAACTTCAGAATTGTCTTCGTTTCTAGTGTCAATTATGTCTAAGCTTGAGTCGACATTTTCTGGAGACTGTGAGAATTAAAGTGATTCTCTGCATGAATGTTCCAGTGGTAAATAGCTAAGGAAAGGTTGCCGGATCGTGTTGGTAACATGTCCTCGATTTCATCAGTATTATATTTTTTATGCGGGTCTTCAAATTTTTGTGTTTTGACACCCTGATTGTTTGTGTATGATGTGAAGGTACTTGAAGGTATAAACTGGGCAGAATCGTAAATTTCAATCCAAAACGAATAATTGCTCCCACCTTTCGGTGGGAACTTAATGCCCACTCGTTCACTAGTCCATCAAAGGCACAATGCCGTCGACAAGGATGAAGAGTGTATCCCTGGCTAAATAGCCTGTGATAGCTGGTGGCAGCCTGTGACATTATTCAAAGTGGCAGGCAAGATGCCGCCAGCTTGAATTTTACTCGAAAGTAGAAATTATCAGGAAAACGGCGGAAATTGAAGATGTTTCGCGATAGATATCTAGCCTAATATGATATAATTAAACACTCTGCCTCTTTTTGTTAGCATTTAACTTTTTGAAGGTAAAAAGCGCGTATTTTTATTCAAAAATTGTCTGATCACATAGTACATACGACATCACATCTCCTAACCATAGCAACCAATTCTTACGAAATTTGTCAGAATTTGTTTATAAAGGGATACCTGTACAGTAACTGCAAACAGCAGGTGCTGTTAAACAATGCTGTTAAAAAAAATTGAATAAAACGTTGAAAACAGGCCAAAACACGATGATTTATAGCTTAGCGACTCGTTCCATATACATTGAATTATTAATCGGCAGAAACCAAATTTTTTATTGATAAGATACTTCATTACTAGTTAGATTTTAAAGATCAGCCACAATAACAGGAAGACTTAACTTGGAGGCACGTGGCTGGAACATGGTCTCTCTCAAGGCTTTCGTTTTCTACGCCTGGGTTACTTTTGGATTAGGTGCATTGGTGTATGCTGGTAAGTATCGTTTGCTGTTTCAAACGGTTTTCTTAAGGTTTTAAACACAGAAAAGGAGTTCTTTTTAAACACTGGGCCAATATGTGTCTGGTAATATTAATATTGCGCATGCAGTCCCTGTCCAGTTTATTTGACATATAACTTTTTTGCCTGTGAGTGTTGCCTGGGATAAACAAAGAAGAGTTGAACGTGTCTAAAATAAGGAGAAATTCAGACCCTCAGGCATTAGATCGCTCTGTTTTGTTTATATTAGTACGGAGAAAAAGTAACCTCATGTTCAATTCAACGGCTGTTTTTATGTAGAAATTCATTTTTTACTGGAGACTTTTTAAACTAGGGACAATCTATGAAAAAATGCTTTGAAGTAGAGTCGCTTACATTTCGCCTTTTTGCGTAGAGACGATTTATGCTAGACCGTTTTACACTAAACGACGTGTAGTTTCTCGTTAAGTGAACTGTCTCATCAGGTTTGTTTGAACTCAAAACGGAGACATCAGGCGCCCAGATCCTCAGTGGATCTTTGAAGACAAACTAAAGAGGATAGTTCATCTGGAAGGATTGTCCTTTTGTGCACATCTTTATACAGACGTTTCATGAAAAACACGGCCAGACGAACAGGGTACAGAACGGTTCTTTTCGGGAAATATCCATACGGAAGGCCGAAATCGCCTGAGATGTTCGGATTTAATTGTACTGAGGGATGTCTTTGGCAAATCATCCCCTCGGACTTTCGTAACAAGAGGACTTTTTAGTTCCTATTGTTTTCAGAGCAACAAATATGTCGTCAAGAGTGCAAAATAAGGTCAGCTAGCATTTTCGGAGAGCCATCAGCAGCTCAAAAATTCGGCGGATAGGATTCTGTTTCCTAAAATTGTCTGCGGCCTAAATTTTCAGCTTAAAACGCCGAACAGATCACTCTTTAAAAACACTATTTACAAGGCTAGAAAAGGGAAAAAACTGAACGTTTTCGACTAATACTAATTAAGTCATCTTCATCTTCATCTTCAGTCATCTTCATCTTCAGCGGACGATCTTTATACCCTGAAGATGACTTAATTAGTCGAAAACGTTCGGTTTTTTCCCTGTTTTTAATGTTCTTAGACTTGTAAATAGAGTTTTTAAATCACAAGAGAATATTATGGCGATCACTCTTTCAGTTATTAGCTTACAATATGCCTTTGAAACAATCTAAGAAAGCAGAAAATGATATTTCAAGTATTTTGCTAAAATGTTCTCGTTGGGTGCCCCTAAGACGAACAAAATTTTGTTTACCCATGTTCATCCCACCCAGTTTGTGCGCCTCTTCCGCACTGAAACAAATGACGGATTCCGAGAAGGGTGACAAAATCGATGGAGAAGTTTATGGAACATATACATGTGTAAGCCTAATATTCATCTATAATATTTAACCAACATGTTGCTAAGTAAGCATAACCGGGATATCATGAAGCCAAAAATGTATTTTTAAAAATTCCCAATTTTTCCCCTGTTTTAGACAGTCAAGCTTAAAGAGAGTTGTAATGACACCCCTGCTAATTACTAAAAAGTCGATTCCAAATCCAAAGACGATAACGTTTTTGTTTGAACAATAGACCGTGTTGACCTACTCTGATATTTTAATGATACGCCTAATTTTTCCCTTTCAATTAGCCTTTCTCACATGAAAATTTCATATTAGCTTTCTCTTGGCAGCAAATAAATAACATTCAAATAAAATTTAAATTGATCTTTGTAACACTGCAAGTATTTCAGAATGGGTGAACAAACAGCCAAGAATAAAAACGGAGCTATTTTCTGATCATGAAACGGGAATTTTCACAAATTAAAAAACAATAATTACAAATACAGCGTTTGTAGTTTCTAAATTAAAAAGGAGATCTCGTATAAAATAACAGTCAAACTTCAAAAGAGTTGAATGACACCTCAGCTTTGCTTATTACTAAAAAGTCGATTCAAACCCAGAAGAAGATAATGTTTTTGTTTTAACAACACCGTGTTTACCTACTCTCACGCGGACATTGTAGTGGTGTGCCTTATGTCACCGTTTTAATTAGCCTTCATCACATGAAAATTTCATGTTAGCTTTCTCTTGACAGCAACCATATGCATCTGATGCAGAAAATGCGAGAACCATTTTTCCCTTTTTTTTAAAAAATTCTTAATCTCGGTTTCCAGTTTTCTTACCCAAGAAACGGTAAACCATGTAACTACGTTCTTAGTTTTTTGTCTCATTTGTTATTTTTCTGTTTAAATTGGAGTCAAGAAAAAATTATGTATTTAAACACACGCTTGCTGTGATAATTATTGTAGGGTATGAGTCAACAAAAATTCCGCATCTTGTAAAAATTCTCACGTTTGCGGAATTTTTGGTAACTCATACCCTACAGTAATCATCACAACAGGTGTGTTTAAGTGACTACCATAAAAGGCTAGTTTCTAAAATTAAAACGGACATCTCGTCTAAAATGCGACATAAACAAGGCAAGGTGTTAAAGATCTAAAAACTATACTCAACAGGAGAATTGTAAATTACTGAATGTAAATTGCGATTACCGGGAGTTCAAATCGCTCACACAAACGCGGACGAGTACTACAATTGCTTTAGTAGGCAACTAAGTAATTGCATTCGGAAAGCAACAAAACTCAAAAAAAACTCTGCATATGGTCCTAAGATAAAAACGCCTCAACCTAGCAACAAATAAACACCAAAGCAAACTTTCAAGAAATCGAAGTTTACTACCGTCCACGTCAGGAAGACTCATTTACAAACTCATGTCTGGTAATGACAAGCTTAAGTAAAAAAGTATTGCTCCCTTATGGGAAAGAAGGTCTCTTCCTGTGAATTAAAATATTCTTAACTTTACAACTTTCCGTGGGCGAGTCTCTGCTTCGCTTGAATAGCATTTTCTCGGTTGAATTATCACTTTGAAAATTCCAAATCAACCTCTGGATATCTTTGTAACTTGAAGCAAATTCTTGTGGACTTTTTGAGAGCAATTATATTACATTTTGGAATATTTCTTTCGGGAAAACCCTACTAAAAAAGCCTCGGTTTTTAAAATGGCTGCCTGGATAAGCCGGTAAAGAAGATCTGCAGTGCACTTCCAAATGTGGTCATTTAGGTTTATTGCTGAATATCTGTCATGAACGAATAAACAGATATTGAAGGCTTCCTGACTATATATGGGCATAGCGACAATTTGCTGAATAATAACGTTGTGTATTCGCTGGTAGAAAACGATAACGCGCGCTCTGCCATGGAAACTAGACTTGTATTAAATACGATCTAAATATTGTTGCTTTCCGAATGCAATTACTTGATTGCCTACTAAAGCAACTGTAGAACTCGTCCATGTTTGTGTGAGCGATTTTAACTCCCGGTAATTGCAATTTACATCCGGTAATTTACAATTCTCCGGTTGAGTATAGTTTTCAGATCTCTTACACCTTGCCTTTTTGATGTCGCATTTTAGACGAGAGCTCCATTTTAGTTTTAGAAACTAGCCTTTTAACTTAAAAAGTGAAAATTTTTACAAGATGCGGAATTTTTGGTAACTCATACCCTACAATAATGATCGCAGCAGGTGTGTGTAAATACATAATTTCTCCTTGACTCCAATTTAAACAGAAAAAACAACAGATGAGACAAAAAAAACTAAGAACATAGTCATATGGTTTAACCGTTTCTTGGGAACGAAAACTGGAAAACGTTTTTCATACACGAACGAAACCTTTGTGGGAATTTAAATAATTCTCAGCAAAAATTTCATACGATTGCTGCCAAGAGAAAGTTAATATGAATTTTACATTTGATGAAGGCTAATTGAAACAGAACCAAAAGACACACCATTGCAATGTCAGAGTAGGTCAACACGGTGTATTGTTAAACCTTTTGGGTTGGAATTGACTTTTACTAATTGGAAGAGGTGTCATAACAACTCTTTTGAAGCGTGACTGTCATTTTATACGAGATCTCCTTTTAAAATTAGAAAGTACAAACGGTGTATGTGTAATTATTGTTTTTTAATTCGTGAAAATTCCCATTTGATGATCAGAAAATCGCCAAGTCTTTAGTCTTGGCTGTTTCTTTACCCATTCCGAAATACTTCTGTATTGTTACAAAGATTTATTGAATGTTATTCATTTGCTGCCAAGATTAAGCTAATATGAAATTTTCATGTGATGAAGGCTAATTGAAACGGAAATGACCCGAGATTGATTCCATGCAGGAGAGGAAAAATATTTTGTCCTGTCCTTTTTAAATTCGTTGTTCAAAAGTAGACATAAGATCGCTGTGTATCTTTTTTTGCATAGTTACGGCCATTTTCAAACTACTTCTCCAGTTTTGATGGAATGAAACTGAAATTTCACATCAATATGAAACTCGTCATCCTCTAAAAAGTTACCCTTTTCCTTGTCTCAAATATAAACAGCAGCAGAAAACTTAAATAGGGAAGTCTGCTCACAAACTAAGTATAGCCCTACCGTCTCGGAAAAAATTACCAACACCGTCGGAAACGTAACCTAATACAGCAGAACTCGTTAATGCTGACAACCACTTAGAACCACATATGCTCGTAGAAAGACACCGAGGCAAAACAAAAGAGTAAGACTCCTTGGACTAAAAGGCAAAATAGTTTTAAATCTGATTTTGTTTTCTGTTTGTTTGTTTGTTTGTTTGTTGCTTTGGCGATTTAATCTACCAGACATTTCGATTATTGTACTAAAGGGGTAAATTAATTAAGCTAGGAACAAGACAACAGTTTGGGATCATTCCTAAAGTAGTTGTGGTCACTTAATGAGATTCAGCACGTTAATGGTGTCTTATATAGCTCACTACCCCTAAGAAAGGTGTTTCCTCCTGGAATACACTTACTATGTCCACTTTCCTTAGTTCCTAAGTCAACCTCATCAGACAGCAAAAATAATTCGCACAAGAAATATGCAATATCGGAAGCGATAAAATATTTTAACACGGAATATGTGCACCTAATTCTCTGCAGTGCTCGCGACTGAATACAACCGAATCATAATATTTGAGGAGCCGATACTGAACAAAAAACTTCCGGGTCACGTGATAAGGACTGAGAAAGTGGTCGATGAAGGGAGCTGCCGGCTGAAGTGTTATTTGGAGCCAAACTGTCTGTCTATCAATGTGGGACCTGAAGAAGAAGGAAAGCACACGTGCGAGCTGAACAATGCCACAGATGAAAGCCCATCACAATCTGCTCTAGAGGATCGACAGGGTTACACTCACACTGCTGTTGAGGTACGTCTAGCTGGCTAATTTAGCAGCCTAAATTTTAAGTTGGTCTTGGGGTGTTGTGGTACATTGCGTTACTTTGCCCGCTTCATCTCCAATTTACCAACAAACGCCACGGTCAGCTAGCATTTTCGGAAAGCTATTGGTGCGTTCTCAAAAATTTTCTCCACCTTTCATTTTCAGCTATAGAATCTGAACAGATCAGCCTGTATTAGCTTGCACAAATGTCCCTTTAAAGCCCTGAAACAGTCCGAGAAAGCAAAAGGAAAAATATTTCAAGCATTTTGCTTAAATTTTCTCGTTGGATGCCCTGAACTGTTTGACTCTGAAGATGATTTCTGCTTTGGTTTTTGAAACTTCAGTCACTGTTATCTGAACGATCACACTAGAAAGTCTACTAGGGTCCTGTTCTATGGGGATCAACCGTTTCAACCAAAAACGGATTTGGTTGAAACGTTAAGGCCCCCAATTAGAACTATTTTTTAACCGTTCTTGGCATATGGTGGTCGTGACTGGGCATAGTCGTGTCCAAACTTCCTCAACTTCTTCTGCCAACGGGAAAAGATTGGGTGATAAAATGAGTGGTTCCAAGGAAACAGGTGTGATGCAGTGGAGTTTCCCACCAAACCCTAAAAGCAGGTTTGAAAAACTTCGAAACGAACGCCTCTAAAACAAAGAAAGAAGACTTCATTTCCGGTTTGAACGGCAACTTTTGGCCGCCAATAAAAGGGCGGGAAGGAAGGGTGGGAAGGAAGGGTGGGATTAGCACTCGTGCCAGTCCTTCTCCGCATCACACCTTGCTTAAAAGTATGACCGCCCGTTTCACCGCCCCCCTTTCTCCGCCCTGGTTAACAAGATGGTTGGTTGGTTGTTTGGTTGGTTGGTTGGTTGGTTGGTTGCTCTTTGGCAATTATATGTTGATGTTTTGGTACCTGGCAGTCTGTTTGCTTATCGTTGCAGTGGGTTGGTTGTTTCGTTGGACGAAACATTTTTAGTTTATCCGAGCTGAATGTTGATACTGGTATAACAATTATAAGTCATTACATAGACTTATTACAAAAATTGACACGCCGTTTTACGACAGCTAAGATTATCACAAATTGCGATAGCGTGTCATTACAATTTGCGATAAACAGTTTATTACAAAATAATACATATATATCATTACCATTCACGACTGGCATTGCAAAGTGGTTGAGTATAAAAACGATAGGTTGAAGAATGGTTATATCGTTGGGAAATATCTCTTTATTTTTCCTTCAGAATTTTTGTCACGGTAACCCTTGCAGTTCTGTGAAGAACACCATATGTCAAGTCGGGTTCACAAACAAAGGTTTCAGATGTGTCTGCCGTCAGGGTTACACAGGGAGTCAGTGTGAAGGTATTACATCTTATAATCAGTAAGGGGAGCAATAATTATGTTAAATACTAACAAACGAGGCAGGGAGAATGGTTTGTTTGTTGCAGATAATGTACTCGAGGAAGGTGTGGATTCCGTCTTTCCCACTTTAGTCCTATGTGATGTTACTGCACCTTCATCAATGCAATAATTAAAAGAGGTCTTTCAATCCGGCCCATAACCATTTATGGATGTTCGTTCCTGTGAAATGTTTGGACGAAATCAGACCAGAGCAAAGCACATTTATCTAGGCGAAACTGGAAATGAGAACAAAACTTTACTCGTTCAGTCTTGGTAGCAATAATGTAATGCAATAATGTAGTTCTTGTTGTTACACAAAACATTCTTCACGTGAAGTTAACATTTCACTGTCTTTTATTACAAAACGTCAGAGACATTTTATCATTATTTCCGCACTTGAGCAGTCACGTGACTTCTTTCCTGCTTAAACTTCCTATTCTCTTGTGGACAGCACTAGAGGTTCGCGTTTCTTCATCTCTAGGATGTCACTGTCAGTCATCTTTCAAGAATATTGAAAGCCAAATGAATTTATTGCATGAGCTGAACATTTTTTTCAGAATATTGAGAAACAATTTATGTTATTGAAGTTTCTAAGAAATCAAGCTACCATCCCCCTAGCCCCTTTTTTAAGGCTGCCAATTTTCTTGAAAGCGAAGTGATAGGGAAAGTCTTGGAACGGGGGCCACTTTTGATATTTGTGATGACAAGACGTCCGTTGAGTGCCACGCAAATATTAAACAGATCTGATTATGACAGTGGTTTTGCTCAAAAATAATCAGTGACTCCACCAAGTTCACGCAAATATTGTTTAAACAACATTTCAATAACGTTATAGCGGAGCCCGCGCGCTAGCACGTCAGCGGAGTACCTTGCTAAGGAAATTTGGTAACCTATCAAGCCAAGAATTTTTGGAAGTAACGTAATAGACACTTGACCGTCCGTCCGCACCACAGGGTCACCAATGTGAAGTGGCACACACTGGATATAACCATGTGCTGAATCCCGTGTTTTTGGGCGCGAAATCGCATGTTCACCCGCCTTGTAGCAAAACAAGCAAAGACAACAAAAGTCAAAAACAATTTTTTTAATGGAAAAAAAAAGTTCAAAAGAATACTCAGTTGTCTTTTTGGTGGAAGGTAAAAAGTTCAATTTAGGCGAAAGAAATTAGGCGATAAAGTTCAGGCGAAAAGTTCAAATTTGCCTTGTCGGTTCTGTTGCGAACTCGGTCGGCACACCGCTTGAGTTCGCAGCTTTTCGCAGCGGTTTCAACGCCAAATATACCAGAGCTAGCGCTTTTTGGTTTTTTCTGTCCACAACCATGGTTTTTACGGCGGTCCTAAAACATTTTGCCAGGAAAAACACCAGCATTTTCATGTTGATAGGCAACTTGTCACGAAAAAAGAAATAAGTAGTAAAATTAACATCCGAAGATAACAATAAACGCTCATGGCCTAGTGGACTAAGCGCCGAATAATGACGCCGACGAGCTGGGTTTGGCTCTCAGCGAGGACATGAATTTTTTTCCTTTTTTTTAATTTAACGACTTGAATGAGAGTATTTTCACAAATTAATAAGTGCCAGCAAAAAAACAAAAAAGGGGGGCTCCGCTTTTAGGCTTGGCTAAATCTATATATTATAGATGTATTACGGTTCTCAGTTTCTTTTGATTGTTTTTGAGACGTCAGTATAACTACGTAGTGACGTCTAAAAAGCGAGCCAGTGATTGGTTGCAAATTTCGCGCCGTTTTTGTTGGGCTCCTTCCATTCCAAACAGAAATTCAAAGTTTCTCGTCGAAAAGCGGCCAGGAATGTAAATTACTTTGCCGTTTGAAAGATAAAGGAAAGCTATATTCAACTTTAGAGTCCATGTTATCAAAAAGGCAGGGTAAGGCGAGAATTAAAACGTGTTTTCATTTGTTTCTAACAGTTTTTTTTTGTCGAGGTGTTGTTGTGCGCGCGCTAATCACGCAAACATGTTTTTGAAAAAAATGTTGAACGAAAAGGTCGTCGAGTTTTTGTTATTTTACCTGTTTTGTCGACTTCTGGAACCTAACAAAACCACATGAAGATGCTACTTTGAATTTATTTGTGTGAAGCAGCGAATTATGGCGAGAAAAGTCCATATTGTGATAATTTTTCTGCAAAACAAAGATCTGGTAACGCGTACAAATATTCGTGTTCATCAGAATTATTTATCTCTCAATCCGTGCAGGAAATTCTCAGTTTTGCGTTTGTTTTGCCCGAAATAACGATTGAATCGTGATAAAAAAACTAATTGCGATTCTCAGACGCAATTCTGCATTATATTGACGGCGTTGGAAGAAAATATATTGTTCGTATTGGGCTCCGTCGCGAATATATATTTTCTTCCAACTAGCCGTCAATATAATGCAGAATTGCCGTCTCAAAATCGCAATTAGTTTATATTAGCCAAGCCTAAAACCAGACCTCCCGAGGAATAAGCTGGTGTTGGTTTTTCAAAAAAAGTCCCAAATATATTTAGGGCTTTTTCGGCTCTTTCTCTTTCAAAAATTGTTTCTCTGAAAGCCCGAACGCGTTCCAAATTGTCCTTGGGGATCTGTTCTGAGCTAGAAAGGTCATTCTAGAGCACAGCTATATCGTTATTTTTTCGGGGTTCAAACTCAACACATATTCTACTCACAAGCCGTCTTGCTTGGTTGTTTTTTTGCAATGTTTCCATACCCTGTCATTTAACTGTGAAGGCTTGTCAAATCTCCTCGGATTATTGGCTGTTCGCTTGAATGAACTTGAAGCGTGTTCGGTGTTAACAAATAATTCACGGTCTGCCACTAAAAGTCTAGCCAAAAATTTATACTGGCATATCCATAGCATTTTACTGGGAAAAAAATGACCTGAAAGAATGATTTTTAGGAGCTTCCAATCACCTGTAAATTATCGAAAGAACATCGCAGCCACCGCTTCCGGAACTGTTTTCGGAAGCTTATAAACCGAAAAATTCTTCGCTTAGAGCTACTTGAATAATATTTATTTCGATCTCTAACTAGAGAGCATCGAGACTGAGCACAAAACACACCAAAGCACTGCAAAACACGCTTACAGTGCAGCTACTCGAACCGGGCCACTTGCAAGAAAATTGACCAATCGCAACGCTAATTGGGAACAAAAGAGGGCAACTTTTTCATAAACTGACCAATAACGTTGAAGGATGTAGACAATACATCTCCAAATAAATTTGAAACTGTCTCATTCTGCGGACCTCTCGGGAAATAGTGGAATTTTTTCATTGGTCAGCTTCAATGATGGTGTGGTGCTGACTCCATGTGACTGAAATCTGGCGGATTGTTTTTACGCGTCACATAAGCTTTTTAAAAAGCTTATTGTAAATGTAAATGTTTCCAAAATGGCTTTTGCCCAGAAAAAACAAGTAAGACTAAATCGAGAGCGCGGCATATACGGCAACAGTCGCCGACATTCCCAGCTATTACGAGATTACGTTTCAGACTTGCACCACACCCACATAAAAGATTTGGATTTTCTTGCAGTATTATGCACCTATCAATGTTAAGCCGCAGGGGGGGGAGGCCGGGTATAGGCGGGGGATTTGACGTAATAAGTCTTCCCGTGGTAGGGACTTTTGATCATTCGTCGAGTCCCGGGGGTCGGGACTTTTGACTTTAACCGTTAGTGGCCTGGGCTCCACCGACGCCATCTTGGATTTTCGGCGCACGGAGAACTGGTAACCAGCAGACATCAAAATGGAGGCTGCGTCGGTTTCCGTGAAGAAGGTAAGAAATCTGTGAAATTTTGTCGCTTAAAGAGCCCATCGGGCCGTTTTTTGCGTTTTGTTATGTCATCAGTGCCATGATTGATTACATTGCGATAGTCTTTTTGTTTTAAATACAATTGTTTATACATATTTATGAGATGTTTTTCCATGCTTGGTTGATCACATGGAACTGCTTTTTCAGGTTCTTCTTCAGTTTGGCGATAGCCGCAAAGTGGTAGAAATAACAGAGCAAAGCAAAGATGAAGTGATTTCAAAAGTAAAAAGACTGTTTGACATAAATACTAGCAATGAATTGTTGCTTCAAGAATATGAAGACGAATGGCAGGAATGGGTCGATGTTGAGGACGTGCATAGAATTAAAGACAAAGCCAAATTGCGAGTACTTGTTCAACGCGACCAGGCTTCATTCAAGGAAAAGCATGCTGTAAGTTTTTTTTATGTCAAATTAATATATTCAAATTCATGGAACATATTTATTTCTAGGTTACTGAGTGGACCGGATTCAAACGAAGTTTCAGTAGTTGCATTTTTATATTAAAAGTGACAATCCTTTTTTTCCTAGATGTCAAGCCCTGATGATGTATGAAAAATGGCCATGAGTTATTAACGGACGTCAATTCAAATAAAAGTGGCATAACATTTTATGATAAGATACCAGAATTTCCTTGTTTTGCTGTCTTGTTCAGTAGTATCAGTTGATATTTTTCTATTAAATTGGATGTTACATTTTGAAGTTGCTGTTTCTTGCCTTTTTAACTTTATAATTTCTGTATATCCCTATTTTAATTCTTGTTTGACCAATGCCTTGACCTTTTTCTGGAGGGGGGGGGGATGGGGAATTTGCACTCTTTTGACCAGCGATAACGTCCCTGGGGTCGGGCATTTGAACAGAAAAAATGATCTGAGTTCAAATCCCCCGCCTATGCCCGGCCTCCCCCCCCAGCAGCTTGACATTGATAGGTGCATTAAGACAGCGGCTGCGAAAGAGGGCTGCAGAAGCCAGAATCAATACATCAACGATAAGCACCTGTTAATTCAAAAAGCACTTAGTGAATAAGGAGATTTGGAAACCTCCGTTTATAATTAAACGATTAAAGGGCGCAAATGTCGATATTTATCTTCAGATCTATGTTTCTTGATACTCGCTGCGCTGAGCGAACGCTTATCAGCTGCGCTTATCACAGTTTGTTGCGTTACCGAATTTCATTTCGGAAAAGGTTTGTTCTACGAACACACTCATGCATTAGCTGTACTGCTGAAGCGAAAGTATTGTTTAACGTTTGTTTATGGGCGAAAATTTTATAATCAATTGCGAATTCGACATCTCAATGTTCTGCTCAAACTTTGGCACATTTAGGATCGACAGAAACCAATCGTAGACGTGACAGTCTCCCGAGCGGTCATGATCAGAGGTCACGGAGTCAAATTTTTTCGAACGTGCATTGTTTGCCTGCTTCAACGTTATTGGTTGTTTACAAAAAAACTTTGCTATCTTTTGTTTTCAATTAACGTCGCGACTGGTCAGTTTTCTTCCAACTGGCCCGGTTGGAGCAGCCGCACTGTAAAACTATGACATAAGTTTTGAGGCCGCGAAGTGGATAAATC
Organism: Siderastrea siderea; assembly: GCA_964030785.1. Taxonomy (NCBI): domain Eukaryota; kingdom Metazoa; phylum Cnidaria; class Anthozoa; order Scleractinia; family Rhizangiidae; genus Siderastrea; species Siderastrea siderea. Next base: position 22,164,176 of record OZ034967.1, read on the forward strand.
CGGGCGCTTTATCGCTTATAGTTTCTTGAATAATTTTTATTTCCGTCTCTAACTAAAGACCCTCGAGATTGAGAACAAAACACACCAAAACACTGCAAAACACATAGCACAAGTTTGGCGCTGCGAAGTGTATAAATTCGGGAGCTTTGAGAACTGCACAGAAATGTTTACGGAAGCTTTTCGGATAACTTTTCTTAGGTAACTTTTATATTTCGTTCTCAAAATCATGTACCTTAAACCCTTTAAACACTTCAGTTACTCAGTTGTGTTTCAGAACAAG
>OZ034967.1:22169455-22356955 GCA_964030785.1 Siderastrea siderea
TATCTTACGGAGAAACATAAAGAAGACATGACTAAAACAGCGTACGGAAACTGAACATTGAAATTACAAGACTAACTCTGCATGAACGAACTAGCGTACGAAGGAAGACGAGACTAACACTAGCTGTACGAACTAGGGTACGGGGAAACGTTGCAAAGACAAACTAACGCTTTATGAACGAACTTGTCGTAGGGAGAAACGTTGAAAAGACTAATACCGTACGAACGAACTAGCCGTTACAGTGAAACGTAACTACGAGACTAACACTGGATAAACGAACTAACGAACAGAAACACGTAAAGGAGACAAGATGAGCACCGTAAGAAAGAATCAACGTACAAAGAGACGTTTAGAAGACAAACCTAACATTGTAAGAACGGTGTTAGGTGCGAACCGTACGTAGCTTACGGGAAAAGGTTGAAAAGACAATTAAGAGTAAAAATTTACACACGAACGAGCGTACGGTGAAAGGTTGTAAAAAGACAAGACTAACACAGTGCAAATAAACTGATGCAAGGAAAAACGTTAAGAAGACAAAACTAACACCCCGGCAGTTCCAAGGGACTAGCGTACGGAGAAAGGTTAAAAAAACGAACTAATCTGTACGTGTGAACTAGCGCACGGAACAAGGTTAAAGAAAACAAGAGAAAGTAGTACAGAGAAATGTTAAAAAAACACGACTAGCAACGTGCGGGCGAACTAAATTACGAAGAGACTTTCAAGAAAAGTGAAAAAAGCCTAATAACGTAACGTTGACGATAGGGGTACGAGGCTGTGTCTTTTCCCGCGCGTGCCACTCAAACGGGAAAGAAGTAAATCAACTGCCATATATTTTATATATATGTCGGGTCCGGGTAGCCTTCTTTATTGGGTCATTGACCCGAGACCCGTCTCTTATTTGGAACACTGTATAAATGACCATTTTTTTAAGCAAACAATATCTTACATAACCGAACTAGCTTTTTCTCCCTTAAAACTTGAGTAATACTTATCTTCCTCCATAGACATTGATGAATGTGCAGCGCACACTGGCGACTGCTCACCTAATGCCAACTGTGCGAGTGTGGATGGATCATTCCAGTGTACATGCAAGGCGGGTTTTGCGGGAGATGGGATAACATGCAATGGTAGGTTGAACTGTACATTGACTTGTAACAAAAAGAGATGAGCTGTATTGATTTGGAGAAAAATCCAGCTAATTTTATTTTTCGTGAAAATAAAAATGTTGTCACTAACTCGGGGTTCTGCATTAAAGTCCCACCAATTTGGAGTCAATATGTCACAATAAAGCAAATGAAACTATGTAATTTTGGCTTCAATGTGCTGCCCCTTCTGAACGATTAGTCAAGATACGCCCGGTTTTATGTCGTCAAAAAGTAATCATCTTTAACCTACTTACTGTCCTTGTGACAGATATTTTCTAGATATTGTTTAGATATTTTTAAAGTAAATAAGTTTCTTTTTTTCACTCTCTTTGTTTTCACGTTTTTTGTTGCACGGAGATATTAGCCTTTCTGCATGGCTAAATAAAGTTCATGTTATGTTATGTGCGCAGCATTAACACTTTCGCTGCGAAAGTCGACTTTTGTCGGCATTTGGAAAAGTAGACATTGAACCACTAGTGACGTCATCATTTTTGACGTCACCAGATTGTTTTGATAAGCAGCTAACACAGCAAGGACAGATCCATCCAAACGTGTGTCCGTTTTCAATATCGACCAAATTCTGGCAGAGCTATTCGAGAAAAACGTGTCCAATTTTAGGTGCAAAATTGGTGGTAAAGTAGGCCAAGTCACCTATAGTTGATCAATGTTCCATTTCCAGGTTTTTTGAAGGGCTGAGGTCAAACCGTTTCCACTGGATAGGAAGGGGATAAAAGGTAGAAGATAAAGAGAAAAGAAAGGGAGAGAAAAAGGGAAGGAAAAGAAGCAAGAAAGAAATTCAGGGAATGAATCTCCAAAAAAAAAAGGACAAATTGTGGCTTATGCACATGCGTCAAATCAAAATATCGTACAATTTACAACAGAATCTGGTTCAAAATCTAGCTTTATTGTAAAGAAATGTTTTTGTAGCAAAGTTTAGTGGAATTTGGCAACATAGCACTCCAAAAACCGCTTTAACGGTAAAAAATGCGTTTTTTTTTAAGTGAGCAGTGAAAGCTGCAATATTTCTGCTGCTCTTTAATTGCCATGTTCTAGGCATGCAGTCGCGAATTCACCATGACCCTTTCTTTCCTCAAACGCTATGTTGGTCGAGGTGGCGTAAGACTGAAATGGAACTGCTATCATGTTTGGCGTCTATGACATTTGGACCTTCATAATTCCCAGCCATGAGCCGCCAAAACGGTACAAATATTCACGAATTTTCCCCTTTTACTTATCGCACGAATCACTAAGGGTAAAATAGTTGAAAATCATTTTGACAACGTAAGCATATCAGAGCAATTGACTTTTTGCAGATGTGAATGAATGCAGTACACCTGATGCCAGTAACTGCTCGTTAAACGCGGACTGTGTAAACAAGCCTGGATCATTTGAATGCAAATGCAAACCCGGATACACTGGAGATGGTGTCAATTGCAGTGGTAGGTTTTAAAATGAAGCTTTACGTCCCATCGATCGTTCACTTTAGATTATTATGCGCAAACGACCAGTATGCGGACTAGCACCCGGCGGCACCAGTATAATGATCCTAAGGGAATATTACTGGGAAGCAGACTATGTGTAACTGAATCCATTCATTATCTGCCTTCTGTCTTGGTCTGCAACTTATCGTAAAGCTCATTCGGAGAAGGCTGATCAGTTAAAATGAAGGGAACTTTCGCTTTCTTGCAGATGTAGATTGTAATGGTAAGTTTTCACTCTCAACACGCAATTCCCAAGATCCCTGTAATTTCCTTTGTTAAGCTAGAGGACTGGAGCTTTTTTCTCTTGAAGCAAGGAAAAAATCAACAGATCCATGTAATATAGCACATAAAGAACTATAGAACCAAGAGCCCTGCATTCGCAACAAGAGAGCTATAATCCCCTAAACCTTGAACTGTGCGGTGTAATCAATTGAATCATCCAAATAAACACAATTACACATTTTGCAGATTTTCTCCATCAACTCAGAACTGGAAAAAAGATGCTAGTACTCAGAATGTTTTGTTGTTGTTGCTGTTGTCGTTGCTGCTGTTTTTTTTTTCCTTTTCATGTCCTTTGTTATTACATGCCTCGGTAGTCTGAATTATTTGCAAAACAACGTACCTTAGTGAGAAGATTACAGCCAATGACTCTTTTGCAGGACATTGCCATCTTCATGTATAAAATTAAGCATAAATTGCTGTCAGAGAGACTCTGTAATCTTTTCCAATTAGACAGTGGCTTATATAACTTAAGAAAACGAGAATTTGTTCAACCTCGATTCTCTTCGGTAACATATGGAAAACACTCACTTCGTTACCTAGGGCCCAAACTTTGGAATGATCTCACTCCTAGACTAAGAAATTTACCCTCTTTGAAGCAATTTAAGAACGTTATACGTGATCGGGACCTCACTGCGCTGGCTGCAAATGTCAGTGATTGTCGAGGCTGCAACCTATGCCAATAATGACTGGCCGCCAACATTACATAACATAATTTTTATTTTTAACATAATTTTTATTTTTATATTTTAATATAGTTGAAGAAACAGATTTTACAGTTTTTTTAGTTTAGTTAATTGTTGTAATTAGGCTTTTTAAATGTATATAAATATTTTCCATTTTATATATTTTAATTACGTTTTTAGTTAGGCAGGTTAGGCGCCACAATTAGTAGAGGGGACTTTTCCCCTCAGCTACTACAGTTTTGACACGTTAATAAAGTTATTATTATTATTATTATTATTATTATTATTATTATTATTATTATTATTATTATTATTATTATTATAGACGAATGCAGTACACCTGGTGCCAATAACTGCTCGTCAAACGCGGATTGTGTAAATAAGCCTGGATCGTATGAATGCAACTGCAAATTTGGACACACTGGGGATGGTGTGAATTGCAGTGGTTAGTTTTTTGTCTTAAGTAAACAATCGGGAAAAATGCCACTCTGGATTGATTTGCTCCCCAAGAAACTCCATCTCCATGTTCAGCAACTAACTTCCTGTGGCAAAATTTCGTATGGTCTACCGATGCGGAAAGAAACCAAATGGCAGCTCACTCACGCACTTTTTTAAATGTATATTTCTTGAAATTGTCTCCCAAAACTTCTTGCGTATGAAAATTCCGGAGGAAATAGCCGGAACTGCTTTCGGAAGCTTATAAACCGAAAACGGCTTTGCTTGTAGTTACTTGAATAATTTTTTATTTCGATCTCTAACCAGAGAGCATCGAGATTGACAACAAAACACACCAATGCACTACAAAACGCGCTGAAAACTATGACATAAGTTTTGAGGCCGCGAAGTGTATAAATTCGGGCGCTTTGAGGAACAAACAGAACAGTATTCGGAAGCTTGGAAATAGGATAAAGTAGCTTTAAACTGAAAACTGTTTCGCTTATAGTTGCTTGGATAATTTTTATTTCCTTCTCTAACTAGAGACCATATCGAGATTGAGAACAAAACACACCAAAACACTGCAAAACACACAGCACAAGTTTGGCGGCTGCGAAGTGTATAATTTCGGGCGTTTTGAGAAATGCACAGAAATGTTTTCGGAAGCTTATCGGATGAAAGAGTAGACGCCTTTATTTAAAAAATACATATAAGAGAATTTTTTTCTTTTATTTATTTATTTATAAAGGAACATCTGGTTTAGCATTAAAATAAAGCTAGTTTAAACAGAGTCCTGTAAAAAACAAATAAACAGATACAAGGAAAATCAATACAGAAAGTAGCACTCAATAAAATACATAGAGACACGCGATAATTAAAGAGACTGGACACACTGGCGCTTGAATTGCCGTTTCGCCAGGGACTTGAACGTTAAAAAATATACATGTATTACTGCAAGTAACAACTGCTTCCCTTATGGTTTCTTAAATAACTTTTATATATTTCGTTCTCAAAACCATGTACCTTAAACCCTTTTAAAACTTCACTTGCTCGGTTGTGTTTCACAACAGGACAAGCTCTCCGCCGTAAAGAAAACAAACATGAAATCCTCAAAGTCAAATTTCGCTACTTGAACTTTTCGCCTTCCCCCCAACAAAACAATTGAGTTGATTCTTTTGAACTTTTTCTGTACGGGCGGGCGGGGGCGAAAGTACGCTGACGTCACAACCAAAATTTATAGCATCGATGGGTAACCAGATTTTATCACCCATGGTGCTCCGCGGGAGCTCCGCCATTATTATCGAACATCACTTATCTTATTCATCCTATTTTCTTTGACTAACTCGTCCTACTTCATTTGAAGATGTCGATGAATGTGCAACCAACACTGACGACTGCTCACCTAATACCGACTGCACGAATTTGGATGGATCATTCCAGTGTGCATGTAAGCCGGGATTTACGGGAGATGGAAAAACGTGCGATGGTAGGTTTAAATGTCTATTAGCTACGTATGGCCTGTTTCAATGGAGGAAGCTGACATAGTTCACCTTTGCATCACTTACGCCGAGTAATTCCACCACTTTTGTCGACAAGGTTACAGTGGGAGTGGAATCAGCCGCAATGGTGCGTTATTGTATCCACGAGTACAGGTCCTTGCATTGCCAAAAAAATTGAACCTCAGCTTACGGCGTTGCACTCCTACATATACTTTAGAGGCATGGATGTACTTTTCCTTTACATCGCATACACCTCACTGGATGGAACTAAAGACGAAGTATTCTGGCACGAAGGGTTAGTCCTGTCGCCAGGACACACCTCACCCCACCCTCCAAAGGGGCTGCACCCTGGGTGGCAGACGATGCCGCCCTGTACTTTCCGGGTTTGCAAATCCGGAAAATACAAATATATTTCGAAATATTTTCACAATTTGAATTAAGGAGTAAGTCAGTTCAAATACCTTTTTATTGTTTTATAGCAGTGCGATGGGATTTTGTAAAACCACTCTACCACACGAGCTCAAATAACAAAATATAGCTGTTTTGGGTTTTTATTCACTTTGGGTTTATGCTCGCTCAAACTTTGCTAAATTAATAGGGGTGTTTTTCTCCAAAACGAAAATTGGACTCAAGACATCGTTGTGATATTTGCTTTAGGTAAGCCAGGAAAGCATAAAGAATTTAGAACCGCGCCCTAGGAGTGTCGGTAGGTTAGCGCTGACTCGCTAAGGAACTTGTGACCTTTCATTAGTGAAGGCCACGCTTGCAAACCCGGAAAACAAAGAATGCATCTCCTCATTGATGCCCGTTTTACATTCCTACACATACCGATGCATGTCTGATTTTGACATTTCCGGAATACTTGTCATCAAAAGAGTCTTTTTCTCCAAACGAAAAAAAGTAACTGTCCTTTGTGATTCACCTCTATGTTTTTTTTCCATGTCCAGTTTCCTTGTACTTATTTTCTTTTTCAATGTGTTTGTTTCTGTTTTTGCCCGATTTAGGGGGGTTGTTAGCCACCCATTAGTTTAGTTTAGCTCCTTCCCCCAGGGGGAAGACAAGGCCAGAAATGAGTTGCCTTCACTTGTCCCTGTCCTTGGCTACAGCTATCTGTGTCCTCAAGATTAGTACCATTTATATTTTGGGATCTTGGCTCATGGCGTTGAATCTAAGCACCTTCGTCTTGTCGATGTTTATCTTCAGTCCCGTTCCTTCACTATTTCTTCCCAGTCTTTCTAATTTCATTTGCATTTGCGTCCGTGTACTGGAGATGAGCTCAATATCATCAGCATAGTCTAAATCTTGAAGCTGTCTCATCATTTTCCATCGAATTCCTGTGTGCCCTTGTTCTGTGGTCCTACGCGTGATCCAGCCTACCACCAACAGGATGAGGAACCCGGACATCACGCAGCCTTGTTTCACACCTGCCGTCACGGTAAACTAATCAGAATTGACTACTCCATCTATCGCTGCACACTTGGTATTGTTGTTCAACAATTTAACCATTCTTATGAACTTCGATGGTATTCCATAAGACTGCATTATACTCCACAATGTTTCACGATGGACGCTCTCAAAACCCTTCTCATAATCCACAAAACAGGTATACAGACTCGCATTCTACTCCAACGATTATTGGATGACATTACGAGGCACGAAGATATATTGCGTTGTGCTAGCCACCCAATCCAACCCTAAATTAAATCTGCCCCTGGATTTTATAATTTAAAAAAAGTGAAACTATAACAAAGGTAACAGTCCCTATCATATAAATATTCAGGAAAGAGTAACTATAAGTAAGAGCTGGAATAATTTTGTTGCAACTGAATTTCGGTGACTGCAGAACATGCTTCTGGAAAATCAAGTGTATTTTGTGAGTAGTTACTATACCGTTTAGTAATTGTTTTTCGTTTCTTTTAGTTCTGTTGCAGTGTCCATCATCATCCTGGACAGCTTATAACGGATCGTGTTATACACTTGACACAACAGGTCAGACCTGGCACGAGGCGGATGAAGCGTGCAAGAAAATGGAATCTCTCTTGGTAAAGATTGAGTCCTCAGAGGAAAACGACTTCATTAAAAGTAAATACCTCACTGGGGAATCGGTCCACTACTGGATTGGACTTTCCGATTCTGAGAAGGAAGGTACCTGGAAGTGGTCTGATGGAACTGGATTAACAGGCTACAAAAACTGGGCAATTGGCCAACCAAATAACTATAAACTCTGGTGGGACTCAAGAGGACCTGGACAGGATTGTGCAGAAATAAGAAAGGGAAGTTACGACGATAATAACTATTATGACGGAGAGTGGCAAGACCAAGACTGCTCAGATATTCAAGGGTATATCTGTGAAAAAAGATAAGTTACTTTTCACTTGTAGTGAAAACCATTCATACGGAAAAAAGAATCTGGATTGAATTAGAACTGTTGTGACACTGTTAGAGTAGTGTACTTTGGTGAGAGGTGGCAACACAGCCTTTCTTCATTAGAGAATATCGGGCCACGTATGGTGCCAATTGACTGGTTTATATATTTGAATGAATGAACTTTTAAGTTTCGGGGTATTTAGCTTCGATAACTAAATGTGGAGACTATTAAAGAAACATTCACTAAAATAGATTACTAAGCCGATAAATACAATTTTCCATTGTTAAAAGATGTAAAAATTAATTAACTGACCTAGTGTAAATGACGATAAAAATTGAAAGCAGTAAAAAGTTTCTGCTAGTTTATATAATCGAGCAATGCTAGCTCAATTTCTAAGTTTTTCGTACACAAGTCTTGTTTTTAACGTGCGACGATTAGAAAAGACAAGACCGAATATTTGAAATTGAGCATAATACATAGATTTAGCCAAGCCTACAAGCGGAGCCGCGAAGGAATAAACTGGTGTTCGTTTCTCAAAAATAGTCCTGAAACTTTTCGGTCTGAAGTATATTTCGGGGCTTTTTTTGGCTCGTTCGCTTTCGAAAAGTGTTTCTCAAAAAGCCTGAAAGTGTTCCGAATTGTCCTCCAATATTTTGGGGATCTGTCCTGTAAAACCAAGCTCGAAAGGTCATTCTAGAGGCTGAGCACAGCTTGATTAGTTTACTCACGAGCCGTCGTGCTTGGTGTTTGCAATGTTTCCATATCCTATCATTAACTGTCAAGGCTTGTCAAATCTCCTTGGATTATTGGCTGTTCGCTTGAATGAACTTGAAACGGCGCTCATTTACAAAAACAAAATAAAAATTATTCGACTGTTTAAATGGGTTATCTTCATCGCGTTCGGATGTTAATAAATAACATGAACTGCCACTAAATGAAAATATTAGTCGTCAATAAATTTATACTGAAATTTCACCGGCATTTTACTGGGATTACCCGAAAGAAAGGATCTGGGGAGCTTCGAAGCACTTGTAATAAACTTATCGAAGAAATGTCGCGTAGGTTTTAGCAGCCATGAAAAAATTCAAGCACTTTGAGGAACACACATTACTTACCGGATTAAATAGCTTTAAACTCAAAACTGCTTCGCTTATAGTTACTTAAGTAACAAATAAACAAACTTCGTCCAAACATTCTGTCACAAATCTGAGCGCGTTTTCTAATAATTTTTTCAAGTCAAAAGTAAATGACATATTCTAATGGCATAAATCAAATTTTCATTTCAAAACGTAATTTCTTTCATCGTAATACTCGAAATCATGTACCTTAGACCCTTTAGAAACTTCACTTACTCGGTTGTGTTTCAGAACAGGGCAAACTCTCCGCCGTGAAGAAAACAAAGCGATGAAGTCCTTTGAATGCAGCTTTCGTAACTTGAACTTTTCGCCTTCTACCAGTATTCTTTTGAACTTTTTCTTTCCATTTATAGATATTAGATGTTTTTTTTTGTCAAGTATAAAACTTTAGTACTCTCGAACCACTTGGGCCTGGACACAAGCGCCGGTATTGGCGAATGAAAAACCGAGGTGTCTGGCCATCGTGACGTCGCATATAAGTCTGCCTCGGAAATTCAAAGGAAAGTTAACAAATGGCTTCCTCGCAAATGTTTTACAGTCCAGTTTCTCAAAAAGAACAGATCAAAGCAATAAAAGAACGAAAGGTATGCTGCATGCTATAACATAAAAAAGTATTATTAATGCAAATTGGTCCTCAAAACAAAATAACAAATTGGCGATAAGACTCAAAAGATTTCATGGACGCTATGGTCGATCGATTGAAATCGTGATCAAGATCACCTTTCAGAAGCTGTATCTCACAAACCCTAAGATGTGTCGCTTGGAGACAAAAACATAACTTTTATATGTATAAACTCTTTCCAATTTTAGGAAAATAAAATTGCGTAACAATTTCATTAAAATTATTAGTGGCTTTAAACATCATTAAAGTGTGGAGAAGAATATTCCAATACAAAGAAACGTTTACTGTGAATTCATGTGCTTGGTTCGAAGTTAATAATGGGCCACAGTAATTCCTTACTTTGCTAAACTATCTTGTAAAAAACGACGAAGACGACAACATTTGCTCGAGGCTAGGCAAAACAGCTGACGCGCCAGCTTTCTGGCCAAATTTGTGCTGATGACTGATTGTACTCTTATTGAATAATTTATATAACAAACCACAGTCTATCAAAAACGCCAACTTTCTCAGGTTACTGATGTTAAGGGTTAACAAGGCTCTCCCTTTACTAGAATGTTCCTCAGTTTGACTGTTTTAAAATGAATTAATCTTTGAAAATCAATTGACCGGACCAATTCAATTTATTTGCGAAACGGTCATCTTTATCGTCAGTTGTGGATCAAGTAGACGGTCAAACTCTTTCTAAAGCATTGTGCAACCTGGACAGGAAAACTAGAGGAAACTGGAGGTATTGAGAATAAATCACTGAATCACTGATCCAGATGGTACTCAAATCGGATCTAATAGTTTTCATAACAAAAGGACAGAACCAAATCAGCGTCCGCATTATTTGCGAGCTGATTCAGATTTTTATGTTGTTCTGCAAAAGTGTAGTTTACACGGGTTAAATGAGGTGGCAAAAATTTACTAAGTTCGATTACTCTTTCCCTAGCAATTATCAGCAATATCACTATTCTTTCCTTATACAGAAGATGGAAGTAAATACTGTAAGAAAAGTTTACGTTTAAGTGCTAAACATACCTTTCTAGGTTCGCCTTCTATTATACTCAGCTAAACAAACGGACTGATCATTTCTTAGGTAAGTACTATACCACTTGTTTCAACTTGGGTACTTTTGTTAAGCTATAGGCTAGTCCGTAGCCAAGTTTCAAGTTTCCCTGTGGTATATAACTGAAATAAACACACTTTTTCAGACGCGGACAATAACAATTTTCCCGCATAATTCGTTGATCGCGAAGAGTAAACATGACTCTTAAAACATTATTTAAGTGTGATTTTGACGTTAAGACAAAGAGCCACCTACCTATGTCGAAAAAAGGGATGACTAAAATTCCATTACCCAAGAAAACAAGCTTAGCTGAAAGCTTAATAGCACGAAAAATACGTTTGTAGCCCGAACTCTAACATAGTTGCCAGCGCCATTTTTGAAGACTAGGCAAACTCGCGCGCTTTTCATGTCGTGACGTCACGATGGCCAGACACCTCGAACCAGCCGAGCTGGCGAGTTTATCACTCCCTCCTGTAGGTTACCAAATTTCCTTAGCAATGGAGCTCCGCTGGCGGGCTTTGCCCGCAGGCTCCGCTATGAAGCAAAGTACACAAAAGCGGCGGAGATAAAGTTTCGGATTTTTTTTTTTTTGGGGGGGGGGGAATGGGAGAGAGGCGGGGGAAGTGAAATACCCCTGCTGCGTTTTTTTCGTGTTTTAAGTTGTTATTATTTCATTATACCAGTCCACATCATTTCTTTCCTTTTGCAAGTTGGAGCCATTTTGCCAACCCTGCAGTATTTTTCGCCAAAAAGGGAGCCCGAAACTATACTCCTGACATCCATTAATTTAACTTGTTATAGTTGAAATTAACGTTCTGATAGAAATGTAGTGATAGCAAATAGACAAGTATGATCTCTTGTGATTTACTTATGTGAATTACAAATAATTACACTAACATTCGATAGGTCAGCTTTCTATTTTGTTACTTAAACAAAATGTTAGATTCACAACCCAACAGCAAAAATGCCACTTGAAAGCAGGGACTGGAGTTGTTTTTAATTCATTCTATCAGTGCACAGCTGGGTGTGATAATGATTTTTTATGGCGATTAAAAAAAAAAGGAGGGAACAATAATTCAGAGGGGCACCATTATCTATTTTCTTTGGGATTACTTTAAAAGGCCAAAAGACATTGCAATCAGAGGAAACTCCAAAATACGGTTGTTCTGATTACAATAACTTTAACAGTTTTCCGAAACTATTATTGAGTGTGCTTGGCTACGGATGGCTAGGATGGAGATGGATTGCAACTTTAGGTGTCTCTCCTGTTTCTTCGAGAATTCGCTAGAAACTGATACCGCTTTCTTCTCTCTTTTATAAAATCACTCAATTTCTTTCTGTGGATTTTATAGGAACATTTCATTCCAATATGAATTCCAGCACCTTTTTTTACAAGCCAAAAATGGGGAGATCCCGGTAACGTTAAGCGCCAATGAACCAATGACACATACAGCACATGCAAGGTTGTGTTTGCGGTTTTTGTTTGATACACCGATCGGAAGGTCGAGGAATTTTTAGACGCCAATTAAATACATCCAAGATCTACCAAGATCTTTAGTTACATCGAGCTAACTTCGGCAATCAATACAATGTTGTTTAGTACATGTATACGTTATGAAGTAAGTATCATGCTACCAAATATCGCCAGCAGTATGAGAATGACTATTTCTTTTATATACAAAGACGAGTTTACGAATACGCTTCAAACGTGGCGAGATCCAGTATTTACGATGTTAAAGTGTTTACATACCACATACACCAAAACTGAAAAAATTTCATACACAAAAATATACCAAAATTTCGTAACCACTTAGGACAATGGAGCGTAAATGTTTTGTTCCACTAAAATGTACAGTAGAGATTCGAGTTTTTTGAAAGGTAACTTTAAGTTTATTTGTAAAGCAAAAATACAGGAGGCTTATTGTAGACATAGCGCATCTATTGAGCCCATACTTTTGACGCAAAAATCCACAAAGAGGACTTAGTTAGTGTTACTCAGGTGATAGCTCTAAAGGAAGCAATCATAAATCTCTGGGAGTCGGCTACGTGACAGGCTATATCCTCAGAATGCTACTGTAAACGATGGCACTTGAAAAACAAGCGCTAATTATCATAACTCCCTGGCACGAGGAAGAAACGAAAGAATAAGAAGGCACACAAACACTCCAACTACAAGGTTATGAAAAGAAGGTCTGTAATTTAATCAGGAATTAAATTAATACAGTTTATTAGAGATGCAGCATATACAAAAAGGCGACAATAAGGTGACAGTGTCAGCTATCTCTGCATTTAATTTTTAGGTAAGACTGCACAAGTTAAGTGACCACTTAAACCCTGAGTTTGTGAGTAAAAAAAGTCCCAAATTTCCGAATTTACGATCATTAAGCATTACAGTTCGACTAGAGGAACTGCCAAAATTTGATTTTTTTTATGGGTATCAAAGGTTGTCAACCCATAGCTCATTTCAGAATGTGAACTAGTCAAGAAAATTTGGTAGCTATTTCGTTGTTTTGATCTCGACTTTTGATTGGCTAGTTAAAAAAAACAGTTGTCTCAAAGTTTTGCCTGGGTCGTCTCGGTCCTTGTGGTCGTACTTATGAGGGACCGTGCTATGCCCTTATCACAGCAGGTTAGACCTGCCACTCCAACGCAATTTATACCAACGCTGATGGCGATTTCCAGTACAAATGATATCTTCTTATGTCTCTTATGTATCAGCATTTTCACTTAATTAGGCCAGGAGAACTGATAGAAATAGAAAATGCATAGCTATAATGTCTAACAAATGCAGCTGTAGTTTTTCCGAGATAGTGACTTTTTTGTGTGTGTTGTTGTTTCATAAAAAAGTAAACTGTAAATTTAAATTCAATTCATTGTATTCATTTCTGTTAGTTAAGTTCCAGTGTAAGCATGCTATTGCAGTTAACGGTGTATTATTAATAGTTTATAGTTCTGTTTTGAATGAAATATACTTGGTGTATTGTAAATAGTTTCACATTATCTGTTTAAGCATTTTTATGTAATGTTTTTTTTTTGCTGTGTTTTGTAGTGCAGAGTTATAGAAAAGGGATATTACAGAGTAGAGTGAGTACAACAGGAAGCTTCATGCTTCTCAGTATCAGCTTTTTTGTACAGCACTAGTTAACATTGTAAATGGTTTGAAGCCAGGAGCCATATCATAAGTCGGTTGTAGTCCATGCGATAAATTATTTAGGAACTGGATGACCGCTAACACTGAACTGAGTAGAACAACCTAAAAAATGTGCATGCGTCCTTATTTGGGGAGTGTAGGTCTAGCGTGACTTGGATTTCAGTTTAGAGTCTAAACTGAAACAATTATTATTATTTCTTCAGAACTGCAAGTACCCCAGCCTAACTGGTAGCCTAACTGGTACAGAGCATGCGTGCTCACTTGGGGGTGTAGGTTTACTGTTAGTAGAATTTTCAGAGTCAAAAACGTTTTATGTTTTTATATCCAGAACTGCAAGTACCCCAATCTAACTGGTAGCCTAGATGACACTGAACCTGCTTGCTTACTTGGGGCTGTAGGTCTAGCGTTACTAGGATTTTCAGAGTCAAAAGAGGTTTATTTTATTTAGAACTGTAGGTACCCACCTCAACTGCTAGCCTTGCTGACACTAAGCCTGCGTGCTTGCTTGGGTATGTAGGTCAAATACGACCTGGATTGGCAGAGTCAAAGTTGATTTCTTTCGTTAGTTTCTAGCCCGGTGACAGCTTTATCGCTTATTTGCAGATGGGGCTCTAGAGCTGATTTCTGTTATAGCATTATAGTGTATCCCGAAAGTGTTTCATTCTGTCCTTGGTCAGGATGTAGGTTACAAACTCACCAAGGACAGTTTCATTCGAATTCAATAGGAGTTTTACTGTATTCATTGATTTTGTGAGGAGTTTCTGTATATTGCCGGGGACACCCGACGGATGGTTTCAGTGAAATCAGTGTCTTTTGGTATTTAATCACCTCAGAAATTCGAATTAATTGTCATCAAAAACTAGAGTTTTCTTCAGCTCAATGTCCCCTCAGGCTTCCGTTATATGGCAAAATTAATTCCTTTTGTTTTCGGAGCGGACAAATACGTCGTTTTAAGTGTGATATTAGGAGCATTTTCGGAAAGCCGACAACAGCTCCGAAATTCGGAAAATGTGATTCTGTTCCCTAAACTTTTCAGAACGTGTCAACCCATCTTAGCTCTCACGAATATCCATTCAAAAGGCCTTAAACAACAATCTGAGAAAATAGGAAACGAGATTTGAAGTATTCTGCTGAAATTCTCTCGTTGGGTGCCCTCGTATTGTAAATATTGTGTAGTCTGTAAAATAATTGTCTCTCGGGTTGGTTCTCACCAGGCCCTCTCTAAATAAACTTATTTGCTTTCAAAATATTGTGTGTTTCTTGTTGTGAAGTAGAGACAAAATAATTAACAATTATTCACCCCAGTGGAGCAGAATAGTGTTGGATATTTGCAGAGCCGTGAAGCGGCGAGGTAAATATCTATCACTCTTCTCCGATACTAGGGTGAATAATTATTTTAGTCACTGTATATACCAAAACAGTGGATAGCCAGCACCATTTGAATAGTTCCCTTTTCTGAGAAATGAGGGAAAACTCGCGCAAAATCCAGAACTAATAATAATAATAATAATCTTTATTGAGGAAACTTTTTCACTTACACGTGGTTTTCGAAAAGGACCTCAAAGATTAATACTAAAAACTAAAATATCTACATTGAATTAAAAAAAAAAGAAAAAAAGGACTAAAAATATGAAATTTATAAAACACTTAAAAAAAATATTAAGAAAAATGCCGGGAGGTGAATAGCAGATACTATCCCGAGTTTGAGTAACCAATCAGAGCGCGAAAACCACTATCCACTGGTTTGGTATATACTACAAGGTTTTAACCATATCAGATGACATTTTTGCGTGACATTTTTGTAGAAAGAAACGGTCGCCTTTTTATTAGAAGACAAGATTAAAAAACTCGTCAAAACCACCAAATTTTAAGTCATCCTTTCAAAATCACGAAATTGCGGTTACAAGATATCTTACATATGTATGTACCTGACATAACTACAAAAACTGAAATAAATTTGAGACTTGGAACTAAAACTATTTGTCGGTCTTACAGTAGTTTGAGAAGATCCATATACTGGACGGAGCTATTTCGTAGTTTAAAAGAATTTATTTCACCAGATTTTAAAAATACAGGAATGGTGCAGTTCTCACAAACAGCAAAAGCTAATCGAGGCGGGTAGAATTTCATTATGCTATAAGACCGTCTTAACATTAACTTTTATAGTAGGAATAGATTACAAATGAAGATAATAGTTACTAAATAGAAATTAGGAACACAATACCTTATTTTCCCCAACTAAACCTCAGTTTCACCTGTTGTTACCGAAATTCTCTAACTGGATAAATGTAGGTCTCATGTTTTTGCAAAGTTTGTCACTTTTGCAGTTACAATCCCAAAAAAAAATGAGAAAACGGTCTACATTTGGACATGCGCTTTCGTTTCTTTATTGCAATGACAGCTGGAAACGTCACACACCTTTAAGCAACTGTTTGAATGCCACTGCGCATGTTCTGTACCCTGAAATTGCTGTATCTCTGTCTCTGACCTAGTCCTCTGAAAGGCTCGGTAGATTATCAACTGCCCTCCTTCGCCTTACACCAATTGTAACCATTGACAACCTGCCACTTCTAGTACTGCATTCAAATTTTAATATTAAAAAAAAGATACACAAATTTGCCACAGATGTTACTTAAATTTGTGTGTGACTACAACTGAAGTGATGATCGAGGGAACCAAGGCATATTTAGGGAAGGAGAAGCTGAAGGGGGAAGGGGGGATAGGGGTATGGCGGCACCAACACGGTTGAATTTATAACTTTTTATGCCCTATCACAGTTTGGTCTCCTTCTTTAACCCCTTATCAAAAGGATAAAATATTTTTTGCCACACCTCTCTGGGATGAACTACCACTAGCTTATGACAATATTACCCACGTGTAATTTTGTCTTTTCAGCCTTGCAAGAATGCTGATATGTTCCTCATGCAAAACAACTCCTCTAGGGCTCTTGCCCCATAGATAATCCTATTGTGAACATCTATAAATAGTTATTGAATACTTAGATACTTGTACTAGATATTAACAGAAAACTGTTCATAATAAAATAGCAATAAGCACAATTCCAGTGGCAATAATAGCGAAAGGAAGCCATGTCTTCAGGAATCCACCTAAACTGCACGAAGAAAACAAAAAAAAAGTAAGGCACTATCCAAACAAGGTTTTTAGAGGCAGTTCCACCTAAAAGGCTGTTGACCTACTGTTGTTACAAGTTTTACCGAGGTGGTGACCTTCCATCCATGTTCCATCCACCTTCTCCAAAAATGCTCCATGAAGCATCAGGGGAATGCTTCTGTTTAACCCTTTACGCCTCAGTGGTGATCAGCATCAAATTTCTCCTCATCATGTCAGTGCATTGTTACATGAAAAGGTCATGAGAATTGGGGAAAAGATCTCCAGAGATGAGTTGTCTCCATGTTGAAATAACTTCTCCCATTTAAAACTCAATGAAATGTGGGGAGCCCAGTAAGGGGAATTAGCATAATGATGCTGGAGCATATGAGGGTTAACTGAAGAAGACGAGTGACCATGAACTACACTCTAGCTATCCACCTGGTCAGGCAAAAACCTTACTACAGGAACATTCATAACATGTTTCCCAGTTTAATCACGGGTGAAACAAAGAAAATTATTAGAACAAACAGTGTCTCAGTAGCACTGTGTCCAGTTAAGCCTCAGGCGTAACAATGTTCAGGCATCTTGACTTGCATTAATTAGTGTAATTATAATGATCACTATAATTATTAATTATAAAATTTTTAAAACACATATTTTACATTGTAATTTATGATTATATTACAATAATACATAACTATAGCCACAAGTAATTGTCTCACACGAGAAGGGTTGTAAGAAACACTGACTAGAGCTAACTAACACACACAATGCCTTTAGTTAGATGTTTGGATGTTTAGTTAGTTAGATGTTTGGAACTCAGTGAGTTATACCTGGTAAATTTTCCGTAAATCAACATGTAGAAACACAGCTTGATCATGTTCCAGGAGGACGATCTGTTGCATCAGGTTCAATGCCATGGCAACATCAGAGTGACACGTCACAACAAAGATTGTGCTACATGTAAATTAACACAAATTTAAACAAAATGGAAATCACCCACAAATTAGTACCAATAGTTTCATACCTACGACTATAGTGACTGATAAAAGTCGCACACTTTCACTCCCAAGAGTGCCAAAGATCAAAATTCAAGACGAATCTCCAATTTCGTTTTGTAAAATATTAAAATATAAATAGCACCATGGGAAAGTACTGTTGAAAAGGTTTCATTTGAATAGTCACACCATATGATTTCATCCACAGACTCAAAAGTTAGAATCACTTTAATGTCTCCATAACTGACTCTAGGAGTGAAAGGGTTAAGGTCCCAAAGAAACTAACAAGCAGAAAATTTGTATTAGAATGGACTTTTAGAACGTCTAAGGTGGTTCTAACTTTTTGGGATGGTGGATGAAATCCTTTAAGAGTATGGCCATTCAGATTGACACTATTAAGCAGTATTTTCAGGTGGCTCTATAAATGCTTGATTCTGTAACCATTTAAATGAAAGCCACTGAGCAGTACTTTTCTGTGGTGCTGTTTATTACACGTACTGTTCAAGGTAGTTCTAACTTTTGAGTCTATGGAGGAAATTCTTAAGTGTGGAGATTCAAATGAAAGCTATGTACTGAGCAGTACTTTCCTGTGGTGCTGTTTATTATGCTGTACAAGATGGTTCTAACTTTTGAGTCTGCGAATGAAATCCTAAGGTGTGGACATTCACGTGAACGCCATTAAAAGAGGAGCATTATGGTTTCTGAAGTTTGTTTATCATAAAACTTAATTTATACACCTGTTGAATCATAATTATGAGAATAAGAAGGACGAATTGCTGAAAATATAATTTATAACAGCATCTCACCATTCTGTGTTTGTATTCCTCTGAAGCTGAAGAGATCGAGATGGCCTGGCTATATCCCAGCTATTTTGTAAGTTTGAAGCTTTTGCCGGATTTAAGCGCCAGAATCTGCAAATTACACCAAACATAACATGTAGGTAATAAATTTATTACCTATTGAGAGTTTACCCTACTAATGACATGTACCTTTTGGTTGGCTCCTGGGAAACCAAATCCCAGGGACAAAGGCAAAACTGCCAGTCACAAGGCAATGTCTCGGATTAGCAGTATGACACTTTTGCATTTCCCAGAGATGCTGCTTTGCAGGAGCCCAGTTGTTAAGCTGCAAAACGTCATCTATTTTTGCAGGTTACATGTCTATGAAACACACTCAAACCTCATTAATACTGAACACTGCCAGGACCAGAAGAAGTGTTCGCACATGCAGTAACGGGCTGTCTTTAATAAGCACAAAATTTTTTTTTTTATTAATTACTTCCAAGCACAAAAAAGAAAACAACGCATACAGTACAAACACTAAAGCACGTAACTAAACAATACAGCAGAGTAAAAAGTAAGTGTTCCTAATTACAATGGTTTAGGTGTATTACCAAAATTACAAAGAGTTAGTCAGTCGAGGGGAGGGGAAGTAACATTTTGAAAGTTATTTGGGTTTGCCATAGTTACATACATATACAAAATATACTTAAACAATATTTTCTATATATGAGTACAAGGGTGTTTACAGGTTTGCTCCTTCAGTCAGGGGGACTGGAGATAAACTCTTTATAAACATTCTGCAAAAGGAATCCATTTTTTTGTGTCACCCGCTTTTGTCTCTAATACATATCTTGATTTAACAAGACGTAGAAAAGATGTGAAATTTGGTGAGGTTTCCTCTAATCTGGTTTGCCATATATGATACCGCGCTAGCAACAAGATATAGTTTAATTGAAGTGAATATTTTGAATGAGGATCCGGCCTCAGATCCAAAGCTGTTGTATTCAATAGAGTGAATTCGCCTGTTATCGAGAGGTTGTCCTGAAGCCAGTCAGTCACTCTGTCCCAAAAGGAGGATGTAACGTGACATGACCAAAAAAGGTGGATTAATGACTCTGAGGCACTGTGACAAAAAGTGCAATTTTCGTCTTCCTTTCTTCCTATTTTAAAAAGGAACTTGTTCGTTGGAATGCATCTATGCAAAAGTTTAAACTGGAACTCGATCAGTTTGGTGCTTTTAGTACAACTTGGAGCCATGAGGTACGCTTGTTCCCAGTTGAAAGTAGTTTTTTCATCTAAAAAATTGCAATCCTGAAACCATTTGTTTTGGCTGTTGCTCGGGGTTAGACCTTTTGTACCGATTAGCTTTTTGTAAATTATCGGGCCTGGTCTTTGACTTTTTATAATCTTATCGCAGAGTGTTTCAGAGTTGCCTCCTCTAATCTCAGCAGCTCCAGTAGCGGTTTTTCGAAGGGACTTTAAAGCTGATAATAAGCCATAGAAACTAAGAGGACGTAATTTTGTTTTCCGTCCTTTGAAGGTGTTTAACTTTTGTTATACCTTTTTCAAGCCAATCCTTGAAAAAAGTTGGCTTGTTATCAACCCTTATTAAAGAGTTGAACCATAAACTCTGTTCGCGAAAATTGATTTCAGAAGTTACTTGGCTCTCAAAATTGGTTTCGGCCCAGTATTCTAATATTTCCTTAAGGAAGGGATCCGTGACCTTTATCATTTTCTTTGTGTCATTAACGTTAAGGTTACCCCGGAAGAGATTTTCACAGCCATAGTTCTTGAGTTCCATATCGAAGAGGAGTTTCCATTTTCCTTTGTTGGTCGTGTCCAAGTACTTTTTTACCCAAGTTGTTTTGAGAGATTTGTTAAAAGAGCAGAGATCAATCATTTTCAGACCTCCATTTCTGGGATCGTTAATCATAACTTTTCTCTTTATTTTGTCACCTTTGCCATAGGAAATGGTAGAACATGTCGTTTATTTCTTTTATAGCATGGCGGTTAGAATGCAGCGGCGCTAAAAAATAAACCAACTGTGATGCGGCCAGTGTCTTAACTACGGTGACTTTTCCTAGCAGCGAAAGCCTACGGTATTGCCAGCAACTTAGTAGCTTTCTAATTTTTACAGTTTTTTCTTTATAATTTAATATCATCGCCAGGTCTGGCTCGGTTGACAGCCATAGACCAAGTGCTTTTACCTTGCATTTTGGCCATTTTCAGTCCTTTCCTGGTAAATAGATTTTTTCTTGCTCAGTCTTAGAGCCGATCCAAAGAGCTTCCGTCTTAGTATCATTGAGCCTGAGGCCGGAGATCTTGCTGAAATCTTCTAAAGTTTGTAGGGCTGCAACAAGGGACTCCCTTGACCCGTCTAAGATGAGTGTAGTATCATCCGCGCATTGGCTTATCTTAACTTCGTTTTTATCTACATAGATACCTTTCATTCTCCTGTTACTCCGGATTGCCTTGGCCAACATCTCCGTAGCCTCCCACGCAGTCGTTTATTATTAATACGACTCTCCTAAAAACGACTGCGTGGGAGGCTAACATCTCCGCTGCCAGAATAAATAAATATGGCGAAAGGGGACAGCCCTGCCTAACACCTCTTTGAGGCTGGAAGAAGTTACTTGACCAGCCATTGTTAAGAATACAGCTTTCAATTTCGCAGTAAAAGGTCTTGATCCACTTAATAATTGACCGACCAAAGCCGAAGAAACGCAAAGTATCAAGGATGAAAGGCCATTCAAGTGAATCGAAGGCTTTTTCAAAATCTATAAAAAGCAAGAGACCTGGGACCTTATGTTGTGCAGCGTATTGGATGATGCCATCAATAAGTCGTATGTTTTCACCAATGAACCTTCCTTTTATAAAGGCTGTCTGATCATTATTTATAAGTTTTGGAATTACGGACTTTAGACGGTTTGCAATGGCCTTTGCTGCGATTTTGTAATCCGTGTTGAGCAGAGTTATAGGACGCCAATTTTTAATAAAAAAAAGGTTCTGTGCCTTTTTTTGGAATAAGTTTAATGATTCCGCGCCTTTCAGAAATGGATAGGCAGCCGGACTTGAAGGCAAAGTTGAGGGCGGAGAGTAAATAAGTAGAAATGTCATTCCAGAATAATTTATAAAATTCAGCTGGAAGACCGTCGGCGCCAGGTGTTTTTTCTAAATCCATACATTTTAAGGCTTCCGCGCATTCTTTTTCCGTTAAGATAGCGTCGCAAGCCTGTTGATCCATAAAGCTTAAGGAAGTTTCGTTTTCTTGCTGGAAAAAATTGGATTGAGAGGATTTTTCTATTTTCGAAGCAGAGAGATTTTTGTAAAAGGATTCACATTCTGATAAAATTTCCTTGTCTGAAGTCACAAGAGTATTATCGTCCAGCAGCTGGGCTATCATGATGCAAGTTCTGTTGAGAATACTAACCCCTGCTTTGTTACTCGCAGCAGTAACTGAACAGCGCTTTGTAACCCCATTCACAAGTCCATATGTCTGTTGTGCTAGCGGAACAATGGACTTCTTGCAGCATGTATACTGAAAAATTTTTTGATCTCAGCCAATTAAACACCTCTTTTCTTTTAGCGTTATTTCCTATTCCCCTGACGTTAAGCGATGCTATTTTAAGATTCATGGTTTGACATTAACATATAACCATTGAAAGACAAAATTAACTTTGCTGCAGAAAAAAATAAATAACAAAAAAATTGCAAATGGAATATAAATAAAAACTTAAGCTACACATAGCGTACGAGCAAAAAAACGTTGGAAGCAAGGAAAAAAAAGCTAACATACAGAACAAAGACAATCAACAATTAAGGAAGGTTAAACACGCAATTAGTTTAAGAGTGAGCTTTTGGTTTTGCGGTGTTCTTCAGCAGTTCTCTCTGCTCGCAAAATTCTACAATATCCTCGTTAAAAGTGGCGAAAAAAAAAGGTTTTAGCTCAAGGGTGGTAAAGAGCAAAGACTAAAAGGACAAAGAAAGGATTTACGAGGAGTTTGCTCCATTAGATGTCCAGCACCTGGCCAACTGGCCAAAGTTTACCTCTTACATATAGTTTGTCCGGTTGTGATTTGCTAAAGGATACGGAAATATTGTTTCGTTTAGCCTTTTTGAAGGTATCCATTTGTGCACGTCTTCTTGTCACCAATTCTTGAGGGAGATCCTTAAACATCTGGAAGTTCGTATCTCTGAGACGGGAGCCAAGAGCGAAAATTTTCTCGCAATCTTTGAGGCGGAGGAATCTGGCAAGAATTGGCCGCTCTCCTCCATCTTCTTTCTTTCTCCCCAGTCGGTGAACTCTTTGAATCTCAACAGAACTTGCATCATGATAGCCCAGCTGCTTTTCCACGAAGGATCTAAGCACTGCTTCCGTGTCTTCTAAACCATTTCTCGGCGAAGGAGATTCAGGGATGTTGTTAAATTTTATATTCTCGCGCCTCGAGTAAGCTTCTAAGTATAAATCTTTCGTGTTGAGGTCTTTTAAAGTTTGGTCAATTTCTCCCTCTTTGACTTTAAATTCGGCTATTTTTCCTTCAATGCCATTGATCCTTTTGTCTAAGGCCTTTTTGTCGTCATCTTGTTTCTTTTCAATAAGCATGTGGTTTGTCTTTAGGTTATCGATGCCTTCTCTGGCCGTCTTCTCAAGCTCTTCAAGTTTCGCTGTTCTTTCTTCTAGTTTGTCTAAGCTGCCTTCAATTTTTTTAACGGTGCATTCAATGGTATCCAGCTTCTTGAGCTTTTCTAGGATGCACTTTAGAGTTCCACTAAGATCGTCCGTTAGTTCGAGCGCGGTCAGCACAAGGTCGCTGTCCTCGTTATGTTCGCCATGTTCATCGCGTGGCGGCGAAGACTCGGGATCGCTTGTGCTTTTTACTTTTTTCATTGCTGGAGAATCCACTTTTCCATTCGTCGAGCTGTCGGAGGATCGGTTCCTTCTTTTTGTTACGTATTTTAGCAAAGATTCCGCCATTGACTTTGAAGAAATAGCGAATTTTGTGCCAGCGGAGATAAGCACGTTCTTCACGTCGCCATACCTCGACCCCAAGCACAAACATTTTACATGTAGGAAAATTTTTTGGCGTGGAACCGTCCATAACAAGATGTCCACATTATAATGTAAGCGGGTGTCTGGGAAGCTCAGTTTGACAGACAAATTGATTTTCAGGCATGAGAATAATTATGAATAAAATAAAAAATCTGAAATGGGTAGAATTAAAACAGACTTACTTTGTAGGTCTTCCAAAGGCCAATTGTCATCTTCCTTTTATGATAATAATAATAAAACAAAATCAAACAGATACAGTTGTTGCCTTGCTCATTTAATGAAGAGGATGAAGCACACGTAAACCAACAAACAGAGAAACATTTCTTCAGGCCAATGCTTTTAATATCTCTTTATTATAATTATGGTTAAAGAACACATCCACACCCCTCAGAGGCATGAAACACTAGTGTGTTTAACTACGTATGTACAGTGTAACTACACAGTGTGTGTAACTACATGTAGTTTTGGTGCTGGAACGTATCCAAGTGTGTATCCCCTGACACCCAATCCTTCCCCTCCCCCCCACATAGAAACATAAAGTGACAAACTTCTGAACTACACAAGTGTCAAAATCATTACCTAGTCAAGGAGAGTAATGGCATTTACAGGTAGACTTTCACACAAATTACAATAGGGCCAATATTCCACCGTTATGGACATACATTCAGACAACATTTTTCAACTTAGGACTTCTGCTGTGCACACAGGGCATGCACAGTTTTGCTATTTGCTGTTAAACACAATGTACTTTAGAGACTTCTCTCTTATTTGGTAAAAGCAAGTTTTAAGTAGTATTCTTAGCTGCCTGTAATTGTGATTGAAAGGTCTGTTACGAACATTACAATTAAAACAACCGCCAATTTGAACTGACTTTTAAAGATAAATTCCTGTGATTTGTAATTCCTTTTTCATCGGACAGGTATTTTATGATGATTAGCAGTTAGTCAAAGTCTCCTAATAATGAAGTTAATTTTCACCAAGTTTATTCTGTTTTGTACAATTTGTGAAATTGTTGTGTTACGGACATTTACACAAAATGTTATGGACATTACCTGCTGTGAATTTGACCATCAAAATAACATGCTAAAAAGTAGATCATGTACATCTATTTTGGTTTATTTGTACTTTATTAATTGACTGGATCCCTTCTAAGATTATAACAAAAGGCTGTTAAAACCTTTTTCAGTTCTCCTTGATAGACATCTGATAGTTTTGTGACAATTTACGTAGTCCTACATGGAGTACTAACCAAAGTTTTTCAGGTTTTTACAGTTTATTCATCTCTTGGGCAAAAAACGAGCAAAAAATCTCTGAGATCAAATTTTTTTCCCACTAACTTTTGTAGTTACCTTATTCAGGACCCCTACAATGCTTTTATTTCATCTTTATGCTCTTTTTCATGATGGTTGTTAGCGGACATTACATTACGGACATTACACATCTTTTAGCTGCTTTTCTAACTAACGAAGTTAGTTGAAATAAAATAATGAAGGCTGAGATGATGCCCTGAATGAACTAAAAGAGCAGCAGAAGTGATATAACCAGCAGACTTAAATCCTGCTCAAGACAGGAAAAAAAGGACATCTTTGTTACGGACATTACATAATGAGCACACAGATTTCAACCAGTTAAAAGTCTGGAAGTATTAACCAAAAGCTGGAATTATCACACTCTTGCGAAAACTAGGCTTAAGAGCTACTAATATATCAGTGTCAGTGCTCTAGCGGAACAATTTGTTGTGGTCTCAGTTCACAATTTTCTCATGAAGTTCAGAGTGTCTTTGGCCATTCTGTTTTCTGCGTTTTTTGAGTTATGAAGTGCTTAAGACCCCCACAGAATAAGAATGGCTAGAACTCAATGCAACATACATGTTTTGAATACACTGATGTTTGTAGTCTCAACAGAACTTGATTTGAAAAAATACCATTTTTTCACCTCTCATGTGGAATGGCCCAATAGTGCAACTTGTATGCTGTATTTTAATTGACAAGTAATACCATGTATAACACAATAACCATGTAAAATTATTGCACATGAACCTTACCGAAACATAATAAGGGCCAGCAAAGTCTCTAATTACTCCCGAGGACATGGCAATTCCCATGTGGCCTGTGAATGAAGGGAAAAAGCCATCTAGATTAATAGGAAAAAGAAGAAGAGCCTGATGTCAACTTGAATATGTAATTAATATAATGCAATAATCTTATACAGCAAGGACAGACCAACATCTGTACTCTGATTTCTCTAACACTTCCTAAGATTGTCTAATTGTCTGCAGGAAAGGAAGCTAGGAGAACACTTGCAATTTACATGTACCACAGTTATGATAATTCAGATACAGGGGGACGAGGGCTTTCCCTTATTTAACTTTAACAGGAACATGTCACTAGAAAGGGTGTAGTTTCAGTGTTCCCTGCTGTGAACACAGGACACGTCATATGTTAGCTAGTGGTACTGGTTAGCCCTGAGGTTCCCTTCTGGCTTTAACCCATAGCTGTCTCTGCACAGGTATCCCACTCAAGCTACCACAGGTCGCATCATTATTTTAACCTCTCCTTGTACTTGGAATTCTGAGATGCTCTTAACCCTTCCCCCTATGATCTCAAAATTCTATAATCAATACGCACACCACCCCTTTTGGAATTGTTTTCTCTCCAACAACTTTGAACATATAGCCCTTTAAACAAAAAAAACAAGAAACAAATGCCTTTTTACCATTGTTTGATTCTGAAGTGACCAGAGTTTCGTAAACATCATGTAGGCAAGACCAGTCATTTTGGGACATGGCATAGCCAATGGCCAGACCATCAACACAGCGTATTTTAATCTTACTCTGGACCTGTAACCATAATGTATAATATAATTAATGTTTACACACAGAGTACAGACACGATGGAGGTGCGCACATGTACTATACTTCTACGTCAATAATGCTACCTACTTTGCTTGTGCTTTTAATCTCAGATATTTACTGCTAACTGCAGTATCAACATAATTGAATTGAAGGTACAGTGGTTATAGATTGAAAGAACTGGTTTAAAACAGAAAAATAAATTTAAAAGTTTAGAGAAGTCTGCACTAAGTAAAAAAGTGGCCCATTAGCTAACTTGACATTACTGGCACACACAAAAATTTATATTACGTTAATAATTTATTGATAGGCATCCTCCACACTATATATTATCTTGTAAATCTTGGTACAAGTTTGGAATAATATGGGAATATTTCTTAGTCCACATATATATTTGTTTAAAAAATTTAAAAACAAAGTTTGAAAAATTGGCGGGTGGTACACATTAATTATAATAATAATTTAATAACTTATATAGCACTATTTAAACATTCTGATCAATAACAAGATCGCTTACAATGTAATACAATGGAAACATTTTGTCTGTTTTATAAGTAAAGCTTTTTATCTGTACCATTTTGGTGGTGCAAATTCATTGAAAATTGACCAGTGCCATCAGCACTATTCACTGTATATGTAGTATGGAGTCACAAAATTTACCTTTGTTTCATCAAAGAGTAAGAACTGCACTGGTCTTAAAGCTGGCAAACAGGGCTGTTTGTTCTATAATGTGGTCCTCGTTTATCCCTTCCTCTACTGTTTTAGCCCCCATAACTGACTCTCAAGTGATCTTCTGCATGGAAGTTGGAGGATATCCAGCTTCCTCAAGTCATCAAAGAGTACTGGACACCTTGCATAGATTACCAGGGCAACATGCCAAGATGCCTGGCTCCACCGGTTTGAACGGGATCCAATTACTGCACAGTAATTGAAAAAAAAAAGATTTATTACGCATGTTGCATTACAGATCTATAGTAAAGTGGGCTAATGAATTGAAATTGCTACCAACCCATATTTACAAATAATTTCTCAAAATTATACCATCTTTTATTATGCACCAGTCAATGTCATTCCCAGCCCCCCAAATGCTGGGACTTTCACTTCCTATTCACACCATTTTGGTGCCCTGGTATTTTCGTGCCATATAAGTACACTGTAATTTTGCGTACGTAATCTTATTATTATTTTTTTTTTTTTTTCATTTTTTTATTTCGTCCTTGATTCGAGGCAAAGCGAAATGGATACAGCATTAGCTAGAAGACGAACCCTGGTATTGTGATTAAAGATATTTCATTCTTTAATTGTAAGTCACCCTGCTCATCCAGAGAAAAACCTACAGAAGTTAACAGAAAGAGAAGAACAAAATTGGAGCATAATGGTGACATGACAGTATACTTTATTTATGTTTTTGTGATGTACATTTTTTATCTCAGAAGCCTCCGAGGGACATTCGATCAAAAACATTTTCCGCGGGGGGGCATTTTCTTACTTTCACTGTCTACAAATTCGAAGTCCCTGGCCAGGTCTGGGTTGGGGGGGGGGGGGGATTTACTTTGACTGGTGCATTACATGTACGCCAAATATAAAACGAATATAACATGAAGTTAAGAGCAGATTATCGTAAAACTGTTCACTGTAAAAATTAAAACATGATAAATGAAAGTGATGGTGAATTTTTTTGGGGGGGTCGGTAAATTAAATGTGAAAGATGAAAATAATCAACAATGACACGAGCGTTGGGACAAAGAAAAAATCTGAGTCCCCGACAGGAATCGAACCCATGACCTCCCGAACACTGGGCGGGCGCTCTATCCACTGAGCTACGAGAACTCATGGAGAGCGAGGCCATTTTTACTGAGTTCTTATGTGACATGCGTCCTGCATACTGCTAGGATCAGCAATGTCGATGTCATCATGAATTGACTCAGGGATCCATATTAGCAGTCGTCAGATCGTCCGAGACGACTATAAAGTCCTGCGGACGAATATCAAAAATTACAAACTCGTCCGGCGGACGAGTAAGTTTTAAGGAGCAAATTTTTTTCTTCAATTTCTCACCAGTTAATGTACCTGTGTTTTGAATGTTCACTAGCCATTCAGTTATTCCGTACTGTAAACTTCGGTTTCGTTGCGCGTAGGACATCAGAAGTGAAATGTTTGCAGGCTCAATTTTTTGTTCTCGACCGCTGAAGTACTGCAGCAATATGCAAACATGAAAACTCTCGCTCTTTGGCCGCACGTCAGTTGTGGCGCATTCGTGATGCCGTAGACTGTTGATGCCGTAGAGGTCATAGTGGATGATCAAGAGGAAGAGGAGGAACAGAGTGATGCAGGTGGAGACTTGGATGCGATTCCTGTCGGCCACTAACGATGGCTGCCACCGCAAGAAACCACCTCGATTCGGATCTCTGCTCTTGGGTCCTCGAGATTTGAAGCGAGGGCTTCAAGAGACTGAAGAGATCGCAGCTCTTTGCTTTTCTCAAGAATGTGCGCGCGAAGATTAAGTCTCCCGACCTGTCCAAATATTAAATAAAATAAATTAACACAGTTCACAGTATTAGAGAAGATTAATGTACGAATGAAATGAAACATTATTGAGCAGTTGACGAGCGAACTAGTTGTCTTGAGCATCCCACTTTCTCGCTGTTGACGAAGAAATTTTGAAGCGCCATATTTGTTTATAATTATCGCAATAGACAGCCTATTGTGTTATCGTCTGATTACAATTTTATATACAAGTCGCAATTTTAACACGTTTTACCCTCCTCAAATTCACATTAAAGGGTATTCTGTCTGCCAAAATTCCGTCTATGACGAGTTTCCCGTATTCTAATAGGGCTTCGGCCATTTATTAGTACATTATTTTAAATTAATAAAACTGCTTACTTGCAATGGTTTCCCAAAGTTTGTGTCACGGAAAGCTTCTGACACTGTTTTCAGTCGCTTGTCTGGCAAGATGGGTTCTTGAACCACTACATCATTCGGTCGTTTGATGGGATTCTCGCTTGCTTTGTCCATTCACCCGCAGTTTCTTAAGTTATTTTACATTTTACTTCATTGCTGCGATCAATCGGAAAATATACTCGCGACTGCCAACAATGTGATCACGCCAAGGTCACGCAAGACAATCGCGCCACTCTCCAGGAATTCCACGCGGGAGCCCACGCAAATTTGCGTGTACTGACACGCGTTTATGACGTGGAGGGTGGTGCAACTTTTCTACAAATAGCACAGTTGTCTTTTTGAGGTATAAAAGCGTTCAAAAAGGGGGTGGTTTACCATGGTAAAAAGTGTAATAGAGGGCTTAAAAGTGCCTTGTTAGTACCACGAGCCCGCGTTCGTATTGCCCAACGAGTGACCCTTATATAACGTAGTTTGTCCCTTTGAGACCTCTTGACACAGAAGTCGACAGTTGAAGAGTATGCGTTTGGGCAAGCAAGATGCCAAAGCGTTCGCCTGCAAAGATAGACTATAAAGACTGCGAGAAGAGAGGAAGAAGGTGCTTGCTCATCAGCCAGCAATGTAGATGAAGATTTGGTAAGATTTCTCTTTCTGTATTCCGCTATGATACTAGTTCAGACTCAACCATTGGCAAACAGCTAAAGCTTCCCGTACACAGTATTCTAAACCAGTCTCAACTAAACCATATTTGCGATCAATACGGAAGATGTCTTTATGCATGCACGATCGACGACAAGCTTGTAGTGAAGCGTGTTAGCGTCGTTTTTGTAGAAGTGCGTTCGCGCTACCTTCACAACGTGATTCTCAGCAGTTAAGTCTCTTGTGTACGAGAACACAACTTTGGTGAGAAGTTTTGAGTTTGGTCGAAAACTGACGGCAGAAGCATATTCTGAAAATTGCCCGCACTGTTCACAAGCTGCGCTCTGACTACAATGCGTGGTGGTATTTTATCGTGCTACTCTGTGATTTTCTTTTATCTTCATTGAACTTGCCGTGTTATTCGCCTAATAACCGTATGACAATGGCAACTTGTTATACTGTCATTGGAGAGTTCATAACTGGAAGTGGTAACGGAAATCAGCCAACCTTTAACTTTAGCCCGTTGCATTTTCAAAATGACAAATCAAAAATTACATCTATCCTTTTTCCTTTCATTTTCAGTGTTTTACTACTTACATGATCAATGTTGACCTGTTTTAATATGAAACCATGTCTGTATCTATTATTAACTTGGTGTTCAAGATACCTTAACTTTTACTTTTAGGAAATGAGGTAACTTCGTTCCTAAGCCATTTGGTCCCTGCCAGTTTGGCAGTACCTCCAACACTACTTAAAACATTATCAGGCCCGTAACCAGGGGGGTGCACGGGGTGCGTTCGCACCCCCCACAGGCCCCAAAGGTCCACATTTTGATACTCAATGTCCAAGCTAAGGAGTACAGTCGGTTAAACTGAAGGATACTAGTAAATCTTTAAAACTTAACAGTGATAGTTAAACAAAACCAAACGGTGGAAATAGCAGTAATGTATTCACTGGCAGACTAAAACCAGCTGCACTCTAGTAGCTCGAGCCAGTCAGAACATTTCAATGAGCGCAGATGTCCGAGCTTATCTGAATGGATAATGAAATCAAGACGTGCTGCATGCTTTACACGGGAGTCTAGACAAGCGAGCCAATGACACAGGAGCGATCTCACGATTTTTGTCAGACACGTCTGCTAACGCGTCGGATAGTATTCTCTATTTGTACGAGCGCAGGTATCGGGCCTGATTATTCTTACAATTTTCATTCTATTACAAGGTCTTTCTCTTTTGTAAAGATATTGCACGTTTTGTGTCAAAGCATGATTTAGAATTCCTTAGTCAAGTGAATAAAAATTGACCGGTAATAATTATTTAGAATACAGTGAACAAAATAATGCTTATACTGAATATGTCCAATGTCCAAACAAATTACAATATGAACTACAAAGAATATTATAATAAAGTTTCGATATAACGCGCACTCTGATTGGTTGAAACAGCGTGCCTTATCAGAGTACAGATGCACGGAGTAGCCCGTGACGCCATTCTGCGCGCGCTGGCAACCTGAAATCCTTTCTTGCGCGCGCTTGCAAGCTGTGAAAAAAACTTGATTTCTTGCAATTAAAAGCCAGTTTCTTTACAAATGTGAGCAAAGGTTTATCAAAAAACAAATAAAAAAGCCAAAACCGTGCTTTGTTCTGTGATAAAGCACTCAAGGAAGTGACGAGAGCACTCAAGAAGTGGGGAGAAGCACTCGCCTGCGGCTCGTGTTCACCCTACACTTCTTTCGGGCTAAATTTAGAAGCAAAAGTATTTGGATCGAGCACGGTGAGCGTCCAACAAAATATTTCTTTAATCTAGAAAAAAGAAATTATAAAAGGAGGGTAATTACGGAGCTAGAAGATGGAAATGGAAAGCGATTATATGAGGAACAAATCCTTGCCGAAATCGAAGCCTACTATAAGAATCTATACTCTTCTAAGATTGACGTAACGCCTGAGTCTTTCTCCCGCTTTAATGAGAATTTAGAGACCCCACGCCTTACGAACGAAGAAAGTGCTAATTTGGAGGGGTTATTAACTTACGAAGAGTGCAAAGAAACGCTGAAAACGTTCCAACATGGCAAGTCTCCAGGGGAGGACGGTTTTACCGCGGAATTTTACTTAGAATTTTTCGATCTTCTAGGGGAAGATTTAATAGAAAGCTTTAACGCTGCCTTTAGAACTGGCAAGCTTTCAATTTCCCAGCGTAGAGGAATTATAAACCTGATACCGAAAGAAGACGCGGCACTATTAGAACTCCAAAATTGGCGTCCTATAACTCTCTTAAATGTGGATTACAAAATTGCGTCTAAAACCATTGCTAGGCGAATTGAATCGGTTTTGCAATCCGTAATACACCCGGACCAATCAGGGTTTGTCAAAGACAGATACATAGGTGAAAATATAAGGTTGATTAGCGACGTACTGGAGATGACTAAAATAGAAAAGTTATCAGGCATTCTGTTATCGGTGGATTTTCGCAAAGCTTTTGATACGTTAGAATGGTCATGCATTCATTATGCTTTGGAGCTATATAATTTTGGAGATAGCTTAAGAAACTGGGTAAAAGTCTTTTATACTGAAATAGAAAGTGCAGTCATTAACAACGGTTTTGCTACAAATTGGTTTAAACCCACGTCCGGTGTGAGACAAGGATGCCCTCTTTCTCCTTATTTATTCATTCTAACGGCGGAGCTAATGTCCACAAAAATTAGGCAAAGCAACGAGGTTAAAGGCGTTCAACTGTACGGAAATGAAATCAAGTTATGTCAATTTGCCGATGACACTAACCTTTTTTGTGCAGACTTGATGTCTGTAGAAAATGGTCTACGCATCATTAAGGAATTTGGGGAGATTTCGGGTCTTAAGTTAAATATAGAGAAAACAAAAGCCATGTGGCTTGGGAAATGGTCAAAGGTGAAGCACAAACCTCTTAATCTGAAATGGGCTAATTGCCCTACAAAAATTTTGGGAATTCACTTCTCTTATGATGAGAAAGCAAACAATGAATTGAACTTTAACCTCAAACTTCAAAGATTACAATCAAATCTCGACATCTGATGCTCAAGGGACCTTACGCTATTTGGTAAAGTACTCATAATCAAGACTATGGGAATATCGTCACTGGTGTATTCAGCCGCTAATATTGATGTACCTTCGGAAGTTATAAATGTTGTCAAAAGTAAAATTTTCAGGTTTTTGTGGAAGAACAAGAGAGACAAAATCAAAAGAGAAGGTCTCTATCAGGATTATGAGAAAGGTGGTCTCCGCATGGTTGACTTTGAGACCATGATTAAAGCTTTAAGGCTTGCGTGGATTTCCAGGCTTTTACAAGAACGGCAGGCAAACTGGAAAACTGTTCCAGTCCACTTTTTCAGTAAACTTGGAGGATTAAATTTCTTACTTACTTGCAACTATGATGTAAAATATTGCGAAAACTTACCGCGTTTTTATAGAGACATACTATCTTTCTTCTCCATCCTAAGTCCCTTTATGAGGATGAAACGTGCAAAAGAGATTTGATTTTGGACAATAACAAAGAAATATTGATTGGTGGAAAGCCTTTTTTCAATAAGGAATGGTTCTCGAAAGGTATCAAATCGATTAGAGATCTTCTTAACCCGGACGGCACCTTCCTAACTTTTGAGGAGCTAAAGGCTAGATACTCCCTAGAGAAAAGTTCTTTTTTGCATTTCTATCAAGTAGTTAGTGCTATCCCAAGTCACCTGTTAAATAAAGCAAGAGCTCCAGAAAATCTGCATAGCGAAAACATAGATGATGATGGGACATGCTTCCAACTAGACGGCAGTGTTGCGATTAATCTAATGAAAGCAAAAGCAAGCGATTTCTACTGGCTTCTAATTAGCAGATTATACAAGAAAGATCAAACGGGCCCAAGCCGGTGGAATAAAGCCATTCCAATGGAGAAGACAGAATGGTCCAAGATCTTCAAATCGACTTATAGAACTTGTAAGGAACCTAAATTGAAGGAATTTAGTTTCAAGTTTACCCACCATATCATTGTTACAAAAAAAGAACTTTTCAGGTTTAAGATAAAACCTGATGGCAACTGTGTATATTGTGGGGAGCCAGATTCGATAGATCATACTTTTCTAGCTTGCCGTTGTATACAGTCTTTTGTAGAGAAAGTACTAAAATGGTTTAACCTGGACAATGGCACTGTTTTCAGTTTAAACTCGCAAAAATTGTTTTTGGTCTATTAAATGAATGCGGGCCGTCAGTAGCTAAATTAAATTATACTTTGCTCTTCTTGCGATACTATATTTATCAAAAGAAACTCCAGGAAGACTCATTGGTGCTCCAACAATTTGTTAGTCAAATAAAATACAAATATTCGCTTGAAAAACTTTAAGCAGTTTTGTCCTTTTATTTCTTATTTACCTTTACTTCCCTTTTTGCCTGTTCTGCTTTTCCTCCAGTACATGGGTTAACATTGCAAATAAATATAAGTAATGCAGGGTTCAATTCTACCTGTTACCATCCCCCCCCCGGGCACACCCCCGGGGATTTGCAATTTTTTTCTTACTTGGTGGTCTATTCCCCACCCCCGGGCACGCAGAAAGAGACAATTCCCCACCCCCGGGACTCCTCATCGACCACAAATACGTTGTTTTGTGTTCAAAATTGATTTCCGTACAATAGCACAACCAGACGTTTTGACACGAACTTAAGCGCTTTTCCAGAGTTTACTGAACGAAGGATATTGCATAGTATTAAAAACCATTGACACTACATTGAAAAAGAAAACAGCTAAAGAAAAAAGTCTAACTGCACTGGCATTCGGCTGGTGAGTAAAGAAATGTTCTTCACCGCGTGTTTTATTCTAAATATAGCACATGCACAATAGAGGTCCGGTGAGAAAATTGACGACAGCATTTTAAAGGTGTTTTTCTTAGCTTGTTTCACAAGAACACTGGACTGAGATTTCTGTTTAATATAAAGCCGTGCCGGCTGTTTCATACAAATACGGTGAAGAAATATTTCTATGTTTGTGATGAACGCCATCCATTCGAGGACGCATCAAACGCACCTTCGTTTAACAATTTATAATAAACATGCCTTTGAATACAGATTTAAATTCGAGAGAATATTCTTCTCCAACCAGTCTGCTACAAATTCTAGAAATTTTCCCTGGAAATAGGCAGTCTTCTCTACGCAGTCCGGCGCCTTTGTGTCAACTGAGAAGTGATAAGCAAGTGACGTGCTTCACAAGAAAAACGAGAAGTTATTTTCGATTTGCCCCGCCCCCCTACCCCCGGGACAAAACCGTTTCAAACAATTCCCCACCCCCGGGCCCGAAGGGCTGGACTTGTCCCGGGGGTTGCCCGGGGGGGGGATGGTAACAGGCAAAATTGAACCATGCATAATAGTATTGTATTATCTGTAATAAGTGTTAGAGTAATGAAGTATTATTATTGAAATGAAATTACCTTTCGTGGAAAGGAAGAACAAAACAAAACAAAACAAAACAAGAATAGCAAGACGTTTGTAAATTGTAATCTAAGGTATTGTAGGCAATGCAAGTAATGCTAATTATGATGTATCTGTACTCTGTTTGATTGTCAACAAAGGATTTCTTAATTTAAAAAAATTATTAAAATAATAATATACATGAAAAAATTACTCGATTCTGATTGGCTGAGAGCAGTGCAGTTTAGTTGTAACACCAGTGCAAAAAGTGTAACACCAGTGCAAATTACACATCGATATTCTGGATTATGATTGGCTGAAAGACAATAGGAAATTTTCTATCACGTAAATGAAATCAAATGATATCACGTAAAATGATGACGAAAATTTTCTGCGGAAACTTTGAAAAAAGTTTTCTCGAGTGAGAAAAAAATGGCAGCATTAAATCAAGAAAGGTTTACTCTGGCCACTGACGATACAATAGAAGAACTGCGAAATGGTGCAAAAAATATCAACACCAGCAAAAGAACGTCGTTTTGGTTAAGTGTGTGGAAGACGTGGTGCGAAGGAAAGAGCATAGCTTTGGATATCGAGAAACACGAACCGGCTGAACTGAACAGATTACTCGAGAAATTGTACGCCGAAGTGAAAAACAAAAACGGCCAAGATTATGAGCCAGACAGCCTTAGAGTCATGATTGCTGCCCTCGACAGACATTTGAAAGATAAACAGTATCCATTGTCAATCGTAAAAGACCGGGAATTCCACTCGTCGAAGCAGGTCTTGGAGGGAAAAGCGAAATTACTGCGGCAGGCCGGTCGTGGTAAGCGCCCCAACAAAGCAAGAAATTTGACGAAAGAAGAAGAAGAAGTGCTATGGAAGGAGAGCAAGTTCGGAAGTACAACCCCAGAGGCATTAGTAAACACAATGTGGTGGTTACGTACCCAGCATTTTGGGCTCCGCGGCCGGCAAGAACATCACGACATGAAAGTGGATGACTTCCAGCTTTGCAAAGACGACAATGGCGTGGAGTTTGTACAGTTCACTGAAGGGCAGACCAAAACCCGACAAGGAGGCTTGCACACAAAGCACCGCGATTTTCAGCCACGAATGTTTGCCGTTTGCAGTTTGCAGTTTGCAGTTTGTGAGTCGCCGACCTCAACACCTGAAGACGACTGGTCCATTTTACGATGATGAAGAGCATTGTTGCAAATACTATTCTTGAGAGCAGCGACAAAAAGTTTACCAACCACAGCGCTCGTAAACGGTTGTGAGCAAATTGAAGAAAGCGAACGTCGAGCGGTCGGGACTGGGTCGGGGATTGTAAAGGTCACCGGACACAAGACCATTCAGTCATTATATGGAAGGTATGAATTACATGTAGAACATTTTAACTTGGTATTTCTTAATTGGTCTAAAATGGTGACACTGAAAACCACAGTTGATGGGATTTTAGCAAACTTTGTCTATAATGGTAACCTCATTTGACTGCCAACTTCACCAACAATGAGCCTTAGGCCCTAAATCTACTCTTACAGGCTTAAGCTTATGTCCCAAAAACGGTACAGACAATAAACCAAATCCTGAAAAGGTGGTGTCATGTTAATTATTTGTCAAAAAAAAAAAGGAAAAAAAAAACATGATCACTTTTACACACCTGACGTTGAGTTCACACATATACTGTCTTTTGCATCTGCTGTTTGATGTTCTTCCTTCTTTTGCACAGCTAGACTGACGCCAAGGTTAACTGGGCCTTAACTTCTCAGTGCATCGTTTGCATCTTGTAGTGAATCAGCTTTGTAGGCAACCACCCCAGTAGAATCCATAAGTTGTTTGAGTATTTTGCACTTACATATACAATGCACAAAGTTGGAAACTATTAAGTTCCTCATCGAGTAAAAACTCCAAATAATCTTAAATTCCAGTTAACCTAGAGGAAAAAAGAAACATTTTTATTTTAACAGTCGTGAATAAAACTCTCTTACAAAGACGCGGCTCGTGCAATTTCAGCTTTTTGAAAAACTCACTCGTGCAAATTAATTCCAAATTGAACTCGAAACCGTATGATTACCTCTACTAATGTTGTCATGAAATTGTATAATATTTATTGTATTAAATGTATTATGGAGTTCCAAATTAAAGTAGTGAGGGTTAATAGTTTTGTGATTGGCATACCTCATTTTATTTTATTACACCATTCCACATGAACTGACAGATTTAACTGTCCTTGATACAACTCTACTTCATAGAAGGGACGACAATACTTTTCGAACTTTTCTAATGTTTTGTTATTGTTTTCTTGATACGCTAATTGCGACTTCTCTTACACGTGTGAATTCCAGAGTACAAACAATTGTGCAGCTTAGTTTGTCCTGTAGGTTCTTCGGCTTGTCCCCCTCGCCAAGCGCCCAACTCGCTTTATACCATAAAAACTGTTATGTATGAAAGATTCGCATCTCTGCTAAAGATGTACTTTGTTCTACTGCCAAATAAAGGAAATTACAGAGTACTTTTGCTAACTGACTCAAAACAATTACTTGGATTTCGTTTGGGGCACATCCTCTATCACTGAAAATTAGGAGCACACAAGGGAAAAAAAACGCCGGTTGGATACTCGTACTTGCAAAACTGTTTCAAGGTTTTAGACCAAAGCCTTTTCTTTGTTTGGAGCACAATCTGTTAGCACTTTTAACACATATTGTTTTGAAAATCCTGGCTTGTTACGTTTTTAAGGTGAGGCTTAACTGTAGAATAGTAGCAACTAAAACAGTAGAAGAAATAATAATAATAATAATAATAATAATAATAATAGCCTTTTGGCTACTGAGAAAACTCACAGAACTCCTGTTAGCCCGGGCTTAACGGCTTAAAGGCTAGCTACGCCCCCGTGTACTATCGAAGCCGAACAGCTATTTTGGTTCATGTTGTATTCCGCCCAATTATAAAAAGAGATGTACATATGCTTGAAATCTTGTTAGTCAATATTTGAGAGTAGTCAAACTTAGATCTGGTGTTTCTATTATACCTCCAAGCTATGGCAATCTAATAAATAAACGATGTCTCCGTTTTAAAGGTTCTTTTGTTTAGGCTGTGGTTAACCCATAGCAATTTTGTATCTCATTTCACCACCACAACTTAACTCATCATAAATGACAAAGCAAGGAACTTTAAGCATAATAAGCAACAATAAGCATAATAACAACCGCAAGAAATCGACCCTACAATTCCCTCTGAAACTGAATTGTAAGCTTAGGTTTCACAGTTTAGAGAATTCTATGGCTGTTTGTTTAATACACAGTAATTTTCAAAGAGTTATTTTAACTCCTGTAGTGGAGTTAAACTAACTCCTTGAGGTGAAGTTATTTTTTTGGGAGTTATTTTAACTCCAAAAGGAGTTATTTTAACTCCGAAAAGGAGTTACTGTATTCTTTAGGGGAGTTAAGTTAACCCCTAAATTGGAGTTACGCTGGTGGGAGTTATGATAACTCGAATCTGGAGTTAAATTGTACTCCTCTGGAGTTAAATTTAACTCCTTTTTTGGAGTTAAATTTCGGTTTAACTCTGCAAGGAGAGTTAAAATAGCTCCTTTTTCGGGGTAATTTTGGAGGAGTTAGTTCAACTCCCCTTAGGGAGTAATTGTGGAGTAATTTTAACTCTCTAACAAGGGTTAAAATAACTATCTTTTGGGAGTTATTTTCGTGGACTTATTTAACTCCTTTTAGAGAGTAATTCTGGAGAGACTTTGATGGAGTCGTTTGGGAGGAGTTGGGATAACTCACTATCAGAGTCATTACTTTATTATTGTAGTTTTTTACTCTGCTACAAGAGGTACATCTTATTTTGGGGGGTTAGGGTTGAGGGCGGAGTGCAGGGACTAGAGTATCATTTCTATGATAAACTTTGATC
This sequence comes from Siderastrea siderea, assembly GCA_964030785.1. Lineage (NCBI taxonomy): Eukaryota > Metazoa > Cnidaria > Anthozoa > Scleractinia > Rhizangiidae > Siderastrea > Siderastrea siderea. Next base: position 22,208,960 of record OZ034967.1, read on the forward strand.
TCAATTTAATTATGAACGCATTTTTTGGGAATAAAGCAAAAGATATTGTGCTAATTCATTCACTGAAATCAAAAGTTTGTAAGTTCCTGTCTAAAATGGCGTGAATTCTAATAAGTTTGTCATTCAAAGGAGGTGTTACTAGCTAGGAAGCTTAAGGTGAATACAAACGGTTAGCTGTAAAGCTGTATGCCTGCATCTTCGTGTTCAGTTCTTTTGACACTGTTTAGTTGCAATAATTGTTAGCAATATAAAGTCTGGGGATTGCCATTGAAAACTGTAGCATTTAAATGTAAAGAGTTCAACAGTTCTTTGGTGGAAATATTCTTGTTTGAAAGACATTATTGGAAGGTAATCAATCTTAAATGACCTCCATGTTTTAGCCTTTTTTTACTCGATGAAGACTAATTTACATTGCAAGAAAACGTGAATGATATCATTGCGTTTTTGTAACAATGTTTTGTAGGCTGTTGGAAACGATGTTTTTGTTGACCACATCTAAAGGCCTGCTTCTCTGCAGATGTCAAGCATTTGAGAAAATGGATGATACCCTGTTTGACTAAAATTCATTCATTTTATTTATTAATTGGCTGTGGTGATCATCTAGGAATTGCGTTCATGCGTGTAGGTGCAAGTTCAAGAAGCCAACTTTGACTTTTGGTGGATGTCAATTCGTGAAAGCTGTGTTGGTAATATGATGAACAATTTCACCAGTCCTTATACTTTAAGGCCCACATTCACCCAAATGGCCTTGCGACCGTTTGTTATTGTTTTCAAATGTCTTTATTGTCCTTCTCGCGATCTGATTGGTTGCCAGAATATTTCTGCAAGCGAAAAAATCGTCACACACATGTATATTTAAAACAAATCGAAACAGCGAACTCGTAGCGATTTGCACCAATCTACATGAACGACCTCAATCTACAAGTCTTATGACTTCCATGAAATGCATTTACTCCCCAAAACGTTGGAATTATGTGTAGTTCGCCACATGAAAGTTTCAATGAAATAGAAAGCGAGAACTCAGTTTATGTTTGCATTTCTAAGTGCCAGCAAGCGACTAACGTTTACTTCGACATTCGATTGTTTTTGTTTGCAAATTGCAATCTTATTGTCTTATAAAGTAACAGTGATTTTGAAGGTCTTTCCAAGTCATTATAGAGGTTGGTCTGAAGGGGAATACCTGTAAACAGCATATACAACTGGATAGCAACTCACTGATTATCGCTCGCAAAATAACACTTGTCGGGTGACTCCTGAATTACAATTGAAACCTTTGAAAGCCAGCCATACATATGTACTAATCTTCGATCAAATCTACCTGAACCTATGGCTAACTAAGAAAACTATTATTGAATTCAATCATACAACGATAGACACAGAGGAAGAAAAAGAAAACAGTTCTGCAAAACCATTCATTTATTACACAGTCGTGAGCCGTTTTGTTTACATCCCGCGAATAAAATCGAATCGTACAAATCAAACTTACTTGCGAAGGTCCCACATCCAATACAGTCAGATCACTACAAGAGATTCATTAAATCTCTGTTTTTTTTGTGTTTTTTTTTTGTTTTTTGTTTTTTTTGCTTCATAACACAAGCTCCTCTGAGACGAATACTGACAATATTCTCCTTCGGGATAACCATACAGCATCTTCAACTGCGAGGTATCTTTGGCAGCAACATATTGGACAAAGTAGGAGTGAAAAAAAAAAACGTTTGGCCAGCACAGTCACAAAATAATTCCTGGAAACAACAGCTTGATAATTGAAGAATAAATTCCTGCATGCTTATGGACGATTGTCAACAAGATGACTCTGAAGGAAACGGATTTTCAAAGAAAACCTGCTCAGAAACAATTTCGTGTTACACGAAATTCATAAACAGCAACCGCGGTGCGCAAGGCCTTTTGCGTCAAGGTGGGCCTTAAATGAAAATTAAAATTTAAGCCGGTTGTAATTTTGTAAAAGGTTTGGACCCATGTCATATCATAAGTTGAAGTATGATTGTCCGGGTGAGTGTAGTCCCGAGAAGGAATGTTTGTGGTGACATTGACTGATGTTTCGACAACCTGAGCGAATTCATCATCAGGGTCAAGCCAGCTGGCTCTGATGATGTCAATGTCATTCAATGTCACCACAAACAGTCCTTCTCAGGAGTACACTCCCCCAGATGATCATACATCACGGACTTATGGTTATAATTTTAAAGAAAAGATGGAGTTGTGTTTGAACACACATGCACTGAATTTTGCTTTATTCTCATTTCAATTCCAGCTTTCTTCAAATTTGAATTCATAACATTTTGACTTTCTTACCTGGGAAGATTGTTCAGCATTTGGCTCCCGACCAGTGTTTTTTAGTCAAAATTTAGTACAATCAATTCTAATTTTAATTGAATTTGCCAAAACTCACATGGGTGATCATGTGATTAGTAACCACTGTAGCTGACATTTGTTTATATCACAAGGGGCAAAAATGAAATCTACATTTTAAAAATTATTGTATCCTGTTTGTTGCAGCCTTACTTATAAAGTTCTTTATGCTCCATACATGCCTGCATACATGCAGCTGAAGGTAGTGATATTGAAGAACAATCACATTAATTTTTGAGGTTTTTTCGAAATATAAAATACAGAAAAAAGTTAGAGTGATTTTACTTAACCCGTGAAACAATATCTAACAGTTAGTGTCTAATAGTCAAAGCTGAACAAAAGAAAACAATGGAATTAGTGTGTAATAGTGCGTGATAGTTTAGTATCTATTTCACGGGTTAATTCAAATCACTCTAAGAGAATTGTTAATATATATTTTAAAATCATGTTTTAATTGTAAATCACTTGTACTTTCTTTATTTCATTTTAGCTGTACGTAATCTAATTGCAATACTGTTGTCTTATCAACTCAATTGATACATACATGTATCTGACAATGTTATTTCCATGGCTAATGAATTCCTGTTTGGCTTTGTTCTGTTCTCTTTTTTTCATTGTTCTATGACAACATTATTGCAATTAGGTGTAAACCAGTATTTATAGTGACTTAAAACCCTCAATGCTCCTTAAGGGGGAAAAAGTTTTAAATGGTTTTAAAGCACACAAAAGAAATTTTTTGTTCCTGTTCCGGATAATAATTTAAGAAAATTGAATTTTGAGCTAGTTATAATTTTAAACAAAAGAAAGTGTTGTTGAATTTTCCTATATTGTCATTTGAATTCCAACTTTCTTCAAATTCGAATTCATAAAGTTTTGACTTTCTTACCTGGGAAGATTGTTCGTTAGGGCCTCACCAGAGTTCTTCCGGTTTTTCAGTCAAAATTTGAAACAATTTGAAAAGGTTTTATTTAACCATGTATTTTCTGTAGATTGAATAATCAGAGGTTCTAAAGGACATCAGTCTTTCTAAAGGGTATTTCACAAAACTATCCAGCCTTAATCACAAAGTTCTTTTTATGCTCCATGGTGCATGCAGATGGAGGTAGTAATATTGAAGAACAACTACATTTATGAGATTTTTTGGAAATATAAAATACAGAAAAATTTTAAGAGAATTTAATATATATATATTTTGAAATCATGTTTTATTTATACATACTTGTACATGCTTTATTTTCATTTTATATAATTAAATACTTATATGATTATAGTGTCTTAGAAATTGACATTAATGTTACTGTTAATTCAAATTCTGTAAGAAACTATTGTTCATATAAGAAAATGAAATAGGATTGAATTAAAAATGTTGTACCTGTTACAGTGACAGTCAATTTGTGTGATGTTGCTTTTTATCTAAGAAACTAATAGGGTGAATATACCGGAGTTAATTTTACTCTGATTTCAGAGTAACTACAACTCTGATTATGGAGTTAAAATAACTCTAGTCTTTGGTGGAGTTAAAATAACCCTAGTCTTTGATGGAGTAGAGTTAAAGTGACTCCCTCGTTGGAGCTATTATAACTCCGAAATTGGAGTTAAATTTGGGAGTTAAAATGACCCCAAAAAAGGAGTTATTTTTACCCTAAAGTTTTTACTCCACTTTCTGAGTTATAGTAACTCCCATATGGAGTTTAATAACTCCTTTTATAGAGTTAAAGCGACTCCCCCACTGGAGTTATTATAACCCCAAATTGGAGTTAAAATAACCCCCAAAAAAGGGGTTATTTTTAACCTAAAATTTTAACTCCAGTTTTGGAGTTAAAATAACTCTTTGAAAATTACTGTGTAGGCATCGTCAAGAGCAACTAACACGGCTGCTAAGCAATTTGTGGTAGCTATGAGGTTTTCAGTTTTCCGCGAGCAAGTGTGCATAGAATTTCTAAGCGCGTTTTATTTAACGTGAGGTAATTTCACAATTTTTGATGAGAAACCGAATTCTTGGATAAAGGCGAAATTTGCAAAAAGCAATGGTATAAATGAAACGTTTGTGATCAGAGTACCATCCTAGCGGAACAGTTGTTTTGTTTCGTGTTGTATTCCGCCCAATTTATTATGAAAAGAGAAGTATATATGCTTGAAATCTATGTTGGTTAATTTTTGAGAGCAGTCGAACTTAGATCTGGTGCTTTTATCCTTTCCCCAAGCTGTTACAATATATCGAATAAAAGATTTCTCCGTTTTTAGTTTTTTTTTTTTAGGCGGTGGTTAATTCATAACAGTCGTTTATCTTATTTCACCACCTCAACCTAACTCATCATAAATGGGAAAGCAGGGATCTTAACTTTAATAGCCATAACAACTGCAAGAAATCGACCCGACAAACCCCTCTGAAATGGAATTGTAAGCTTAGGTTTAACAGTTTAGGGAATTCTATGGCCGTTTGTTTAATAGGCATCATCAAGGGCAACTATTACGGCTGCTAAGCAAATTGCAGCAGCTAAACGGTTTTTTTTTGGGGGGGGGGGGTGGCAGCAAGCCTTTTGTCGAATTTCTAAACCTGCCTTTATTTGGCCAATGGAGATAATTTCACATTTTTTGTTTACATTCCGAATTCTAGGGTAAAGGCGAAATTTGCATGAGCAAGGGTATAATGAAACGTTTGAGATCAGTGTACCATCCTAGCTAAACGGTTATTTTGTTTCATGTTGTATTACGCCCACTTGTAAAAAAGAGGAATTTGCTTGAAATCTATGTCAGTCGATTTTTGAGAGCAATGCAGTCAAGCTTAGAACTGGTGTCTCTATCATTTCCCCAAGCTATGGAAACCTATTGAATAAAATATTTGTCCATTTCAGTTGTCTCTTTTTTAGGCCGTGGTTAATTCATAACAATTTTGTATCTCATTGATTTCATTTCATGTCATTTCACCACGGCAATTGAACTTATAATAAATGGGAAAGCAGGGATCTTAACTTTAATAGCCACAATGATTGCAAGCAATCGATCCTACAAACCCCTCTGAAATTGAATGGTAAGCTTAGGTTTCACAGTTTAGAGAATTCTATGGCCGTTTGTTGAATGGGCATCGTCAAGAGCAACTACAAAGGCTCATAAGCAAATTGTGGTAGGTATACTGTTTCTTTTTTTTCCGCGAGCAATCCTTTATAGAATTTCTAAGCGTGTTTTGTTTAATCCGCTAAGGTAATTTTACAATTTTTGATGGGAAACCGAATTCTACAAGGCCCGAATACGTTTATTGGTAGTAAAACGCAGCATCCAGTCTGGCAACTGTTAAAAGTTGTTTTCCCGTAGGCATCATCTAGTCACTGACACACGTGCAGTACCTTGGAAAAACAGCTTTTGTGATTTACTAGCGGCCATATCGCGACTGCTTCTTAGTTCAACTTTATATGGAATATTTACCTGACCCCTTGAAAATCTCCACGAACTCTTTCCTGTTCACGTGGAAGGCTTTCATGCGCCGGAGTTAGTAGAATATCCTTTTCAACCTTCTACCTTTCCTTACTACCATTCTCTAAAATGTCCGGCTTAAAAAATTTATAAATCCAGCTTATTTGTTGTTATAAGCCAGAGATCATGTAGTAGTTACAAAGGAAAAAAGTCTTTCTATGAGGACCATGTTGAAATCGTGTTTGTGTAAAACATGGACGGCCGTAAGCTATTCTGTTTCGAAGCAGCTGAGCACTCAACATAGATTGTAGTATCGAAGCATTGCAACACGTTGTGGATCTATCGAAGTTTCCTGTATAAAAACTTTCCTTTGCAAGGAAATATTCTTTCTATGACATCTACCAGGGCAGTTAAGGCCATGGTGAATAAGGTTACGTTTTTGACACCCCTCCACCAGCGGAGTCTTTAGCTTTCGATGAGCTTTAACGGGACGACTTAACATGGGTCGAGTCAATACGCTTTTAATGTTGGTACTAAAAAACAATATATTAATTATAAAAAAAACCTTCATATACTACGAACAATGTTTTCCGAGAGAAATAAGGTCCGAATACTTTAATTGGTAGTAAAACGCAGCATCTGTTAAAAGTTGATATCCCTTAGAAAACATCTAGTCACACGTGCAGTACCTTGCAAAGACAGCTTTTGTGATTTACTAGCGGCCATGTCGCGACTGCATTTTAGTTCAATTTCATATGGGATATTTACCTACCCTTTGAAAATCTCCATAACCTCTTCTGCAAGCTATTCTGTGTTGAATTAGCTGCAACACCCAATATAGATCGTAGTGTCTAAGCATTGCATCACGTTGTGGATGCGTAACTATCGAGGTTTCCCGATACAAAACGTTCCTGTTGAAAGAAAAAAAGTCTTTCTATGACATTTACAAGGGATTTTAAGGCCATGGTGAATTAGGTTACTTTTTTGACACCTCTCCACCACCGGAGCTTTTAGCTTTCGGTAAGCTTTTTAACGGGACGACTTTATATGGGCAGAGTCAATACCCTTTTATTGTTGGTATAGAAAAATAATTATAAAAAAAACGTTCATATACCACGAACAATGTTTTCCGAGAGAAATAAGGCTCGAATGCGTTAATTGGTAGTAAAACGCAGCATCTGCCAAAAGTTGTTTTCCCGAAGACGTCATCTAATCACACGTGCAGTGCCTTGCAAAAACAGCTTTTGTGATTTACTAGCGGCCATGTCGCGACAGCAGTTTAGTTCAATTTCATATGGAGTATTTACCTGACCCCTTGAAAATCTCCACAAACTCTTTCCTGTTCACGTGGAAGGCTTTCATGCGCCGGAGTTAGTAGAATATCCTTTTCAACCTTCTACCTTCCCTTACTACCATTCTTTAAAATGTCCGGCTTAAAAAAATTATTAATTCAACGTATTTGTTGTTATAAACCAGAGATCATCTCTTAGATGTATTGGAGCGTGCCCTTAGGTTTTATCCGCACTTAAAGGTCAGGTAAGACATCGTTTCAAGCTTTAGAAGCCATCGTAAAAGAAAACGTGTTTGTGTACAACATGGACGGCCGCAAGCTATTCCGTGTCGAAGCAGCTGCAACACCCAATATAGATCGTAGTATCTGAGCATTGCATCACGTTGTGGATGCGTAACTATCGACGTTTCCTGTATACAAAACTTTCGTTTTGAGGGAAAAAAGTCTCGCTATGAAGACCATGGTGAAATAGGTTACGTTTTTGACACCCCTCCACCACCGGAGTTTTTAGCTTTCGGTAACCTTTACCGGGTCTACTTTATGTGCAGGGTCATGCAATACGCTTTTGCAATTGGTGTTGAAGAAAAATAATTATAAAAAAACTTCATATACCACAAGCAATGTTATCCGAGAGAAACAAGGCCCGAATGGTAGCCAAAACGCAGCATCTGTTAAAAGGTGTTTTCCTGTAGACGTCACCTAGTCACACGTTTAGTACCTTGCAAAGACAGCTTTTACGATTTACTAGCGGCCATGTCGCGACCGCAGTTTTGCTCATTTTTTTTTTTTCTGAAGCATCTCAGCGGTCCGGAATCCTAAATCCTTGAATCTGATTGGCTAATGACGCGCGCTCTAGCGGTCCGGATTTTCCCATCCGGACCCGCGTACGGACCGCTCCAATCCGCGGGAAAACTTGAAGTGAAATGAGTTTACTCCCGCACAACGAAACGCTAGATTTTTCTTCTTAAAATGGAACTTTTCTCTTATTAACTGTTGTAAAGTGAAAGGAAAAATCAGCCATGGAATAAAAGGCCTGGTTATTCTCCGAAAAAGGTATTGTGTATGTGTTTTTGTTAAGAAAATTTTACTGGCTTGCTTTTTCGAGCTGTAGTTTTCTCATTGACACGCCATTTGATTTAACACGGGTTAACTGCAAGGTAGTCTTCTGACCTCCGTTTCTCGCTTGAGATTTCGTTATTTTCCTTGGAGATCTCTCTTCTAATCTCGTCTCATTTAGCTTCGTTCAAGACAATATGATTATTAATGATTGTTACCTAACATAGTCAAACAAGAAACCTTGCAACGCTGTGTCTTCGACAAGAACTGCTGCATGTCAACAGATTTTTTTATACAGTTTAGTTTTCTCAAATTATCGATTTACGAAAATCTTGACCAAGAACGAACAAAAATGTTTAAAATAGTAAGATATGCAGCGGAGTTTGTGGAGTGTAAGCCTTAGTTTTCACTAAAAATCTTACTTCTTTTAAAGATCTTTCGGTATTGAAAACCAAATTTAAACGTGTGATTTCATTTTCAACAAGGTAAAGCTTATTTCTTTACTCTTGCTATGAGACGTAGGGGTTTGTTCTTAACGCTTATTGTTTTATGATATATTTTTAGTTCTGTTTTATCGTTAGTTTATCCTTTATCCCTACGGTTTGCTAGCGGCTCTTTTTCGTAAGCTTAACAACTTTAACTTAACTTTGATCGTGGGAACTAGCGCACGTAGAAGGGCTGCAAAATTGCAGAAAAAAGTAAACACGTTATTCACCGGCCTAGGTCGGTCCGTATAGGGAAAAACTGTGCCCGAGGTCTTGAGTACGGCCCAAGGCTGCAGGGCCGTACTCAAGACCTCGGGTATAGTTTTTCCATATATATATATGGAATATTTACCTGACCCCTTGAAAATCTCCACAAACTCTTTCCTGTTCACGTGGAAGGCTTTCATGTGCCGGAGTTAGTAGAATATCCTTTTCAACCTTCTACCTTCCCTTAATACAATTCTTTAAAATGTCGGGCTTAAAAAATGTGTAAATCCAACGTATTTGTTTTTACAAGCCAGAGATCATCTAGTAGTTATATTGGAGCGTGTCCTTAGGTTTTACCCGCACTAAACGGTCAGGAGTACGTCTTTTCAAGCTTTAGAACCCACCGTAAATGAAAACGTGTTTCTGTACAACATGGACGGCCGCAAGCGATTCTGTGTCGAAGCAGCTGAGCACTCAATATAGAACTTCATATACCACGAACAATGTTTTCCAGAGAAACAAGGCAACCTACGGCAAGAAATTTCCGCGTCGAAATGGAATGAACTTAGCGCCCAACATAAATTGTAGTATCGAAGCATTGTAGAAAGTTATGAATTCCTTACTAACGGAGGTTCGTTAATAAAACAAGTGTCCTTTTGAAAGAAAAACTCTTTCTTTAACATCAGTTGTTAACACCCATTTACCACCGGTGTTTTAGTGAGCTTTTTGTACGCTCTAACGGGGAGGGCTTAACATTCAGACCCAATAGGCTTGAACAATGGCTATTGAAAAATTAAAACAAAAAACCTTTACATACCACGAAAAAAATGGTGTCCGAGAGGAGCAAGGGGCGAATATGTTAACTGGTGGTAAAACGCAGCATCTCTTGAACCTTGCTCTAACAGGAAACCGGCCCGGCGATTTCTACGCGCCTTTAAATTTCTTGTTGATGAAACCTTCATACACTGGCATCGATAATGTTTCCAAAAAGAAGAAGGACCTTAATACATTAATTAGTGGTAGTAGACAAGACTTAATTTATTTAGCTTGCTTTAATGGGAGGACCTTGTCGTTAACGCTTTGCTATTTTAATTTATATCATATCTAATAATATCATCATCATCACAGTATTTAGTCGGTAATATGAATTTTATGTCTTAATTTATTTTGATCTTAATTTTTAACTTAACATTAGTCGTGGAATATCTGTCAACTAGCCGTATGGCTAAGTATATTATCACGTTAAATTAAGTGTCCTATGTCCTAATTGATACTGAGGAATTCCGTGGTAAACAATGCCTTTTTTGGAATTGGTACCAGAGTAACTAACAAAAGCGGCTTTTTAAAAGAGATTTAACTAACCACAACAATTTTACATCGTAAATACTCTTATAGACTCGCATAAAATGACGTCAAAATGTTCAAAACTCAAGCGTAACCAGGTTCCGGTTTTTAAAGCTATGAAACTGAACTTATCATTTTTTTGCAGACAGTGTCGGGGTAGCGGGGGATTTCTTTCAAGACTAAGGTTAATTTCAGCTCTACTGAAAGGAAGAGGTTCTTTATAAATTGTTCATACAAAGTTGGAGCTAAATTACTAATTTTTAAAAATGGTTGCGAGCCGTCGGGAAAATTAATTAGCTGAGAGCCTCACGAGTGGCTGTTATAAAACGATATAAAGAGCAATCTAAGTAAGCTGGAAAGTAATCGGTGTAGGTTCAACTTGATCATTGCATCGTATAAACGCGTTAGTTTAAAGTGAAACTTATTGTGTCTGATGAAACCATACTGAGATGGCTAAGACGGCTACACATTTCCGTAATTTTGTTTGTAATTATACAGTGAAATCCCGATTTTTCGAATACTCGATTATTCGAAACTCCCGATTCTTCGAACCAAAAGTCGTTTCCCTTCGATTTGCTTCAGACACTGTAATTTTACCTCGATTTTTCGAATGCTCGATTTTTCGAAACTCCTGATATTTCGAACTAATTCTTTCTTCCTTTCAAAATTTACATTCGATTTTTCGAACTTTGTAAACTCAGGAACCAACAAAAACCGGTTTTAGCCACATACACACCTGAATGCAATTTAAAACAAGTTCCGGAGAAGGTGTTTTCATGCATTTTTTATTACAAAGCAAGTGACAAATCTGTCATTGAGGTCGTCTTAAAGAAATTACAACGCCGTTGTTACACAATTGAGGGTCCGTGAATTACTGCACATGATCAAAGTTCCTTCGTTTAGTTCCATTTTCCAAGCACTTGCCGTAGCACATTAATAAATTTTGCTGTTCCTTTAAACCGTGGAGTACAGGGTACTTTTTTTCTGATACAGTAAGGGGAAGGAAATGCAGACAAGAGTCCGCGCAAAATTACAGACACATGTATCAGTACAGTACTGGTTTTTGTTCTGCCGAAATTGGCTTAAATCCTTAAATTTTCGTTTTGTTTTAAATGCACGTTTTGTTGGTAAATAAAGACGGTTCACACATTAACAAGAGTGATATACCGTTGTTGTCTACCTTCTTGGATCTTATAAAACCATTCCACGGTAAAACAGGTCTGAAATGATGCCACGTTCGATTTTTCGAACTCCCGATCTTTCGAACCAATTCCCATTTCCCCTGGAGGTTCGAAAAATCGGAACTCCACTTTATATATTACCTCGGCCAAGTATCAGTTACCAGTCTCACGATCATTTTTCGATAAAAATATTGCGACTAATAAGCAATTTCAAACGATATATTCAGGATGGTAACGCGAGATTTATTTTAGCCTTTCAGGCACCATGGTGGTGCGGTGACACTTTTACGCGTTAACTTTACCACGGCTACGAAATACTGCAAGGTCGCCTCTTAAAACCTAAATAAACAGATCAAAACATAAAAAACCTCGTATCTTTTCTTAAAATGAATGATAGAATAGTTCGGGAATCTCAGAGAGTCGTTTATAGTTGATATTATGACGTGGTACAAACAGCCATATTTATGGCCCTCTATTACACTTTTTACCATGGTATTGTACCCTATTTTTGTCCTGTTTCTTAAGTGTCTTTTTCGATGGGGTCGCGTGGAGCCCGCGCTTACGGTCTTCGTCTCCGATTATGGATCCTGGTATTATGGATCCAATTACTAATTTCTCAAATCCGTTTTTTTATTACCCCCGCAAAACTTGCTAATGTTTTACAAAAAAAAAAACTGTCTAGATAAAAAAAATCACGTTTTTCTTCTCCGTTTTTATGTCTCCGTTGTAGAAAATCAGCATGTCAACGGGAGTTTCAAGAAACGCGCGACGACCCCAGCTGGCCCAAAGGGGACGAAGCTGCGGACGTCTCGGGTCAGAAAAACTATTAAGGTACAAACTACTTGTAGTCTTGACAGTCTTCGATCCGAAACTGGGGCCCGTTTTCCGAAAGTTCCGGTAACTTTTCGGGCCCGGAGCTATATTTTAAAATCAAAATCTCGAGAATGATGGTGGCCGCAAACCAGCTTAACTTGTTTCGTCAACTTGCAACTATTATTGGTTAGTTTGAAAAACCTACAAAATTTGAATATTAAAGTAAACCTTGTGCTCATAAAATAGCTTTCAGGTGTTCTGTGCTGTGGTGTTTGGTTCAAGGTACGAGGTTGCAGTCGACAGCGGAATATTCAACATGTTCGCCAATGGATTACCCTGCGAGCAGAGGCCCTTCGATCTTCCTAGATAAGTCGGGAAGAGGAAGGGACCTCTGCCAGCCGCCGCGACTTTCTTTGATTTGCCGCTCATCCACCGAAACGGATGAGTCAGTCCGGTTTGAAACCTGTTTTTCCCGTTTTTGCTCAGTGCGCATGTGCCTTGTTAGAAATTGCTGACTAAATAGGCGCCCACGGTACGTTCGGTGCGCTCGTTAAGTTCACAGCAGCGGACGTTTCTCTTTCGAAAGATGTCTTCGATAAAGCCGTGAAAAGTGCACTGGGAAGAGTGAATACTCATGGAATAAGCAATCTCACACAACACCAGTCGAAGGCCTTGCTTTATTTTCTGTGTGGTAAAGATTCTTTTGTCTGTTTGCCAACCGGCCATGGCAAATCGCTAATTTACTAACTGGAACAAAAGAATCTGGGTTGCGGTTGCTTTCGGACCAAAAAATTTTACTTTTGGATTGAGCGGGAATCGATGCGAAGGGCTACGCGAATGAGCACTTTAACGCTTATTTTTATGGCGAAATGACATTTATCTTGGTCAACGGCGAGACAAGCAAACGGCAAGAGAAACAATTATTTGCCGACTGGTGGTCGGTAATTTTGAAGACGAAACGGTCTCAGTACAAAATATAATTTACCGCATGACGGCCGAGAAGTTTAAATACGAACAAACTCGACAAAAATGCGTTTTGTTGAATGAAAGCCGAGAATGTTGAGGATGAAAGAGTCTCAACACGAAAATACTTCTGAATGACAGGGACAAAAAGAGGGACAAAACAAAATAAATATCTAGAAGACCAAGATTTCTATGCGAGCTTTCCGTGACTAGCTAATTGGAAATCACTGGACTGTAACAACATGTTGACAGTCGACAAATCGCAGTTTCTTGATCAGCAAAAATATTTCGAGGCTGACAAGTTTTCAAACTGTGACATAAATTCGAACAGAATTATTCTCAGCCTTACGGTTTAATTAAAGCTTTCCTCAAATCTCTCGTGTTTAATACGACCGAAGTCAGAATAGTTTGTTGTGGACGCGGCTGTCATTCCGTAAACATGTCAATTGAAGCGAGGCCGACAAGGCTCGGTTACATTTGAATTTAGCGCATGCTCAACAGGGAAAGTCGCGGCGGCTGGCAGAGGTCCCTTCCTCTTCCCGACTTATCTAGGAAGATCGAAGGGCCTCTGCTCGCAGGGTACCAATGGATTTGTGGTGGACGTTTTTCCATGGCTCACATTTTTCCCATTCAAGTCCACCCAGACCCTGAAAGAGATGTGCCATGATAGAGATGAAATACTTGGGAGGATTCATCGAGAACATGCGGAGGCCAACAGAGTACAAAATCCTCGAGATCTTACGTACGCTCTGTTGAAGGCCAGGAAGGAGGCTGAAGAAGAAGACACCTCTAACCAAGTAATCGTTACAGCATGCACAAAACTTCCGGGACAAGCGAAAACGAAGACAAGTACAAAAATGAAATATTAAACAATATACGTTTGACCGACTGCACGGGCTATAACAAGAAACAGAAATCTGTTTGTTTTACTCATTGCCTCAGTGAAAGCCTTCTTCGGAGATCCAGGGGCAGTTAACCGGGACGCGACGAAGTAAACCGTCGGGCTAGTTTCGAGGCGAGTTCTCGCCGAGTGGTTTTTTTTTTTTTGGACTTCTTTGCTGATGTGTGTTTCGACTATCAAGAGAAGGACTGGCACCAATCTGGATTATAAACGAAAAAATCTGACTTCCCGGCGGCACTTGAACTCATGACGCAAGCCTATCGGTTCTAACCACTCAGCTACAGTGGCGAGAGTAAACAATAAAAGTGGCTCAATGAGGCATTTAATTTAACCGTTTAATGCTTTATCGCTCAAAAAAGTGTTGAAATGGAAAAAATGGACGATCAGTGTAGCCCTTAGGTCAGCTGGCTGTGCGATCCGTTTCCTTGACAAATTTGTCTTGGAAAATCACTAGCGCAAGATAAGTTCATCAAGCGGTTGACATTTTCATGTGCCTCGCGCACTGTGGTGTTAGCTATGGAACAGGAAAAAGCGTTAACTATATTTACATCTGGCCCCAGTTGTTCAAAAGATGGATAACACTATCCACTGGATAAATCACCATCCAGTGGTTAAGTGTTAGGGAAATCAATTACATTATCCACTGGATACAGATTTATCCGGTGGGTAGCGCTATCAAACTTTTGAACAACTGGGGCCTGGACACTAATATCCTACTTATTCTTTTAAAAATGAGTATCATTGACAAAAAATTGCCTGACTTTCACTCTGCTGTATTTGAAGAAAAAAATGGTAGTCTTTGAGGCTTTTTGTACCAAGTTCAAGGTTGACAAAAAGAAAAACGAATAGAAACACATCTCAGAAAACAATAACCGTCGGAGGTGCCCATATCTTAACAACACAGGTACACTATACGCGTGTACTGTAGATGTACAATGTACACTGTGCGCGTGCACGCTCCGATTATTTGGCTCTACAGTAGCTATAAAAACGTTGCAAACAAAGGCGTTACAAAAAGCTTTGGAACGCCTCGACCTTTGCAGCGACTTATAATTGTTTATTTTGACAGTGATCATAAAAAATGTAATTTCTGACGCTTGAGTGACCTGGGAACGAATTAGTCAGAAATTAATATTCTGACGGCACGATGGAGACGCACTGGTTTTGTCATGTGACCTTCGGGACTATTTAAGCTTTTGGCGGGAGATATTTTGTCATTCTACGTCAGCCAGTCTTCTTCTGTAGAGCTCCCTTTTTCTTTCTCGTTTTATTTTTGCAAGGGTGTTTTGGGAGTACCTCTTCCTCGAGGTCTAGTGCCCCTGCATTAGATGGAGAATACGTTTCCACATTTTTTGGGCCATAGATAAGGAGTGGTTTGTTAGTGGTTTTTCGTATCTGTGAGGTACATCAGAGTACATTATTCAAAATTTTCATGCCTTAGTTCCCATAAGAAGCAACTCTGTATGTATTATATCAGCGATTAACTATTAGCGCGTGCATCTTCAGATAACTGACTGCATATTCCTTAATAACTTATTTCACTGTGAATGCCCGTGCTAGTGTAGCCAGAATCTATCTTTAACTTTCAGAACATAAATTTCTCTTTGAAATTTGCAAAAATTATTTTGTTCTCCTTACCTTTTTCAAAGAATGTAGGCTGTCATGTAAGAAGATTCATTGTTTTGTTGTTGCGTTGGTCGTTTGGTGATTAGTATGTTTGCAAACCGTGCCAGGTCTGACATTTTTTTTATGTTAAAACTTTTCATTATCCATTTGTTTACATTTTGTTCTGATAACGACACTGTGAACTTGTCAAAGAAAATTCTCCTAGTCGTGTGCCGTATTAATTAATCACGTAGAAAAAACCAAAAAACTTTCGAGATGTGAATTCCATCCATCGAAGGGCACTTCCATGCTGTTATCAAGCTATGTCACACGAGAATTTAGACTACATCTACTTCTGATGTATTTTGTAAATTTATCGGCAGAAGATGGCAATAAGCCCGGCTCGAGCAGCACGCATGCTAACGGAGGAGTCGCAAAAAGTTGTGTGGATGAATTCAGGCCATTTATACGTTGATCTCTCCTCAAATATCTATTGACAGTGAAAATGTTAAGGCTCAAAAGTTGACATAACATACTAGTAAAAATAGAAATACTGCACATAAGAAAGCAATTCTGTCATTAAAAATTAATTCTAAAATAAATTTTATGTTATTGTCATATTCTCTTTCGCTTTTGGTGAGACAACCAGACTCAAGCTACACCAGGCTTATTACGATTAACGTTAATTAACGAGTATAACTGAAGTTAATAAACTTCATTTAAAGGTAGAACTCCCAGCATAAAGTCACGTTTAGTTTAAGGAGTTTACTTAGTTAAACGGTACTTTTCCAACATTTATTTCAAATTATGCTATTTCTTCTTTCTTCTTTTTGACATTTGGAAGCTTTCGTGCCATATCACCTGAGGGTATAACAATTTTACACAACTTATATTGTTGCATCCTCCGTAGCCTCCATCTCTGGTGTAGTTAATGGTTGGTTTAAATTAACATTATTTTGTCGTTTTGCAAATGATAATACTACTTGACCGTTAATACACCTTGTTTATTATTATGTTAATAAACCCTAAAAGGTCCATTGTTGCTTTATAATGAAAAAAAGGAAGGGGTATATCCGTTGGCTGTAAATAAAATTCCTTGTTGTTGGAATCTCATATATAACGAAAGCGTATAAACACTGCTATACGTTTTGCGATATTTAACAGGAAAAACATTAAAACTCAACTTAAACGTTCTCAAATGGCTGAAGTGAATAATTAATATGTAATTTCCTTTGTTTGCATTGAAAGCATCATGTTAAGTTATAGATTCACTTTTAGAACCCATATGGCGGCTTCGCCAGAGGGGATTTTATTTGGAGCCGTTTCTCTTTTGTCATAAACTATTTATCGTGTTTTCGCATTCTTTAAAAGCGACAATTGCACAAAAATTACAGAACTATGTCGCAATTATACCCTATTCTCAGTTTGCTTCATTAACGAAAAAATGTGAACGAACTGTGTCACAAGTTTTAGCTTCTTTTTAGGAAAACGTGGCTCAAACCACGCGATATGTTAACTCAGAATTTTCTAATCACAAACTCAGTTAGTAAGCAGAGGAGAGAAGCCCACCCCCCCCCCCCCCCCGGCGTATATTCAGACTTTCTTTATTGTCTTCAGCCTATTGTCTTCTTTTTCCAAGACTCTTCTTTTCAACACTTAAGAGCCAGTCCACGAGAGGTTCAAGGATTTTTGGAAATGGTCAGAAACAACCCTATCTCAAACTTTGCCTGCTGAAAGCTAGTCATGAGCAAGTAATCAAATCGACATTATTTTGTCTTCTAATACTAATGTGGTCACGTGGCAAGCAATTTAAATTTGACCCCCCTGGGAGCAATTTTGGCTCAAAAAATTTTCCAGAATTTACCAACTTTGCTTGTCTCTTGTCAAAACAAACATTAGCCAATCATAAATCAAATGATGTTTCTGACCTTCTTCTTTATAAAAATACTAATATTTCTGTCAGACTCTTCTTATCAGCTGAACAATAATTTTCAACAGAGAGTGAGGTTTGACAGATTTGAAAAAGTGCCAATTTTACCAAATTTCAAAGGAATTTTTTTCTATGTAGTAGACAAGATCTATGGTTGATCTGCATTTCCCCAAACAGCCAAAGGATTGTACTTTAACATTATCGAAAAATCTTTGCGGGCACTTCATTTTTAGTCTTCAGTATAGCTTATGCAAAATTGACATTTTCCTAAAATAGACATATCTGCTGAGGGACAAAAGGGTCGCGTTAAATCGCCTTTTAACACTTAAAAAATACATGAAACCTGTAAAAATGTAAAACACAGTCTAAAAAAGTATACGGTTATCGTTTGAATTACTTCACTGTCCCAGATTTTTTACATAAACGTTTTGCAGCTATTGAAGTCGTTCCTTCCTCACCCCTCCCCCGATAAATTTTAAGGTGAGTCAGTGTGTATTATTTAATTTCCAGCAGAAGCTTATTTCAAGCTATTCGAATAGATTCATTTGGCTTTTCGGTGTCATTTTCAATCATTCAGAATCTAAAATAAATTTATAGGCCATAAAAACAGGCTGAAATGAGAGAATTGAAGTCGAGAAGTTGCTGCGTTACTGTGCGTGACACAGAAGTGACTTTCGTGCTTGGATAACTTCTCGACGGCAGATTTACTATTTTACAAGGGGAAAATGGCAACCAAATAATTTCACATATTCTACGAGGAACAAGAATTTCCTATACCAGCCTACACCTTATACATGACGGAGGCTTAACGTTTTACAGTTAAACAACTGTTATACCGACTTTGCGAGTTGCCTTTGTGTATATGAACCGTGTATCTGATTTGTTGCAGTTAGTCGGTAACCAAATGTAGCTTACATTCTTTAAAACCTCAAGAATTGAACCATTGTTTCAGCTGTGTTGTGTCTTCAGAACACTCTGTTTTGGGAGTGATTGGGTTTGCTGAATGCCCTTCGAGGATACAAGTGATCAGACGTAATAATAATGATACTAATGTTTCACGTAAACAAGAAATAATCTGCTGGAACAGATTTCGTCAGTTTAATTGATTGCAAATTATTAAGGCCGCAAGTTGAAATCTAGAATAAATTAGAATTTAAAAAGCAGACTAAAGAAAGCAAACGAACAAATTTGGATCTAGAATGGGGCTCAAAAGCGGGTATTAATTGCTCCCGATTCTTCCGACCGTCAAATAGTTCTCCACGCATCGCGCATGAAAACATAAAAAAAAAATTCTGAGTACATACCTCAGTGTTAGGATAAATACCGTCACATGCAATCTACGGACTTGTTTGAAGAAGCCTATTTGCTACCAAACACTGAAATTTTTCATCAAGAATCTCGACTGGAGATAAATGTTAAATGGCTTTAAACTACATTAGCTCTGGTTGAGTTTGATTTCGTTTCACATAGACACTACTTCATGTAAATTTCAGTCCAAATGTACCAGGAAAATTTTCAATTCAGTTAAGCTTTTTTTTCTCGCAATTGCTGAAACTATTTTGCTGTTTAAAAAAAGAAAACAAATCCTTTTTCATTTCCCCCACAACAAACAGGATGAAAAAGAAGGTCAACGTCCGAGGCAGGGGCTTAACACTAACAATATGGGAGGCCTTTACATTAGTTATAGCTTTAGAACCAGATAAAAAGGGATATCTGCGTCAACTGTCAAGGTACTTGAAGTAACTACTGACGAAAGCAAACTACAGATTCCTTGCAACTGTGATGTTAAATTTAGCGATACTGTGGAAAAGTAGCTTGCCAGTATAGCTTCATACTGTAAAGAGAAATGGTGAAACATTGAAGGCCGTGGGAGGAACTGGCACACGGTTAACAAAGCAAGATGTTATTTGGGAGTCTGTTTGCTTGGGTTGTACGCGAAAACAGTTGTGTACCGCCCAAAATGGTAAGGCGTTTTTTTGCCATTTTTGCCTAAAAATTGTCCAGATTTTGGGTCCTGCCTTTTGGACTAAAAAGTTGGGCATGGTTTGGGTGCAGCTGTAGAGGGCATATACATATTTATCTGATGTATAGAAAATGATAGAGAACAAGAGAGGATAAAGGTGTAAGAGAGCTATTCCCCCATATAGGCCCTCCCCCCATCCTAATCCCTCTTAAGTTATTTTTAGTAACTAATCGTGGGGAATTCAAATTTCAAATGACTTATTTAGTGTTAAAGTAATTACCCTGAATTTTCGCAGCAATATAGAACTCGTCATTTTGTACAAATTCATGATTTTAATTTTTCCGATTTTGACATTTTTTGGCGGCAAAATGATGTCACAAGGCTGGCGCCAAATTTTGCTTTTAGTATTATGGGATATCTTATGTCTGTTTCTGAATGACCTTGCAACACAGATCTCAAAACTGAAAAAATGAATGAAATATGTTTATCCACTCAGAAGATATAAAGTTTTGAAATTTGAATTTTGTTACTAAAAATAACTTTAGAGGGATTAGGATGGGGATAGGGCCTATATGGGGGATTAACTCTCTTACCCCTTCATCCTCTCTTGTAGAGAATTAACCAAAAAGAACCATTTGATATGATATTGCGTGATTTGCCTGCTAAGGCCAGGATTAATAATTTCAGTAGAGTCAGGATTTGGAAGACCGGTAGCACACCCCTACACAAATTTTCCTAAAGGTATCAGGCATACAGGTGGTTTTAGAATAGACATACGGTATCTTAACTGTCAGAAACATAAATCGCGGGCTTAAGTTAACTCACAAATGACCTGCTTTGCAGCTCACTTGGTAAAGTGGCATCACACCAGCGACCGGGCAATGTGACGACGTACTTCAATTCCCGTTCACGGGTGTGGGCAAGGGGTGGGCGTTTTTCTTCAGTAGACAATACATGGGGATTGTTTCAGTTTATGCTGCAGCTGATAAACATTTGCAGTTTGCTTTGTTCAGTAGTTACGTCAAGTATTTTCCCCTATGTCAACACAAATTGCTCCTATGTGTTTAAAGCCCCACATATTGATAATTAGTATTAAGCCCTCGCCTTGACGTTCACCGGCTTTTTAATATCATTTTTTGCAGAGAAATAACTATGTTTTTATGCAATCAGCAAATTGCTTTCTCAATTTAAAAGAAAAAATATCAAAACTGAATTGGTAATTTTCCTAGTACAATTGAAGGGAAGTTTACATGACGTAGTGTCTACGCCGGATGAAATCAAAACTTTGCAAGTGAATGTGTAACATTTAACATTCACCTTGAGATTCTCGATGAAAAGTTGCAGTAACTGGTAGCAAACAGATTTCTCCAAGCAAGTACGTAGGTCACAGTTGACGGTGCTTCTCCTACCACTGAGGTTTGCGCTAGTTTGCTTGTGTTTTCATCAAGAGAGGATAAAGGGGTAAGAGAGCTACTCCCTCATATAGGCCCTCTCCCCATCCTAATCCCTCTTAAGTTATTTTTAGTAACAAATCGTGGGGAATTCAAATTTCAAATGACTTATTTAGTGTTAAAGCAGTTACCCTGAATTTTTGCAGCAATATAGAACTCGTCATTTTGTACAAATTCATGATTTTAATTTTTCCGATTTTGACATTTTTTGGCGGCAAAATGATGTCACAAGGTGGCGCCAAATTTTGCTTTTAGTATTATGGGATATCTTATGTCTGTTCCTGAATGACCTTGCAACACAGATCTCAAAACTGAAAAAATGAATGAAATATGTTTATCCACTCAGAAGATATAACGTTTTGAAATTTGAATTTTGTTACTAAAAATAACTTTAGGGGGATTAGGATGGGGATAGGGCCTATATGGGGGATTAACTCTCTTACCCCTTCATCCTCTCTTGGTTTTCATGCATAAACAAGTTCTTACGGGAAGAGGAACCGAAGAAATTGGTACTCGCCTTTGAGCTACACTTAAGATGGTCTAAAGTAGCTTGTTTGCTTTTCAATCCACTTTTGTAATTCTAATAATTTGATATCATCAACTGACGAAATCAGTTCTAACAGATCATCACTGATTTCGTGAAACAAGTATCATTATTATTATTATGTCTAATCACTGGTTAATTCTCGAAGAGCATTCAGCAAAACCCATTCAATCTCTAAACAAAGTATTCTAGAGACAAAACACCGCTGAAACAATGGTTCAATTCTTGAGATTTTAAAGAATGTAAGCTACACTTGGTTACCGACTAACTGCAGCAAATCAGATACACGGTTCATACCCACAAAGACAACTCGCAAAGTCGGTATAACAGTTGTTTAACTGTAAAACGTTAAGTCTCCGTCATGTATAAGGTGTAGGCTGGTATAGGAAATTCTTGTTCCTCGTGGAACAAGTGAAATTGTTTGGTTGCCATTTTCCCCTTGTAAAATAGTAAATCTGCCGTCGAGAAGTCATCCAAGCACGGAAGTCGCTTCTGTGTCACGCACAGTAACGCAGCAACTTCTCGACTTCAATTCTCTCATTTCAGCCTGTTTTTATGGCCTATACATTTATTTTAGATTCTGAATGATTGAAAACGACACCGAAAAGCCAAATGAATCTATTCCAATAGCTTGAAATAAGCTTCTGCTGGAAATTAAATAATACACACCTGACTCACCTTAAAATTTATCGGGGGAGGGGTGGGGAAGGAACGACTTCAATAGCTGCAAAACGTTTATGTAAAAAATCTGCGACAGTGAAGTAATTCAAACGATAACTGTATACTTTGTTAGCCTGTGTTTTACATTTTTACAGGTTTCACGTATTTTTTAAGTGTTAAAAAGTGATTTAACGCGACCCTTTTGTCCCTCAGCAGATATGTCTATTTTAGGAAAATGTCAATTTTGCATAAGCTATATTGAAGATTAAAATGAATTGCCCGCAAAGATTTTTCCATAATATTTAAGTACAATCCTTTGGCTGTTTGGGGAAATGCAGATCAACCATAAACCTTGTCTACTACATAGAAAAAATTCCTTCGAAATTTGGTAAAATTGGCACTTTTTCAAACCTGTCAAACCACACTCTCTGTTGAAAATTATTGTTCAGCTGATAAGAAGATTCTGACAGAAATATTAGTATTTTTATAAAGAAGAAGGTCAGTTTAGTAAAGAAACATCATTTGATTTATGATTGGCTAATGTTTGTTTTGACAAGAGACAAGCAAAGTTGGTAAATTTTGGAAACTTTTTTGAGCCAAAATTGCTCCCAGGGGGGTCAAATTTAAATTGCCTGTCACGTGACCACATTAGTATTAGAAGACAAAATAATGTCGATTTGATTACTTGCTCGTGACTAGCTTTCAGCAGGCAAAGTTTGAGATAGGGTTGTTTCTGACCATTTCCAAAAATCCTTGAACCCATCGTGGACTGGCTCTTAAGAGTTTTTGGTTTTTCTAAGACATCCTCATCTTGTAAGTTTTGAAATAGTCATTCGACGGTATGTTTTGTTTGTGTTGATAACTTTGCGCGATCTCTATATTGCCCGTTTTAATTATTGATGCACGTGCAGCTCTTTGACCAGCCCCGTCGCACCGCTCCAAATTTTATCAGACAATTTTAAGTGGAAGTTTTCCGGTCTTCTTTTCGCCCTAAAATAAAGACTTCGAAAACAAATCTTTTTAAGCACTAACGAGCTTGCAGTATCGTTTTGAATTATCGATCAAGTAACTTTTGAAGGACATCTGTCTCAAAACTCATCTTATTTTTTAAGTTAAATGTGTACTTAATTTGAACTGCTTACGTAATGAATTGGTTTTCGATCTTCCCTTGCTGGGACTTTAAATTTTTAATAAGAACATGTTAACTTTTTTTAACTTTTTTTAAATTCTTTCCCTCTCTCTCTTTTTTTTTTGATGAATCATACTAAAGTTTATATCTTATTTCAATTATTTTATTTTATTAGCTTCGCCATAAAGAAAACAAAGACAAGAATTCTACAACGTCTTCAATATCCACCAAGACAAATAGAACAAAATGACTAAAATTATCAAGAAGTCAACGCTCGACATTATTTCGTCCTAAAGTCAAGAATTCTGCAACATCTTTCCTCAACGTCAAGAATTCTGCAAACATTTCCTCTGTCAGTCAAGAATACTACAATCTTTTCAACTTCAAGGAAGGAAACAAATAGAACAAAGTAGCTGGAAGTATCTTGAACGCTGGACAACATTTCCTCTGTCAGTCAAGAATACTACAACCTTTTTAACTTTAAGGAAGCAAAAGAATGAAACAACGTAGCTGGAATTATCAAGAACGCTGGACAATATTTCCTTAGTCAGCCAAGAATACCATAATCTCATCAACTTCAAGGAAACAAAAGAATCAAACAACGCAGGTGGAAGTATCAAGAACGCTAGAAAACATTTCCTCTGTCAGTTAAGAATTCTACAATCCCTTCAACTTCAACCAAGACGAAAACAACAAAATGGCTGAAATTATCAAGAAGTCAACGCTCGACAATATATTTCGTCTGTAAGTCAAGAATTCTAACGCTCGACATTATTTCGTCCAAAAGTCAAGAATTCTACAACGTCTTCAATTTCAACTAAAACGAATAGAACAAAATGGCTAGAATTATCAAGGGAGTTGGGCAGTTTCTCTGTTAGTCAAGGGTTACACATTGACCAAGATTAATTAAAAAGACGAGTGGAACAAAAAGGCATAAATTACCAAGTACCTTGGACAACAATCCCAAGTTCTACAAATGTGTTCAAGTTCAACGAAAAATTAAGAACCAACGGAACAAATGACTCACGTTATAGAGAAGGCTGAACAACATTTCGACGGTTAGTCAAAACGTCCACACCGTCTTCAAGTTTAACGAAGACTGTGAAACAAAATTACCTGAATTAACAAGAAGACAAAGCAACATTTTCTGTTGGTCCCCAACTCTCCAAAGTCTTTAAGTTCAACCAAGAGTTAACAAGAATGGAACAAAATGGCTGAAGTTTCATTTTCTTGGTGACTGAAGAATTCTACAACGTCTTCACGTTCAACAAAGAATAAGAATAGAACAAAATGGCTGAAATTATCAACAACACTGGACAATTTTTCCTCTTTCAGCTAGGAATTGTACAATGTCTACAAGTTCAACAAAGGAAGAATGGAACAAAATGACTGATATTCTTAATATCGCTGGACATCGTTTCCGCTGTTAGTTAAGAATTTTAGAATATACAGAGGAAGAAGAATGCAGGACAACATTTCCACTGTTCGTCATGAGCTCTTCAATGCCCCCAAGTTCAAGGAACATAAATACGAAAAAAAAATGAAAATTGTCAGGAACGCTGACAAGCATTACCTCTGTGAGTCAAGAATAGTAAAGTGCAATCTCTCCCACTTCAAAGAAGCAAAAGAATGAAACAACGTAGCTGGAATTATCTAGAACGCTGGAGATTATTTCCCTGTCAGCCAAGAACACTACAACCTTTTTAACTTCAAGAAATTAAAGCAAAAGAATCAAACAACGCAGCTGGAATTACCAAGAACGCTTAAGAACAATTCCTTTGTCAGTTAAGAATCCTACAATCCCTTCAACATTAAAGAAGCAAAAGAACAAAACAACATAGCTGGATTATCAAGAACGCTGGAGAACATTTCCTCTGTCAGTCAACAATACTACAATCCCTTCAACTTCGAGAAGCAAAAAAATGGAAATACGTAGCTGAAATTATGAAGAACGCTGGAAAACATTTCCTCTGTCAGTCAAGAATACTCCAATCTCTTAATCTTCAAGGAGGCAAAAGAATGAAACAACGTAACTGGGATTATCAAGAATGCTGAACATTTCCTCTGTCAGTCAAGGATACCGCAACCTTTTCAACTTTAAGGAAGAGAAAGAATCAAACAACGTAGCTGGAATTACCAAGAACGCTGGAGAACAGTTCTTCTGTCAGTCAACGGATACTACAATTTTTCAACTTCAAGGAAGCAAAAAATAGAACAACGTAGCTGAAGTTATCAAGGACGCTGGAGAACATTTCCTCTGTCAGTCAACAATACTACAGTCTCTATAACTCCAAGGGAAAAAAGAATGGAAAAACATACCTCGAATTATCAAGAACGCTGAACAACATTTCCCCTGTCAGTCAAGAATACTACATTCTCTTCAACTTTAAGAAAGCAAAAGAATCAAACAACGCAGCTGGAATAGTCAAGAATACTGCAACCTTTTTTATTTTTAAGGAAGCAAAAGAACGAAGCTGGAATTATTCAGAACGCTGCAGAACATTTCCTCTTTCAGTCAAGAATACTACAATCTCCTCAACTCCAAGGAAGCAAAAGAATGGAATAGCGTACCTGCAAGAAAACTGGAAAACATTTCCTCTGTCGGTCAAGAATACTACAATCTTTTCAACTTCAAGGAAGGAAACAAATAGAACAACGTAGCTGGAAGTATCACGAACGCCGGACAACATTTCCTCTGTCAGTCAAGAATACTGCAACCTTTTTAACTTTAGGGAAGCCAAAAGAATGAAACAACGTAGCTGGAATTATCAAGAACGCTGGACAACACTTCCTTAGTCAGCCAAGAATAACATAATCTCATCAACTTCAACGAAACAAAAGAATCAAACAACGCAGCTGGAATTATCAAGAACGCTAAAAAACATTTCCTCTGTCAGTTAAGAATTCTACAATCCCTTCAACTTCCAGGAGGCAAAATAATGAAACAACATAGCTGGAATTATCAAGAGCGCTGGACAACATTTCCTTAGTCAGCCAAGAATAACATAATCTCATCAACTTCAAGGAAACAAAAGAATCAAACAACGCAGCTGGAATTATGAAGAACGCTAGAGAACATTTCCTCTGTCAGTTAAGAATTCTACAATCCCTTCAACTTCCAGGAGGCAAAAGAATGAAACAACGTAGCTGGAATTATCAAGAGCGCTGGAGAACTCCATTTCAAGAAAGCAAACGAATGAACAACGTAGCTGGAATTACCAAGAAGGTGGCGAGCATTTCCTCTGTCAGTCAACAATACTGCAATCTCTTTAACTTCAAGGAGCCAAAGAAGGAAACAACCTAGCTGGAACTATCAACAAGTTGTACAACATTTCCTCTGTCGGTCAAGAATACTACAACCTTTTTAACTTTAAGGAAGCAAAAGAACGAAGCCACGCAGCTGGAACTATCAAGAACGCTGGAGAATAATTCGTTTATCAGCCAAGAATACTACAGTTTTTTCAACCTCAAGGAGGCAAAAGACTCAAACGATTCAGCTGGAATTACCAATAACGCTGGAGAACATTTCCTTTGTCAGTCAAGAGTACTATAATTATACTACAATAATACTACAAGAATACTACAATACTAGAATAGAACAGTATACCTGGAATTATCAGGAACGCTACAGAACATTTGTTTGCTCAGTCAAGAGTAACGCGATCTCTTAAATTTTAAGGAAGCAGAAAAATGAAACAACGTAGCTGGAATTATCAAGAAGCTGGGGAACATTTCCTCTGTTAGTCAAGAATGCTACAATCCCGTCAAGTTCAAGGAAACAAAAGAATGAAACAACGTAGCTGGAATTATGAAGAACGCTTGAGACCATTTCCTTTGTCAGGCAAGAATACTACAATCTTTTCAACTTCAAGGAAGTAAAAAAGTGGAACAAAATAGCTAGACATTAAGAATGCTGGAGAACATTTCCCTGTCGGTCAAGAATACTTCAATCTTTTCAACTTCAAGGAAGCTTAAAATGAAACTACGTAGCCGGAAGTATCAACACTGCTGAACGACATTTCCTCTGTCAGTCAAGAATACTACAACCTTTTTAACTTCAATTGCAAGAAAGCAAAAGAACCGAACAATGCAGCTTGAATTATCAAGAACGCTGGAGAACAATTCCTTTGTCAGTCAAGAGTACTACAATCGCTTCAACTTCAAGGAAGCAAAGGAATCAAAGAACGCAGCTGGAATTGTCAAGAACGCTGGAGAACATTTCCTCTGCCAGTCAACAATACCACAATCTCATCAACTTCAAGGAAACAAAAGAATCATCCTCGCAGCTGGAATTATCAAGAACGCTAGAGAACATTCCCTCTGTCAGTTAAGAATACTACAACCTTTTTAACTTCAATTGCAAGAAAGCAAAAAGAACCGAGCAACGCAGCTGGATTTATCAAGAAAGCTGGAGAACAATTCCTTTGTCACTTAAGAATACTACAATCCCTTCAACTTCCAGGAAGCAAAAGAATGAAACAACGTAGCTGGAATTATCAAGAGCGCTTGAGAACACAAAAAGAAATTTTCAAAGTACAGATTTTTATCTCCAACGACAAACCTGCCCTTTTGGCGACTTATTAACGTGGCTAGTCTTCCTAACAATTGTTTGCGACACTCGAAATTTGATGACTGAGACAATTTTCTTGAACCGCTGGCAAGGAAGCAATGGAAGTTACCAGTGGTATAGTTTCTAACAGAATATGAAGACAGAGTGGCCGCGCATCGAGCAATGGGACGCTGTACAGCACAACAGGCGCTGGAGCCGCAGGGCACAAATTAAGAAACAAAACTGGTCCAAGAGGTCAACATGTCTTGATGGGAAGCAAAGTAAACTGCAAAGAACAAAGAAAGATGACAAGTTGGTTACATAAGAGATCACAAAGCCTGTCGATAAACAATAACACTGGTGGGCTAGAAGTCCGTTTTCTGAAGGGAGGGTACCTTTATCGCATGCCAACGGATGAATCCGATAACTGGCTTTGATTGGCACTCATTATTCCGACTTAAAGCTCTTTACTCAGCGTTTCTTTTGTGTGCCGTTCTGCTATTGCATTTTCCCTGGCCAAGAGGGTCCACGTCTTGATACAGGAAGTTGGGTTCCGTTATTCTTGTGATGTTATTGGACGAAAACCTAACGTAGACAGTTCTTTGGAGCCAACGGGTTGTTTCAGTGTGTCTTGGTCAACATGAACATCAGCTAATTCAAACTTAAATGGAAAGTGGTCGGTCTAGTGGGCGTTCTCAGAAACAGCAGAGAGTTATGAACGGGTGTGTCGTTCATTGTTGTCGCACCTCTCGCTATTTCCTTGTTAGTGACTTTGCACTCACAGGGAATCCTGAGGACCCCACCAGCTCGCTTAGCTGGAACGACAGTGTGTTTTGGTCATACGAAAAGGTATTTCCGAATAGTTGTAGGCAGGAGTCGAAAAAGGCTGCTTTGACATGGGTATAAAGCCAAGGAAGGTTTTTACTCTGTCATGGACTCTTTCGTGGGGCTGTTTTTTTTTCTGGCTTCCATGATTTCCGGTACAAATAAGAAGAGATTCTTGATGGTGACAGTGCAGATGTTTCTTCCCCTGAGAGATGGCAGGTGGTTTGATCACGACATGCTGTACCTGGTGGTACACACACTTAACAAAACTGCGTTTTAGGGTTTAAGGTTGTGGTAAAACAATATCTTAATATATAGATTTAGCCAAGCCTAAAAGCGGAGCTGCCAAGGAATAAACTGGTGTTCGTTTCTCAAATATAGTCCTGAAACTTCTCGGTCTGAAATATATTTCGGGGCTTTTTTTGGCTCTTTCGCTTTCGAAAAGTGTTTCTCAAAAAGCCCGAAAGTGTTCCAAATTGTCCTTCAATATTTTGGGGATCTGTTCTGTAAAACCAAGCTCGAAAGGTCATTCTAGAGGCTGAGCACAGCTTGATTATTTTTTTTTCGGGCATCAAACTGAACACATTTTACTCACAAGCCGTCTTGCTTGGTGTTTGCAATGTTTCCCTATCCTGTCATTAACTGTCAAGGCTTGTCAAATCTCCTTGGATTATTGGCTGTTTGCTTGAATGAACTTGAAACAGCGCTCATTTACAAAAACAAAATAAAAATTATTCGACTGTTTAAATGGGTTATGTTCAACGCGTTCGGATGTTGACAAATAACATGAACTGCCACTATTAGTCTGGTCAAAAATTTATACTGACATTTCGCCGGCGTTTTACTGGGATTACCCGAAAGAAAGGGTTTGGGGAGCTTCGAAGCACTTGTAATAAACTTATCGAAGAAATGTCGCGTAGGATTTAGCAGCCGCGAAAAACCTCGAGCACTTTGAGGAACACACGTTACTTACCGGATAAAATAGCTTTAAACTCAAAACTGCTTCGCTTATAGTTACTTAAGTAACCCTTATATTTCGTTCTCTAACTTGAGACCATCGAGATTGAAAACAAACAAACACCAAACATGCTTAACTCTATGGCATAAGTTTTGCCGCTGCAAATTGTCTGAAATTCGAGCGCTTTTAGAAATGCACAGAACTGTTTTTGGAGGCTTTTCTGGTATAATAGGTTTAAACCGACAACTGCCTCGCTTATAGTTTTTCAAATAACTGTTATATTTCGTTCTCTAACAAGAGACCATCAAGATTCAATACAAACAACCACCAAACACCCTTTAAATTATGCCGGCATAAGTTTTGCGGATGCGAAGTAAGCCTCTATAAAGTTACCCGCTTTGAGGAACGCACAAAACTGTTTTCGGAAGCTTTTGGGATAAAAAAGCTTTAAGCCGACAACTGCTTTGCTTAACTGATTATTACTATCGAAAACTTCTAGGACAAGAAAATGGACAGTTGCACAAAGAGATGGACCGGACGGTCAAAATTGAAAGCAAAGCTTGTGCAGTTTTCCTGCGACTGTGCTTAGACCTACTGTTATGAATAAACAAACACAAACAATGGACAGGGAAATCATTTTTCAAAAAAGTTTATTCGAAAACCCGTAAGTTTATACTTAAATGAAATTCGCGTTTCACTTCCAAAATCGTGGGTCGGTCCACGGGAGTGAAATCGGCTGAACATGGCAAAATATTCAAGAATCTGTCACAAATCTGAGCGCGTTTTCTAATAATTTTTTAAAGTCAAAAGTAAATGACACATTTCTAATGACATAAATGAAATTTCGATTTCAAACATAATTTCTTTCACCGTAATACTCAAAATTATATTCCTTAGACCCTTTAAAAACTTCACTTACTCGTTTGTGTTTCAGAACAGGGCATACTCTCCGCCGTGAAGAAAACAAAGCGATGAAGTCCTTTGAAGGCAGCTTTTGTAACTTGAACTTTTCGCCTTCTACCAGTATTTTTTGGAACTTTTTCTTCCCATTTATAGATTTTAGATTTTTTTTTGTCAAGTATAAAACTTCAGTACTCTCGAACAATCGTTTGCTAAAGAAGCTTAAGCTTAGAAACCTCTTTTCAAAAGCGACGATGGTCATGCAATTTCCCGCCAAGAAAAGCGCCGGTTGCCCAGAAGCATCGCGCGATTTCCCGCCAAGAAAAGATGGCATTCTCTACCCCCGTTGGTTTGTCTTGGGACTCCCCTCCCCCTCCCCCAGAGTCTGTGCGGACGGACGGACGTACGGATGTACGGACGTACGGACGGACGGTCACGTGACTATTACGTCACAACCAAAATTCCTCGGATCAATAGGTTACCAAATTTCCTTAGCAATGGAGCTCCGCTGGCGGGCTTTGCCCGCAGGCTCCGCTATAAAGTACAAATTTGTATGAGTTGGCATCCCGTAGACGCCGTGGCGCCTGGTTTTCTTAGGACTGACGTTTTGCGAAATGCTATCTGCTTGTCATTCTTGGTCTATATGGTTAAAAGGATGATTAACTGTTTAACTGTTTGTAAGAAGCTGTCAACGCAGCTACGATCACTCAGGTATGGTGGAGGTATCATAATCGTAGCGCTTCTAGATCTTGGGTTTACAGGTTGCCGTTGCTATTGCTTGTTCTTCATATATCTCTATGTAGCTAAGAGATTAGCAGTGGCCGTGATTATCGGGCTCACATGGCTGCGCCGTCATGTTGTTCGTAAATCGATTCATTGTAATGGAAGTATGTAGGGTTTGATACAGCGACGCGACGTCAACGGACTGTGACCTTCTTTGTGCTCATGGACAGTTGAGCGAGAAGAACACGCGAGAGCGCGAAAGTTGCCTTCGCATTTCCGCGCTGCTCGACTACCCTTAAGCTAAAAGAGAAACTTCTTGTAATCTGCCTTAAGTCTGTTTTTTTTTTTTAAACAACGACAACAATTTTATTTTCAGTAGCTAAAGTACATATTGTACTGACCCGGAAATATCAACGCTAATCGAGGCGGGCCAGTTTTTAACCAAACATTATTATTTACCTACATTATTAACCTATATTATTAAATCTGTCTCTTTTCAAAAACATATGATGGTTATTCCTTCCCTTACATGTAACGCTCTGACAGTATAATTTTGTACAAGGAACTATTCCATTCTGAAATCAGACAAAACAGATTTAAACTCAAAACATTTTCAGTTGTCTGAGAGAATGAGAAACTTAAATAATTTGCAAACAAGTGGCGAGCATGAGTTTTCCAATTGTTTTGAGTTATCTGAAACCTCTACGAATATTTCTATAAATTTATAGAAACAGAGACCAAATATTTTCTCTGTCATTGAGCAAACAACCCATGAAGAAAAAGGACACGCGATTTTTCAGGCAATCAAAGTGCGCGTTTACGTCTGAAAGGATAAGTGTTTGTTTATTCAACACGCGCACGTTAGATATGGTGTGACAGTTAACTCTTTAAGCCTTGATATAAAAATGCAAATTCTCCTTACTGTTCTCCATACATTTCTTATGAAACTAGTACCGGAAATTTGTCTAAATATCAAGACATCTTCTCCTTGGTGATCACTTCCTTTGTTCTCATCACTTCAATGTTTGAACAAGTAGCGATAATGTAAAGAGAAATTTCATTTTCGTCACTGTTAGAGCTTAAACGCTCAAAAACTGACTGTTTTATTAAATTACCAAAAATCTTGACTCACAGAACCTAGCGAAGCTCGGGGAAGGATGTGTCGCAAAATTTAGCGATGGGGGTGGGGAGGAGATGGGCTTTCTGGTTTAACTGAAAATCTAGTAGAAAGAAAGAATTTTTGTGGGAGGAGGTGCAGATGGGTGACCACAATGGTCTCTAATTGGGAGTTTAGACATTCTAGTGGAAGAAAAAATTAGATTTCTTCTGAGGAAATACTTTTGAACTTTGCAGCACTTGCCAAGGCATCTAATTTGACCATAAGATAAAAGATATTCAACAAGAAAGCCCTATAGGCATTTTAACCGGCTGAAACGTTTGCATCGCGACGAAAACGTTTGAACTCCACGGCACTTGACAATCCATCCAATTTCACTATAAGGTAAAATGCAGGACTACTCGCTGATAAGCTGTGTGCTGTGAAAAGAAATTCAATAACCGATATTGAGAATTTGATAAATGGTCTTTCTTTACTTCGCAGTCACCATGTTACAGTTGGCCATGTAAGAACGATGGCCTATGTGTGCGTTTGCAAGAAAGGCTTCACGGGAAAAAATTGCGAAAAAGGTATGGACGTTTGTCCTTGATCTACATTGTGAGCAGCGTAATTGATACACAATTATCAACTGGTTTTGTATTGAGTATTTTCGGCGTCATAAGTCGTTCTATGTTAAGGGTAATACTTAAGATTTCGGTAAACACTGTAAATGATTTGAATCTAGGAGTCATATCATAAGTCGGTACATTTTGATCGTCCGGGTGATTGGACTGATAACATTGAGTGACGTTTAGACAAAGTCAGCGAAAAGATGTCGAAACGTCAGTCAATGTCATCACAAACAGTCATTCTCAGCGAGCGTGGGCGCTATAAATCTGAAAGGAGAGCCAGATCAACACGAGGAAGCGTGGAAGCTTTGGCGATATCGATTCCAACGTGCAACGCGATGGATGTCGATCAGTCCTACAGACAAGCTCCATCTTTTTCTGTTAGTTGGCAGCGAAGAACTCGAGAGATCAATCGAAACGCTACCGGAACGGCCTGCGGACTACGAGTCGCACATCCAGAAGCTAAACAGCCACTTCGAGGCTTACCAAAACAACACCTTGGAGTTATATAATTCAGCATCGAGTAGCCCCCCGAACCGCTGTTCACGGACTTTGAAGCGAAGTGCAGAGAACAAGGGCTACACTGCGAGTTCCTGGTCACTAAAGAAAACGCCATCGTCATTCTGGCAGTGGT
The DNA here is from genome assembly GCA_964030785.1 of Siderastrea siderea. NCBI lineage: Eukaryota > Metazoa > Cnidaria > Anthozoa > Scleractinia > Rhizangiidae > Siderastrea > Siderastrea siderea. Next base: position 22,242,578 of record OZ034967.1, read on the forward strand.
AAAAACAAGGAATGGAGAGCTTCGCAACGAACTGATCCAAAAAGTTGAGACCTGAAAACGCTGCATGACACGGCAAAAGCATTTGAAATACCTAAGCAAGGAAATGATATGATGACAAATGACGATTCTAAGGCTCTAGAAGTTGAACAGTTGAATGCAAAGGACAGTAATGAAGAGAACAAGATCACTAGACAAGAACCGTACAGTATGACGAATAGCACGTCCGACAAGGGCACAGGCAGACCGACAACAAAGTTATGCTGCACTGGATGTGGAAACGTTGCTCCAAGGGATACGTTTGCCCCGCAAGGAGTAAGAATTGCCTCGGATGTCACTGTCATCACTGAGAAGCACTTTGAGAGTCTTAAAGGGACATGCCGCCCCCAGTCAACAAAAGCAGTTATTAGGAGTTACTCGGGAGATGGTGCGGGACTGGCGTTGCCTTTAGTTGGGCTGTTTCATCGCCACTTTAAGCCGAAACCAGAAGACCATCAAGGAAGTCATATACGTAGTGAAGGGTCAAGGGAACAGTACACTCCTAAGCCGCCAGGCGGCCAAAAACATGGGTCTCGTAGAGTATCACATCGAGCAAACAGAAGAAGCGCCTTTACCAGTCGTAGAGGCGAAACGACAAGAGATAAATGACTTGGTAGAAGAGTACGAGGATGTCTTTACCGGTATCGGAAAACTAAAAGGTGTGACTGTCAAGCTGCATGTGGTCCCCAATACCCCAGCAGCAGTTCAGAAGCAAAGAAGAGTATCTATACCCTTGAAAGAGAAATTCGATCAAATCCTAGACATATGGCACAGTCTAGAATAGAGGATGTGGGAGACGAACCGAGAGATTGGTGCAGTATTATGGTCCTCACTGCTAAGAAGGATGGTGAAAGCGTTAGGGCAAGTCTCGACATGACTGGCGTCAACAAGTACCAAGCTTAATGGAGCCAAGTACTTTTCCCACGTGGATATGAAATATGGCTACATGTCATTAGAGTTGCTCTTTATTAGCAGAAGAAAGCAGAAAGCTGACTACGTTTTATACACATTGCGGACTCTGGCGTTTAAAGAGGCATTAATTTAGAGTGAACAGTGCAGCGGAAATATTCAATAAGGAATTCTTTATAATTGTGTCCTTGGAACCCAAAACACTCAGCATCTATGAATTGATGACGTGTTGGTCTTCGGTGCCTCACAGGAAGAGCATGATCAGGGGTTTAGACACATCTTGCAATTATGGCGGAATACGGACTGACCCTTCATATCAAAAAGAGTCGGTTCGACCTACGATTGGTGACGTTCTTTAGCAAAGTATTTCCTGGCGAAGGAATCCCACCGTACCCTAACAAAGTGGCAGCATTACAGGCAGCAGGTCCTCCCCAGTCCCAAGCTGAGGAGCAATCATTCTTGTTCTTTGCAGGAACTAATGCTGATTTCATGGAGGGCTTTGAACAGGCAACAGCACCGTTAAGAGGCCTCATCAAAAGAGAGGGCACCGTTCAAGTGGACACCAGAGTGCCAGAGAACATTTGAGCAAGTCAAATCAATGCTCTCAGGAGACATGGTAATGTCGTACTTTGATCCACATCGAAAAAACAAACTCAAGACGAACGCGGGACCGCAGGACCGCGGGACCATGAAGCAGTATGACCTCAAAACTAGGTGGTGGAGACCCGTAACTTATCGCTCGAGGGCGCTGACTGATACCGAGCCTAGATAATCGCAGCTAGAGAAACACGCGAAAGCTGTTGAATGGGGCGTGTTCACCAACCAGATCTACCTCTACGGTCTTCGAGAAACGTTCGACCGACCACAAATCCCTGGTGCCCCTGTTCGCCAGCCACAAAGCCACCGCCCCACTCAGAATTGAATGGATGAGAGTTCGCCTTCAACTCAATTACATGGCTGGAAAGAAGGCGAACACAGATGCCAGTGAAGCGGACTACAACCAGACACCCAGAGCTGCTCGGGATGTGAGACAACAGGGTAGACAACCAGACAGAGTGGACTGTTAGTGAACACGAGGAACTGTTCGAGAAAGATATCAGGGCAGTAGTGCAGGCGGCGCTGCCAGATGCAGTCTCATGGGATGAGCTACTAGAGGAGACCTGTCAAGGTCCATGGACTGAAAGAGGTCAAGAGTGCATTAGCGAGAGGGTGTTTCACAGCGCCAGAAAAGAAAACCCTTGGGCGAAATTATGACCCAGTCTTCACTGAGTTAGCTGGAGTAGGAGGATTGGGGTTACGAGGGCTTCGCATAGTGGTGCCCAGGGCGCTCTGAGACAAAGTAGTCCGACTCGCTCATCAGGGGTCCACGACGACAAAGGAGTATCTCAGGATCAGGGTCTGGCTTCCGAGTTTGGACCCGGTGGTAGAAGTCCTATATTCAGCACTGCCACCTATGCCAGGTAGTGACACCAGCTGATGAGCGCGAACCGCTACAGATGTCATCATTACCGTGTGACTCCGGAAGAAAGTCTCCGTAGACTTATGGGGACCCATCAGCATAGGCGAATACCTCTCAGTCGTCATTTGCAAACACTCATGGTGGGCAGAAGTAGAGTTTGTCAGCAGTACCAGCGCCCGAGCAGTAATACCACAGTTGGACCGTATATATTCGTTGCTTGGAATACCCGTGATCGTGGGCAGCGACAATGGGCCTCCATTCAATGGACAGGACTTCTTGAATTTCGGATTAAAGCGTTAGCGCAAGACACCCGAAAACCCCCAAGCCAATGTGGAAGCAGAGCAGTTCATGAGGGTGCTTAAGAAGCTCTATTGCATCTGCCGAGTAGCAGGGCAGAACTTCAGACAAGAAGTACGCAGATTTCTACGCTGCTATTGAGCAACGCCACATGAGAACACGAACCTAGCCCTGGCTGAATTGATAATTCCTGGCCGCAAGTTCCAGAAAAGGTTGCCAGTTGGAGTCACTCCTCGACAAATGGATTTTAAGGAATTGTTTCAACGGGACCTGGAGAAGAAGATGCGAATGAAGGCACATGCTGACAGGAAGAAGCACGTAAAAACATCCGACATTTAAACGGGAGACGCTAGACGTGTTGTACCGATAGGGAACACAAGTGGCGGCCAAAAGGAGAGATGGCAGCACCATTACAATGACGACAGCACATTTCAAGAAGGTACTCTGCCAGACATCTGAGGAGGCAGGCAAATGGAAACGAAATGCCGACCCTCCTGAGTTACCGCGGATGGAGGCACCACCCTAGGAAGTGCAGTTACCCGAGGTTGACGACGCGAACCCCCCTGGCAGAACAGACCCGTCAGTAGACTGCTCAGTTGAGCCACCTCAGAGCGTTATTATAGTTACCCTGAACTCTGATCGTCACCGGTTAATACTCAGTCATGTGTTACACACGACATTCAATCCAATGCACAGCGAAGTGTAGTATCGTAGGCGGCTGAGACTGGGCACTAGCGAACGCGCTAGGGACACTGGGACGACGTAAGGCTAGGTCATCTATTGTCGCGAGAGCGAGGTGGACGTAACTTGTAAAGGCTAATTTACACGCTGCGATTTGTCGGCCACGATAAATCGGGAAGCGAATCGGTTTAAGTACAGTGCAAGCACTGCACATGCATTTTTTTATTGTCAACACTTTTTAATAAGACGTTTTGGAAAACAAAACGGTAGGTGATAACTAGTTAGTTTATTTTCAGCTAAAATACCGCAGATATAATTTGTTTTGCGCAAATTCTTTTGCATGTTGCGTTTTTGTTCTTAAAATCGGGCCCGACACGCGAAAATCTGTGAAGCAGTCACAGATTTTACTGAATCGGCCGACTTGTCGGATCGCGATTCACACGCGCTGATTCGCTCCCCGATTCGTCGTGGCCGGCAAATCGGCCCAACAAATCGCAGCGTGTAAATTAGCCTTAAAACTGAGCTGTTTTGATCCGTTAAAATATGCAACAGATGATGTCACATGTTGCAGATATCAACGAATGTGACAGCAGCCCGTGTTTGAATAAGCTGTTGCTCATTACATTGGGTGCAGTGGGGCTGGTAGCAGTAACTGCTATGATATGTAAATCTAATCATCGACTGTACGCGTGTGTGGCATGAGCAAAGTACTTAAAGAAAGGCATCATTCTTGGATAGTCTGTAGGAGCGCACTACAGACACCATATTTCTCCTGTTTTGAGAAAACCAATTGTTTAAATGAGATCGTGTTCTTGTTGGGGTTACGAATGTCACAATGTCGGAGAAGATATGACAAGGCATTATGGCCGAATGAGAGAACGATGTGTTTACCAAGATAAATAAATAGCAGAGGTTTCTCCAGGTTTGGCAACTAACTCCCTGTGGTAAAATTTCGTATGGCTTACAGATGCGGAAAGAAACCGAATCAGCTCACTCCCCCACTTCTTTCAATATGTATTTCTTGTCTCCCAAAACGCCTTGCGTGTGAAAATTTCGGACAAGCGTCATGCAGGAGCCCATTACCCCCCCCCCCCCCCTGTGTAATGTTGGCTTGACAACAAATAATAATTAATTCACTCAGTGAAGAAATGGTGTCATTTATTGAATAATTTATTGCCCATAGATTACTAATGGATTAGTCGAAGATTACTTATCATTTAGGATACGGCTTTTTATACTACGTAACAGCGAAATTCCTACCGTTAAATCTTATGATAATACTTGAGAGATATACCATCGTTATTGTTCGTTATAAAATAGAAAAGATGAAATTATGAATATATGAAATTCATATATTTGAACTGCGGAATGAAGAATTAAATGTAAAGAAGATCCTCGCAGTTATTAACGCAACTTATGCAGTTGCGAAAAGAAAGCCTGAAAAAATCAGGCTTGCCGGGATTCGAACCCTGACCTCTGCGACACCGGTGCAGCGCTCTAATCAACTGAGCTAACAAGCCAACTGGGAGCTGATCATTAAATTAGTTCGTAATATACCCGGGAAAGATGAAGATGAAATTATGAATATATGAAATTCATATATTTGAACTGCGGAATGAAGAGTCTTTTCGCAACTGCATAAGTTGCGTTAATAACTGCGAGGATATTCTTTACATTTAATTCTTCAGGATAGGAAGGGGATAAAAGGAAGAAGATAAAGAGAAAAGAAAGGGAGAGAAAAAGGGAAGGAAAAGAAGCAAGAAAGAAATTCAGGGAATGAATCTACAAAGAAAAAAGTCCAAATTGTGGCTTATGCGCATACGTCAAATCAAAATATTGTACAATTTACAACAGAATCTGGTTCAAATCTAGCTAAATTATAAAGAAATGTTTTTGTAGCAAGGTTTAGTGGAATTTGGCAACATAACACGCCAAAAACCGCTTTAACGGTAAAAAAATGCGGGTTTTTTTTAAAAGTGAGCAGTGAAAGCTGCAGTGAAAGCTGCAATATTTCTGCTGCTCTTTAATTGCCATGTTCTAGGCATGCAGGCGCGAATTCACCAATACCCTTCCTTTCCTCAAACGCTATCTTGGTCGAGGTGGCGTAAGACTGAAATGGAACTGCTATCATGTTTGGCATCTATGACATTTGGACCTTCATAATTCGCAGCCATGAGCCGCCAAAACGGTACAAATATTCACGAATTTTCCCCTTTTACTTATCGCACGAATCACTAGGGTAAAATAGTTGAAAATCATTTTGGCAACGTAAGCATATCAGAGCAATTGACTTTTTGCAGATGTGAATGAATGCAGTACACCTGGTGCCAGTAACTGCTCGTTAAATGCGGACTGTGTAAACAAGCCTGGATCATTTGAATGCAAATGCAAACCCGGATACACTGGAGATGGTGTCAATTGCAGTGGTAGGTTTTAAAATAAGCTTTACGTCCCATCGTTCACTTTAGATTATTATACGCAAACGACCAGTATTCGAACTAGCACCCGGCGGCACCAGTGTAATGATCCTAAAGGAATATTACTGGGAAGCAGACTAAATGTAAGTGAATCCGATTATCTGCCTTCTGTCTTGGTCTGCAACTTATCGTAAAGCTCATTCGGAGAAGGCTGATCAATTAAAATGAGGGAAACTTTCGCTCTTTTGCAGACGTAGATGAATGCAGTACACCTGGTGCCAATAACTGCCCGTCAAACGCGGACTGCGTAAATAAACCCGGATCGTTTGAATGCAATTGCAGACCTGGTTACACTGGAGATGGTGTCGATTGTAATGGTAAGTTTTCACTCTCAACACGCAATTCCCAAGATCCCTGTAATTTCCTTTGTTAAGCTAGAGGACTGGAGCCTTTTTCTCTTGAAGCAAGGAAAAAATCAACAGATCCATGTAATATAGCACATAAAGAACTATAGAACCAAGAGCCCTGCATTCGCAACAAGAGAGCTATAATCCCCTAAACCTTGAACTGTGCTGTGTAATCAATTGAATCATCCAAATAAACATAATTACACATTTTGCAGATTTTCTCCATTAACTCAGAACTGGAAAAAAGATGCTAGTGCTCAGAATGTTTTGTTGTTGTTGCTGTTGTCCCCGGGGGAGGGACTCCCATATGAAAGTGACGGGGATGCTCGTCGTCTCGCTTAGGGTTGTAAATTGCAGATTTTGGTCTCCCTTAGGGTGTTGAGGACGGAAAGCCAATATTTTTACCCACACAGGTATCGCTTAGGGTTGTGTGTCAAGAAATATCTATATTATACTGTGTTTCATGGTCTCCCTTAGGGGTTAAATAAAGCCGGAGCCACGCCCAGATTGGTCTCCTTTAGGGTGTTACAGTTGATCCACGTCACGCGTGAACGGAAACCTCAACACGTGATCCGAGTCTTCAAATAAACAAGCTACTTTCAGTGACGTAACGGAGATCACAAGGGAAATATTGAAGATCTCATTGAAATTTCCGAAAATGGCTTCTATCTTTGTAGAAGCAAGGGGTTGTGACGGGACAAATCTTTGTTTTATCGAGAGACCGCGTTATTTTCTGGGTACGCTTCTCGTCAGTGGTTCAAAAACGTTTTAGACGACTAGAAGGAGGTGAAATTATGTCAATTATTTTGCTGACGGGTGATTCCTGTTTCAACCGAACGAGAACAAACCTTGGAGCTGAACGCTTGTGTAAGAACGGTAACTCCGAAGGAAGTGGACGAAAACCAAGATACATCTGCCGTGTCAAGCAATTGCTGATGACAGTTTTTCCTAGTTGCGAGGTTGATTAAAGACAAAGCCGACGCTTCGTCCACAGTTAACCAAAGCGTAATGTGAGTTGTTTGTATGGAGCTGAAATTCGATCCAAAATGTAAAGGGTCAATTTTCAGTGCAAAATACCTAAAAAGCGAAATATATCCTAGGTTTCGCTAGTTTGAACAATTCAATAGATTTTACATGCAACGTCGTCTGAAAGTTTAGAAGGATAACTTCGTCCCCCTTGACTGAACGCCTCACATGTACTGAACGTTTCATGATGTCGAATGATACAGTAAACAGCGCCAGGAGTTGCACGAGCTGCTGTGGAGATGCTGTGCTTTCGGTCCCTCTCCAGTCAAATAACGATCAATTATTCGTCTTCTCGTTTCCTTGTGGAGAGGCCTACATGGCCTGTTCTTCCGACCTAAGGCATTAACATAACCAGGTCTGAACATTTGGAAAAATCTGTGACAGATTCGAAATCTCCTTTCGATTTTCGAAATTCCTCTCTGAATGTCAAGAAACACAAGGCGAATGCCCAAATATGGAGAACGTAACTCGTCACGTTGTTTTGAATTTTAGAGTTTCCGTTCACGCGTGACGTGGATCAACTGTAATTCTAATTTTCCGACGAGCATCCCCGTCACTTTCATATGGGAGTCCCCCCCCCCCCCGGGCTGTTGTCGTTGCTGCTGTTTTTTTCCTTTTCATGTCCTTTGTTATTGCAGGCCTCGGTAGTCTGAATTATTTGCAAAACAACGTACCTTGGTGAGAAGATTACAGCCAATGACTCTTTTGCAGATATAGACGAATGCAGTACACCTGGTGCCAATAACTGCTCGTCAAACGCGGATTGTGTAAATAAGCCTGGATCGTATGAATGCAACTGCAAATTTGGACACACTGGGGATGGTGTGAATTGCAGTGGTTAGTTTTTTGTCTTAAGTAAACAATCGGGAAAAATGCCACGCTGGATTATTGATTTGTTCCCCAAGAAACTCCATCTCCATGTTCGGCAACTAACTTCCTGTGGCAAAATTTCGTATGGTTTACCGATGCGGAAAGAAACCAAATGACAGCTCACTCAGCCACTTTTTTAAATGTATATTTCTAGTCTCCCAAAACTTCTTGCGCATGAAAATTCCGGAAGAAATAGCCGGAACTGCTTTCGGAAGCTTATAAACCGAAAACGGCTTTGCTTGTAGTTACTCGAATAATTTTTTATTTCGATCTCTAGCCAGAGAGCATCGAGGTTGACAACAAAACACGCTGAAAACTATGACATACGTTTTGAGGCCGCGAAGTGTATAAATTCGGGCGCTTTGAGGAACAAACAGAACAGTATTTGGAAGCTTGGAAATGGGATAAAGTAGGTTTAAACTGAAAACTGTTTCGCTTATAGCTACTTGGATAATTTTTATTTCCTTCTCTAACTAGAGACCATATCGAGATTGAGAACAAAACACACCAAAACACTACAAAACACATAACACAAGTTTGGCGGCTGCGAAGTGTATAATTTCGGGCGTTTTGAGAAATGCACAGAAATGTTTTCGGAAGCTTATCGGATGAAAGAGTAGACGCCTTTATTTAGAAAATACATATAAGAGAAATTTTTTTCTTTTATTATTTATTTATTTATTTATTTATAAAGGAACATCTGGTTTAGCATTAAAATAGAGCTAGTTTAAACAGAGTCCTGCAAAAAACAAATAAACAGATACAAGGAAAATCAATACAGAAAGTAGCACACAATAAAACACATAGAGACACGCGATAATTAAAGAGACTGGACACACTGGCGCTTGAATTGCCGTTTCGCCAGGGACTTCAACGTTAAAAAATACACATGTATTACTGCAAGTAACAACTGCTTCCCTTATGGTTTCTTAAATAACTTGTATATATTTCGTTCTCAAAACCATGTACCTTAAGCCCTTTTAAAACTTCACTTACTCGGTTGTGTTTCAGAACAGGACAAGCTCTCCGCCGTAAAGAAAACAAACATGAAATCCTCAAAGTCAAATTTCGCAACTTGAACTTTTCGCCTTCCCCCCAACAAAACAATTGAGTTGATTCTTTTGAACTTTTTCTGTACGGGCGGGCGGGGGCGAAAGTACGCTGACGTCACAACCAAAATTTATCGCATCGATGGGTAACCAGATTTTATCACCCATGGTGCTCCGAGGGAGCTACGCCATTATTATCGAACATCACTTATCTTATTTATCCTATTTTCTTTGACTAACTCGTCCTACTTCATTTGAAGATGTCGATGAATGTGCAACCAACACTGACGACTGCTCACCTAATGCCGACTGCACGAATTTGGATGGATCATTCCAGTGTGCATGTAAGCCGGGATTTACGGGAGATGGAAAAACATGCGATGGTAGGTTTAAATGTCTATTAGCTACGTATGGCCTGTTTAAATGGAGGAAGCTGACATAGTTCACCTTTGCATCACTTACGCCGAGTTATTCGACAACTTTTGTCGATAAGGTTACTGTGGGAATGGAATCAGCCGCAATGGTGCGTTATTGTACCCACGAGTACAGTATAGCTCTCTTGGGTTTTCATTCACCTTGGGTTTTCCCTCGGTCAAACTTTGCAATAAATTAAGTGTATTTCTTCTTCAAAACGAAAGTTGGAGTCAAGACGTTGTTGTAATAATTGCTTCACGTAAGCCGGGAAGGCATAATATATAGATTTAGCCAAGCCTAAAAGCGGAGCTCCACATCTCTCTTTCATGCTTGTTGGCCCGTAAAAAACATAAAATTTTAGTTGTATACAGTTATTCGCCAAGAGGTGAAAAACAGCAAGGGAAAACATGCGTACCACTGAGCAAACTGTGAGTTGGCTTATTTTTCTTCAAAGAGAAGACTTCAGCACGACTTTCACCGACAGCTCTTCTTGTAGCATTCTTACGAAAGCTAGCGAATTAAGTTCAAGAAGAGTACTAGTAAAATTACAATTGCTACAAAAACCCACTTAAGTTGCTCCCGGTAGCGACTCGACAGACTTTTCCCTGCAAATACGCATTTCTCACTGATTTCAATGCATCCCCCTGGCTGTTTAATTCTGTTGACCATGAAACATTTCTCGAAATCGATTTTGCTAAAATAAATAATATTTTCCCGGCATCAAACTGTTTACTGACAAAACATTACCCAAATAAAGATTTCATTTCGACCTGTAACTAAAGACACGCTGAAACGGCTTACCGGTTCACACTGAACACACTGAACTCACTCACTGAAACGGCGATTCTAAGTTTAGTCCGCGCTAAATTGGGACAGAAATGTCATTCACTTCAAATGAAGAAACCAAAAAATATATAAAAATATAAGGAAGATAAAATATTCCTCAACTGAACAAAAAACATATGGAGCTTTACACTAAGACTATAAACTTAGTAAAAAAATATTGACAACAGAGCGACTCTTCAGGTGTTGAATACTAAATTAGGAATTAGTCAAAACAACCGAATATGCGGTGCCGAAGAACAACAACCTAGACTGAAAAAACAACACAGACTCAATCTAGAATAGTCACGATTCCTACTTTTCGAATAAAATACACTACTGACTAGAATTGCTCAAAGAAAAATATTGAGAATTGCGCACTAAAGTTCAAAAGAAAATTACGCATATATATCAGATTGCTCACTAATGACAATTCCTTTAATGAATAAACACAGAAAAAGGGACAACTGAGAAACCTTCCAAAACATGAAATGTCATTCACATACGAAGCACTCGTTTGCCTAGGAAAGCAAACTGCATTCAATTTTCCCCTCGAGTAACGTTACTCGCAAGCCGACAAACGGGAACTACAAGGTAATTTCACAGATATTTTAAACAAGTTTTTTAAAACATTTCAAGAAGATTACCGTTATTTAAGCTTACTAAACATATAAAGTCGCTCAATTAAACAATTTTTACAATGTAAATCCACAACCAAATCTGTAATTTACTTTTACTACTGAACTGAAAGAAGGACTTAATAATGTAAAAGAAAGTCGCCGGGTACTTTCCAAATCTCCTTAGCTGTGAACAAAACAAATATGTCCTCGAACAAGGATTTCTTGCCTTCAAGCTCTCACATACTTTTTACATGCGCCATCGAGATTGAAGCAATCCTTTTCCTTTTCATGATGAACTGTTACAAGTCTTCATTCCAAGAATGTATTACAATTATCGTATTGCAAATCGAGCGTACGAGGAACCAGCCGCCAAATTGTTTACTTCAGCTACAAGAAAGAAAGGGCATTCCGCCTCCCACGGTCGGGTTGTCTTGGGACTCCCTTCACCCTCCCCCAGAGTCTGTACAGACGGACGGATGGACGTACGCTGACGTCAGAACCAAAATTTTTCGGATCAACGGGTTACCACATTTGCTTACCCAGGGTGCTCCGCGAGCTCCGCTATTAAAGAATTTAACAAGAGCGTTCTGGGAGTCTCGGTAGGTTAGCGCTGACTCCCTAGGGAGCTTCTGACTTTTCACGGTGGGGCCAGACCACCTGCTAGATGTTGCAAGAAAAAGTGGGTTTTTTGGTTAATTTTCAATAATTGTGTTACTTTTCCTCATTTCTTTACCAAACTTGGCAATTTAAGGAGGCTCGCAAGTTTTTTTGGCCTTGGAGTGTATCTTTTGAAGTCAAAATTTCGCATAGAAGATAAACTTCGATTTCCTTGATACTAAACCACCTTTTCAACATATGATCAAAGTTTATTTTCTCGCTGGTTTCCTAGCAACAGCTGTCACCATAGCAACGGTAATGGACAACCCCTCATTTTAAATAATGTCGAATATCTCGAAAACTAGTCAGACACTTTATGACGAAACTTGAATTATTTGAACTACTCAACCTACACAATTTGTATGCGAAATGAGGGGAAAATCTGTAAGAACGTTTTCATGTAAATCGTGATTCATTTTTTACGGGCTGATTTTGGTCATTCCTGTAATATTCTCCAATATTTCAAGTAAGATAAAACTTAGCACTTTCTCTTTTCAGTTGAAGAATCTTTTATGATATCAAAACATTCTTAATGTACATTGAGCTTCCTAGGTGGCTGCGATTTTAAGATATTTATATTTAAAAACTGCTAAAATGCAGCACAAATCAGCCAAAAAGTTCGTAATTTGCATAAATAGAAATATTTCTAAACTGCCCTTACAGATTTTTCTCTTAAATTGTTTGCCGTTAGAATAATAATTCCCTTTGATGTTCCGGTGAGTTTTAGGCTGAATAAACATTTCGTTTATTAGATAAGAAGGCCGAATCTCGGTCAAGTTTCAGTTGTTATTAACTGTCAACGAGCAACAGTGTTATTTTGTTTTTCCTGGTCTATTTCACGGTTATTCACGTGTAATGAATATTTATACACGCTACGCTTGTGTCCTCTCGTGCGTTTATAATTCCTTCCCATTATAAAAAAAAAATTCTTCCTCTGAATTTTTTTTTCGTCATTTTTCGGCCCCAGTGTAATGCCATCGTGGGCGTTAACATGTATGCAATCCGTAATTTAAAATGCTAAAACGTCAGGCAGTATTTAAAGAATAATGGAAAAGAGTCTCCAGGAAGAAGCTCAGAAGACGAAAATTTCTTTATTATTGTGAGAAGGAATTATAAATGCACGAAAGGACACAAGCGCAGCGTGTATAAATATTCATTGCACATGAATAACCGTGAAATAGACCAGGAAAAACAAAATAAAACTGTTGCTCGTTGAAAGTTATAGTAACGACTGAAACCTGACCGAGTTTCAGGGTGGGGGGAAGGGGGGGCCTAAACTCAGGGGCCCCTGGGGCCTAAACTCAGGGTGGGGGGAAGGGGGTCCACCAAACTCCCTTGTACCGCAGTGGGGTGTGATTTTGCTTGTACGTCCGAGGGTTGAAAATTAATGGTCATCACTCACAACAAACAACGCTCACGTTTTTCCTGACAGGTCCAACCGTGTCTGTAGCTGTCTGTGAAAACAACAGAAAGCAGATAAACTGCAGTAACGGTGGGTCAATTAATGTTTTGTCAGCAAATTTTGGTCGACTGGACTATGACACCTGTCCTGATTCAAGAATCGAAACCATCAACTGCCGTGCCGGAAATTCCCTTGTCAAGGTGCAGAAAACTTGTCAACAGAAAACAAGCTGCGAACTGTATGCTTCTAATGATATTTATGGAGGAGATCCATGTCCTGGAACGTATAAATATTTGCTTGTTGAATATAGATGTGGAGGTTAAGCTATGGGCACGTTTACGTTCTTATTCAATGAGCACTGAATCTAGATAAAAAGTTGCACCTTAATTTACCATGGTTTAAACATCTTAAGGACAATATTGACTTCATCAATATAAACACACAATAGATGACGTTGTGGGTTACAAATGTACGAATGTCGTTCAAAAAATAGGAGTAGAATAAACATTAAATAAAAAACCTTAGCTCATTGTTACTTTTTAGTCGTCTTAATTTCAGCCTTATAAAACGCATTTGTCTTATCATTGTAAGATTTTAGTATGCACGGAAATTTTATTGATAAATACGGAAAGATGGTAAATTTTAAATTCGGAAAGCAATAAGAAAGATTGAATATTCAGTTTTTCACAAACATAGGACAAAGAAAAAATCTGAGACTCAGACATTAATCGAACCCATGACCTCCCGTCCACCGGTTAGACACTCAAACCATTGAGCTACTGAGAGACTTGTGGCGAGCAGAGGTCGTATTTACTGGGATTGTTGTTACATACTTCCTGCATACTGCTAGGATCAGCTATGCTGAAAGTCCCGTGAGGATGATAAAGAAAGTTGATAAATTTTAAGCTCGGAAAGAAATAAGAGAGACGGTATATTTAGGTCGTGACGAGCATCATTCATTCGTTATTTCTGAAAAAAAATGCAAATCCAGTTTTGCACGTGCTGTAAGTGTTACTGGTTCAAAATCATCTATTTCGACGAGATAAAAGTTGATGGACGGACGAGTTTAAGTATTAGAAGAGAAAGTGTCAGAGCTTCCCCAGTCCCCGCGCGATCTTTTGGTGTTTTTGCGTGATCACTCTTACATCACAGCACGTTTTTAGTTCCCTTTCTATTTTCCTCTTTCACCTTTTTTTGCATCTTGAAATAGCCTGACTGTCGGATGTCTTCTGAAGAATAAAAACTTTTGATCACGCGTCGCGACGTTTGACTGTGGGAATGTGACGTGTGACGCGAAATATGGCCACAAGCTCAAATGTAAACATAGCACGAGGGATCCTCTTGTGTCAACACCTTGTAGGTGTTTGCGGGCACGGTCACCTAGTCTCCTCCCTGTTTCCGACACATGGCGGTCTGCAGCTTTTCCCGACTATCAAGGTAACGGAGGCCGTAAAACTCTAGAACAAAACTTCATAGTTCAAATGGGCAAGATGTCAATTCAAGACCTTGCCGGCAAGATGTGAAAATTCAAGATCATGGTGGTTGGGTGATGAAAATTCAAGGTCTTGCCGGCAAGGTGTTCAAAATTCAAGTTGTAATGTTCAAAAATTCAATGTTCAAACTTCAAGTTGTAAGAGGCAAGATGTTTAAAATTTAAGATCTTGTAAGGATCTTGAAACTGACAGGCGTTAACTCACCACTGGTAACTCATCATTGCTAACTTATCGCCTTGTTGTACCCCTAATACAAAGAATTTAAACAAAGTAACGCGAGTCACGTGCCAAGCAAATCATGTGGAACGTTGCAGAACCCTTTCGAAAGTTGACCGTCCATGAGCTCTGAAAACTTATAACAACTGCAGCTTGTATTTTATTTTCGGTGGTAAAGTTGTTAACCTTTCTCTGATCTTGACCTTAATTATGTATGCAATATTTTTTGACGGCAATTTTTAAGAAATATTTGTTTACGTTTATGTTGTCCCTCGAGAAGAAGAAAACGAAGAGTATTGTATTTACTTTGCGAGAAATTTTAATGTCAAATTATAATTAACTGTCGCGTAGTCGCGCTACTCGTAACCCGGACTTACGAGAGTTGACCGTCAGGTGCTGGGGACGGGGAGGTGAGGTTGAGGGGGGTAGAGTGGGGACCGCACAGTGGCGCAGTAACGTGGTAAATTTCACCAAATATTGCGGAACGAAACGTCATCTGCTCAGCGCGCATTGCGTGCCTATGTTTTCGAAAACTCGCTGAGGAAAAACAAGCCCTAAATAATACATCTTTAACGTCTGGCCCTTTCAAAAAGTACAAAAGCCCAATTAAGTTATTTAAGGTTTGTCTTTGACTTCTTATTCTCCATTGATTCATTGCATCATGTAGTCATTATTTACGCATTATTTACGCGTGGCGTCAACTTTTACTTGACTGTATACTTATTGTTCTCGAACATTTTCACTGACTTTGAGCACCGTAAGTTATGATGTGTGCATTGAGAGAAGAGAACCAAACTACAAAAAAGAAAAAAAAACAGCTGACACGTTAGAAATGCTTCGGTCACCTCACTATGTCACCTCAGGGGTCAATTAAAAGGCCGAAAATGATTAATATAAAAATCCATTACCTTGCCGATACTGCTGGATGAGCGCTAGAACATGAAATCAAGGATTATGGAACGTCACGAAAACAAGTCAACAAGTAAACATTTCTGTCGTAATTCACACACATAAAATTGTTGTTTAGCAGATCTGAGTCGAAAAGAAATCTAACTGTTACTTATTGTGTTTGTATAGAAAATATTTTATCCTTGATTAAGACCATCGGGCTTTTCAAAAAAATATTTTTGTTGAACACTTTTTTCTTTTGTCAAATAGAAACGGCTAGCGTAAGAAAGATATTTTATGTACCACTGCAGAAGAAGAAAACAACGTATTAAAAATTAGCATTTATTATTTTTATAATATTCCCCAAAAAGTCCAGTTCCTCCTTTTTTAACGCACTCGTAACATGTCTTGGGAAGCAAACTTTATAAGATTCAAAGTAATCTTTCTCAAAATGTTTATGTTTCTTGAAAAAGGAAAAACATTTTGAGCAATAATGCTCAGAACCATTGGTTCTTCGCTCTCGCGGGTCCAATACTGCGTCATTTCACGATATAAGAACAGGGGAACACGCAAAATATTCTACGTCATTACAATGCCTACAATGAAGTATTCGTAACTGACGTTTTTGCAGATCGATGAGCTCAGTCGCAAGGATAATGGAGTGGAATGTCGAACATCTTATCTCATAGCAAGCATTCTACTGATTGGTCACAATTTATCTTCCTTGGAAAAATACTACACAACTTGTCAGAAATAACGTGTGTACCGTGATGCGGATTTCATTGTTAACACATATTGCAGTTGTAAATGCTACTTCCGAATTGTTGGATTATTTTTTTTTAAATACCGCAAACGTGTAAAAGGTGCTCAGACAAGAGGAAACTTCTCAAAACGATAATTTGCCGAGAAACACTTCAAAAGACCTTAGTTACTCGAGGGACTGGTTATGAAACCTTGCAAGTTTCAAAGGCCATAACTAAGGTGCTGCAATTTATGTTGAAAGTACCACGACCGTGCACAATCTTCTGTTTTACGTTCGCACTCTAGTGCTGAATAACTTAACAGTGACATTTTTATTGGTTAGTTGCTCATGCAAAATTCAAAACCTATTGCTGTTTGTGCACGGTCAAGGCTGAAAACGGTAACAAAAGCGTAAAACAAAGGACTTTGCTCAGCTTCATTACCAGTTTCTTTTATTAGCTCTGGGAAGACTAAGATAATTTCCGGATACGTAATGGCCTAGCGTGCTTCACAGGTGGTAATAAAAGAGAGGCCAATTCCAAGTCCTAATTAATCTTTGCTCTTCTTTATTTTGGTTTCTACAATCAATAAGCAGAATTCGGGGGAGGTAATCTAAGTTCCAGAAGACAGGTGGTCATTGTGTGTGGTGTAGAGTTGATTTGCTCAATATTTCTAGAAATAGTACGTTTGCAATCAAAATGGTGCCTGATTAATTTCCTTATTGGTTGACCAAGCGGTCTTCTACTGGGGACTGATTGATACAGATGTTAACATTTTTGGCGATATGGATATCGTTGCTTCATCTATTTGTCATTGAAGGTATGAAGATATTTTTTAAACTTACTGCTAAGAGGAAAATTTGCTCAAGCTACCTGTAACCCAGGTAATCATCCTAATTCGTAGACTGTTGGTATTCCTCCTAAAGTGTGCCTATGTAGTTATTTGACGTTAACTCACCTTATTATGAGACTCGGTCTAAGAAAACCAGACAGAGGAGAGAAGAAAGGGAGTCAAAACGTTAATAGCCTAGAGAAAAAATTTTATTTCAATGTTTATTGTAATGAGCAAAGGCGCGGCGTATAAATAGGAAATTGTTTTCGTTATGTGTTTTTTTGGAGAATATGCAGTGCTTACGTCGTCTTTCTGGTTTCAGAAATGATATCGGCAAAAAAAGGAAGCGCAAGACAAACTATAGTTAGCGCGAGTTGTCAAAAAACGTGCTATGGACACATAACAGAGAAAGAACTTTGAAGGTGGCTATTGATATGTTTATTCGTATGAACTTAACGTCTTCGCTTCCACGCTGCTTCTTGTAGCTGTATATTTGTACTGTTATTCTGGCCTATAAATTGTGAGGGATAAGAAAATGTGCTGTCTGTGGGGAGTTTTCGATTTTGCACGTTGCATCCACTTAATCGATAAACCATAGTTATTTTTCTATCATTCGGTGAGGGCAGAATTAATTATAAACAAAAGTAATACACTGTTCGTGTGTGAAAGTTTTATTTTACCCTTATCGCACACAATAGGCCACAAGCAAGCTTACGTCTGGTCCACAGAATGAAGGCCCCATTTTTTTCTCAAAAAGTTGACATTGCATAGAAAAGAACGAAGGTCAAGCCGAGTAATTGAACTACGTGTTTACAACATACAAACAACAAAATGCCCCAAAAATAATTGGATTTATTATTCGAACTTCTCTTGTGCTGGTATCTATTGCAAATTAGCCAAAAAAAAAACACTGTCCTCATTTGCATCAGATTCGGCACGTGAAAACTGCGACGTTTGAAGCGGACTTTACTCTTATAAACTAAATATACAAACTGTTGTTAACAATGTTCTCTATCCTCTTTCTGCTCCAATATAGCAGCTGTAGACAATTGCAGAAGCATTGAATTCATATCTCCGATAATGGGCAAGGTTCTTATAGGTCACGTGTTCAGAAGTGTGCAAGCTCCAAACGAAGATGTGTGCGAAATAAGCTGCTATCAAGAACCCAGCTGTCTTACAATTACGGTCAAGTGGAAAATGAAACGGCAGTATGTGAATTGAACAACCGAAATCAACAGCAAGTCTCCAGCGACGATTTTGTATCGAATCAGGGATATATGTACGGTTATGTTGTGGTAAGAATGTTATACAGCCAGGAATCCCTATATTTCGAGTGAAAAACGAAAGCAGAGCGCGTGGAAAGCAATGGTGTGTGGTTTAGTTTTAGTAAACCGGTAGCTTTTTTATTGCGATATCAGCAATTGATTCTGCCAAGTAATAGTTTCCAAACCTGAGAAACCCTTCAGGAGAGGCCAATTGGCTATCAGACATCGTGACACAATCGCTGCCTAAACACCCGTAAAAATATGGCGAAAGTATTGATGCTTGGATGGTCATTTATTCCCAGTCCATGCAGGAGCGGATTAATTTGTTTATATCGATTATAATTTATTGGAACCTAATAGATAGATTTAAAGACCGGTTACATACATAGAGGATATTACACGGCGGCGCGAAGATATGAATTTTATTTTCGAGTGGTAAAAACAATATTTTATGAACGAGTGCAGCGAGTGAGTAAAATATTGTTTTTTTTTTACCACGAGAAAATAAAGTTCATATCTTCAAGCCACCTTGTAATTATCTTTTTATTATATGGACAAGAGTATTTTTTCACAAACTAACAGTGCAAGAGCAGGAAATGACGTCATCGATATCCTCACTAGTGAGGATATGGAAAATACGCCACTCGAGTCCCGGATGTAGTTTGGTATGAACTTTAGGAGTGGTCTATTTTCTACTAAAACACGCTTGTCTATATAATAAATAGACAATAATACATGGGCGCGCGGAGATATGGAATTTCTCTTCGAGTGTTCAACGCGATATCTCACGAGTGAGCGTAGCGAACGAGTGAGATATCGAATTGAACACGAGAAGAGAAATTCCATATCTCCAAGCAACCATGTATTATTGTGTTTATTATATAAACACAAAAGCCCACAATATTACTGAAACAATTTTTCTTTAAAGGCAACAGCAATAAGCGTAGAGGCAAAAGATAAAAGTGATTCCGGTTCAACTCACTCAAACAAACAATTTTCAAATACATTCATTAATTAACACAATAGAAAACTTTTCACTATTATTTTATTTTCATGCTATTATTACTACTCTTTACCACTTTATTTGTCCGTATTCATCAGTAGACAATCTAAAGTCACCGTACCTTCTTGCTCCAGATTAAACTTGCGACGTAAATAACTAGAATAGCACTTATCGATTAACCCGAATATGGTCATCCTCAAATTCGGCAAAGTCGCAACTCGCCGTTAGTTGTCGAAGCCTACACACAAACTGATCCGCAGTGTCGTGTCAAAATTGAGAAATTCGTTTAAACAAGTGCCTCTCGAACAATCCAACTGTCAAACGTTGTCCTTCGATAACAGACTCGCTGTAGCGTAGGTTTCTAAGATAACGCTCCACAGAAGCGATAATTCCTCTGAGTGTTGTTGGCTCATATTCATTACCAGACTTTTCTTGCAGACAATAGAAATCTGCTGAGGTAAGCGTCTAATTCTGGCGGCGGTATGTCTTGGAGTTGTCTTGTTTCGTTTTCATTTGGCAAAAACGACTTCATCAATGCTACGTCGCTGTGCATTTCTTTCAGTGTTTTTGTTGGCTTCAGCTTCGACAAATCTTTCAACATCTTCGTCAGTGAGGGACACGAATCTTTCACTTGCCGAATTTTTGGTTGTTTTTTCTGGTGTACTGCTCGAGGCCATCGTAACCTGTTAGTAGTTATTTCTTTTTTGAACAAGCCAAGCGAACAGCGATCGAGAACTACGAAATCATGGCAAGCCGTTGTCAAAAGTGGCGCGAAAGAAGGCGCGTGACGTCGCGAAAGCTGATTGGCCGTATTTTCACATGTAAAATTATCGTAATTTTACGTGTACCAAATACGATTTTTCTCAGTGGTGGAAATCTCTATAAAACACTCCAGTTTATATAATAATACGATTTATCGGCCCGATTTGTCGGGCCGACGTATCGGAGCACGAATCGTACGTGAATTTGACACCTGATTCACAGCTGATTCGTGAAAATGGAAATTGGCACGATTAGTGCAGTGCAACAGATTTTTATTATGTCAATCAAAATTTTTCGGAAGGACAAGCCTCAAAAGGAAGGCACTCAAAATAGCGGATGAAAAGAAAGGGCCCAGGAAGTCAAAGGCACGAACATGAAAGCCGGCCAAAGCGCTTGCTCTGGTATAAAGCTTAAGCCGTGAACTAAAATCCGTTCCTTTTACCTTAATTGATAAACCTGTTTAAACGGAGAAGCTTGTATATCATTTTAAACTGTCGTGATTTACTTTGTTACAGAATTCCTGTCAAAGCAGTCCGTGTTTGAATAACGCCACACGCCAAGCTGGATTCATGTCCAAAGGATATCGATGCATTTGTTCTGCAGGCTACCTAGGAGATCACTGTGAAATAGGTAAAATTCGTCAAATACGTGTCAAATGGCTGCAGGGAGAACACCACAGGTAGCCCAAGCTCATAATTATTGACCTATGTTGAAAACATAGGTCTTAGCCAGACTGCACTTTGTCGCTTTCTATGTTTGTTTGTTGGTATGTATGTATGTATGTATGTATGTATGTACGTACGTACGTACGTACGTACGTACGTATGTATGTATGTATGTATGTATGTATGTATGTATGTATGTATGTATGTATGTATGTATGTATGTATGTATGTATGTATGTATGTATGTATGTATGTATGATCGGGGGGGGGAGCCGCATGTGAGAGTGGGCGGGGATGCTCTTCACTCGAACCCTGAAAGTTGCCATTCTAAAACAGACGGGGAAAGCGGGACGACGGGCATCCTCACGTTTTTCACATTATAGAGCGCCCCCCCGGGTATTTGGTGTGGCCACTATGTACACCAATCGGATTGTGGCTACTGTGCTAAGAGGACAATCCACCAATCGAAAATCTGGTTATAATGTACATTTCCGAAATTGCAAGAATGGAGGTCGAACAAGGTCAAGCTAATCTACCATCTTGAATGTTGATGTGCGGAGATAAAGGCTGGTTGCCATATGATCGCTGCAATCATTGTGATTGCTGCAAAAAAAAAAGTTCCGCAATCTATCTTTGCGATCATATGGAAATCACTCTTCAGTGATTGTTGTGAAATGCTGTGATCGCTATGGTCGCTGAAGTGTGGTTTCCATATGAATGCAACGATTGCTGAATGACATGGACGTTTTTTTCAGCGAATACAGCGATCGTAAGCAGCCTTAAGACGTGAATTGAAGGGGACATAATTTGGGGAAGCGTTGAAGATGAAAGCTGTTTGTTAGCAGAAACACTAGACATGTGTTTTATTTATAGGTCGGTTGCGGTTATACATGCAGCAGTGGTTTTAACAGTGGTGAACGAGAGTAAAGCAGAACAAGTGTGTTTATTTTTAGCTGTTTGAAAATTATATTTTAAGAAAAAGTTTATATGATGGAATTTGCGATATTATGTGGTATTGTAAACCCAACTGGATAGCAACGAAAACTAATATGATATGGCAAACGGTGATAGCTGAGAAAATTGCAGTTGTTTGCGACCAATTATAATCTATTTTTAGTCTGCTGTAATAATTCGATTAGCGTTTTTTGAGTTTATATGAAAACAGGTGTTATACCAGTGTTTCTTTGAGGAAGATGTTGTTAGAGAGACTTTGTTTGTGTTTGATGAACATATGAGTGTTGGGTTAGCTTTAAGATGATTTGTTTCCGAAGATGAGCTTTGCTCCGTGTGAGGTGTGAATTTGTATAGGTTATTTTTGGCGTTCGGTAAGTGGTACTATTAAAATCTTGCGTACATAAACCTCGAATGTGTTTGGAATGGGTGATGTCTAATTTTTGCGAAGGTTTTTAATGAGAAATGAGTTTTTGCGAATATGCCGGATGAAAGTAAGTGGGTGAGAATTTGTTGTCCACGTGATCGACTCGTGAATTTTGCTGGGAAGATGACACTGAAGATGATGACCTTTGCTCCGTATGGAAGTTGTATTTGCAAAGGTTATTTTTGCGTTCGGCCAAGTAGTAGTAAAGCTCGAGTACATAATCTTGGAATGCGTTAGGCATGGCTTATCCGATCAAGTTGAGCATGATTTTGTCTAATTTTTACGAAGGTTTTGAACGAGAAATGAGTATGTGGAATATGGAATATGGTTGAGCGGGATTGCCCAAATAGCTGAAACAGTGATACGTGACAAAACTCCAGTTGTTTATCACAAATTGTGATGTATTTTTAGTCTGTTGTTATACATCAGTTATTTTATCCCGGGATGAGTTTCATCCCGGGATGACTTGCATCTCATCCCGGGATGACTTTCATCTCGGTGTCTGGTCATTTACCTTTGAGTGTTTACATGATTTGGAGCAAAAATGTGTTCGCCCCGGCATGATTTCATCCCGGTGATGAAGACCGGGATGAAATCATCCCGGGGCGAACACATTTTTGCTCCAAATCATGTAAACACTCAAAGGTAAATGACCAGACACCGAGATGAAAGTCATCCCGGGATGAGATGCAAGTCATCCCGGGATGAAACTCCATCCCGGGATGAAATAACTCATGTAAACTGGTTGAAAAGACTATATTTGTGTTTGATGTAGCTATTATTCAATGAATTTGCAAGGCTTTTTTTTTATTACCTCTGTTTCGTAATTTGAGAATGAGTTTCGAGTTAGGCGCCGTTTACAGGAGTTATTTCATCCCGGGATGAGTTTTACCCCGGGATGACCTTCATCTCATCCCGGGATGACTTTCATCTCGGTGTCTGGTCATTTACTTTTGAGTGTTTACATGATTTGGAGCAAAAATGTGTTCGCCCCGGGATGATTTCATCCCGGTCTTCAGCACAGGGATGAAATCATCCCGGGATGAACCCATTTTTGCTCCAAATCATGTAAACGCTTACAGGTAAATGACCAGACACCGAGATGAAAGTCATCCCGGGATGAGATGAAGGTCATCCCGGGGTGAAACTCATCCCGGGATGAAATAACTCAAGTAAACGGCGCCTTAGGCGCCGTTTACATGAGTTATTTCATCCCGGGATGACTTGCATCTCATCCCGGGATGACTTTCAACTCGGTGTCTGGTCATTTACCTGTAAGTGTTTACATGATTTGGAGCAAAAATGTGTTCGTCCCGGGATGATTTCATCCCGGTCTTCAGCACCGGGATGAAATCATCCCGGGGCGAACACATTTTTGCTCCAAATCATGTAAACACTCAAAGGTAAATGACAAGACACCGAGATGAAAGTCATCCCGGGATGAGATGCAAGTCATCCCGGGATGAAACTCATCCCGGGATGAAATAACTCATGTAAACGGCGCCTTAGTTTTAAGATGACTTGTTCACGAAGATGATGAACTTTGCTCCGCGTGGGGCGTGAAGGTTATTTTTGGCGTTCGGGTTAAGTGGTACTAAATCTTGCGTACATAGATCTCGAATGTGTTTGGTATAAGGGATGTCTAATTTTTGCGAAGCTTTTTAATGAGAAACAAGAAAAGCCCCAGGGATAAAGCCTGAAAAACGGCGGTGTTCAGTCGGAGATTTCAAGCATTTGGCAGAGCTGTCTGCGAACGGGAACTACTTCGACGTGCAATGGGTGGCGTAATTTTAAATTGTCAGGCTCAAGAAGCATATCCTCAATGGAAATAATCGAGGAAGCGGTCGGGATCCGTAAAAAATGAGGTAAAAGACATAATAAAGAGCTGGTTAACAGACGTACTCAACTGGAATGATTACTAGAATGGAAGGCTGAAATGAACAAAGGCAGATTGAGGGTGCTCAATTTCACATGAGCAGCCAAACGTCATTGGTCAAATATAAATACCGTGTGGCACTAAATTTTTGCACGTTCTAATTTTTGCGATTTTGGGGGATTTTTTTGCGATCCGCAAAAATAAGTTCCCACAAAATAAAATTACGGCAAATTTTTTCTCCGCAAAAATTTACTCCACTGTAGAAATTATATACAAAAATACTGGTTTGAAGCAGAAAATGCCATAGACAACCCGGTGGATAATACATCAAGTGGTACCCTAGTTATTTTCGGTCCATTGTAGTGTAATAGAGTGACATTCCCATGTTGTTTTATTTGTATTTCGATTGCCTTTACTGGGCCTTTACTCAAAAAACGAAAATGTTATCAGTTCCATTTGAACGCGACTTCCAGCAAATCGCAAAAACTAATTCCCAGCAAGAAAAACCAGTCCTTCCAAATCGCAAAAATTAGTTCCCGCAAAAAAGGGTGTCTGTAAAACCCGGAACACCCCGGAACACCCCGGAACACCCCCGGAACACCCCGGAACACCCCCGGAACACCCCCGGAACACCCCCGGAACACCCCGGAACAGCCTGGAACAACCCCGGAACACCCCTGGAACATCCCATAATACCCCGGAACACCCTCGAAACAGCAAGGAACATCCCCGGAACACCAAAAATAGTGGTCAGCGGTCAGACTGCTCACGAATTGACTAGGTCGAAGACCTCCGAAGATTCCCAATTCTTCATAAGACTTTTGCGGATCACCCTGAGATTTCCGAGCATTTCAAGAATGGTTCGGAATATTTTCAAAGCTTTTAAGAACAGCGAAAAAACCATTAATTAGTAGAAAAAATATATCATGCACGTGACCTTCGTATCAATAACTTACGATTTTCAGTGATATGAAAATGTGACAGTTGAACTGTTAATTCTGCATTGATTTTTCTCGTGCGAGGTTTGCATTATCACATTCAAAAAACAGGTGTGACCTCAAGGACATAACAAAGCCAAATGGTACAGTGTCACGCAATGCTATAAGGTCATTATTCCGAGGTCACACGATCGTCATCGTTTTATTTCCACAGGCGCATGGAAAATGTTTGGCCGCCGGTTCGTTACGCTAATATACACACCTCATTTAAAAAAACCCTCAGCTTATATTAATTTGACGTATCATACCGTAGTGCATGAGTGCTTTAGGAATGTTAAAATCCGAGAACGTTTTTCCATGTCTAATAAATTCCCATCTTGCAGCTTTCTCTTGTCCTATTTGAATGACAACGTTTTTGCAGTTAGGCCTGCATATATTTTTGGTTAACAAAAGAGCGTAGCTCGGAAGATAAATGAGTAGGAAAAATGTGTGCCCGCAAAAAAGTACTCACTATAATTTTGTGGAGGTATCCGAGGGTTTATAATGTAAGATGTCACAACCGGTAACCCGGGAGCAAAAGGATCGAACGAGTTTACACTCTTATAGCGAGAAAAGGAACAAGTATTTTATTTACTTTTACAAGATCTAATTAGACCTTAAGAGAAAAAATTCAGTAAACGAAAAAAAGAAAATATCAACCATGAGAGTACATCTCACATTTCCTTGAACTTTGCAAAGTTCGTGTGCTCCCTCAATAAGCCAACTTTATACGTTGCGATAAACCTTGAGTTACAACGTACTTCTCAAAACTATTCAAACATTTTTCTAATTGGTCTTTAGAAGGAGCGGCGGTGTTTCTTTGCCCAGTTCGTACAATAACAGCAAGTGGGGCACTTATCGAGAAAATGCGGTAGTACTAGCTACATAAATTAAAAAGGAACAGCCTTTACGGAAACAAAATAAATTCTATAGACGTTTAGCAGCCTGCAAAATCTGTTTTGTTTTGCGTGCAAAATCTGTCACGCAATGCCCAACAGTAAGTTATCGCGACCGTGACGTGTTATATGGTGAATTGAATAATTATTCGGGATGCCCACCCCCAGAATTTCACTTATAGTCGTCACATCGGTTTGTTGAGAGTTAAAATGCAAATCTTGCATGAGTTACAACAATAATTGAATTGAAATATTCAAAATCAAATCTTTGTCGATCTAAAGGACACCAATGTTATTTTTTATGTTATTTTTGTCATTTTGTCTTCGTGTGATCCCCAAAGGTATTCGGAAAAATTCGGAAATCTTCGTCAATCTTCGGAAGTCCTCGGGTCAGTCTATGCGTGAGCAGTCTGACCGCTGACCACTATTTTTGGTGTTCAAGAGCGTTCCTGGCCGTATTGAGGGTATTCCGGGGCATTATGGGATGTTCCGGGGTATTATGGGATGTTCCAGGGGTGTTCCGGGGTTGTTCCGGACTGTTCCGGGCTGTTACGGGGGTGTTCCGGGGATGTTCCGGGGTGTTCCGGGGGTGTTCCGGGGTGTTCCGGGGTGTTCCGGGGCTGTTCCGGGTTTTACAGACACCCCGCAAAAAACAAAAAATCGCCAATCCGCAAAATTAAACTCCCGGAAAAATTTAGTGCCACAAGGTATCCTGATGTTTGCACGTGAATGCGGCATGACCTTTAGGGTTGATGAATGAAAGATCTTATCTTGATGACGTATCGCATTGCCGATAAAGTAACGCTAGGACATTAACCTCATGGTTATCACATTAACTTTAATTTATAATACTTATAAATTGGCTGAGTTGCATTCTTATAGAACTAACTACTTCAACCACTAGGAAATACAAAGAAACGTCCGAAAGAATCATACCTCGATTTAAATTTCTAGTCTTCAATAATGCAAACGTCTCGTTTTACTATTGAACTTGATGTTTTTCTTTTTCCCTTCAAAACACATTGTCATCCGCTTGAAAAGGTTATTCCAAGAAAAGGGTATGAATGATGTGCTTCGCAAATTTTCTCCCCTATCTTGGGTATATGCCTCTGTGAAGGGTATGGTTTTCAAACAGTTTGGCTTGGGATAGCGTGTAGAAATCAGGGAGTCTTGGTCTATTTTATTTCATTTTATTTTATTTTATTTTATTTTATTTTATTTTATTTTATTTTATTTTATTTTATTTTATTTTATTTTATTTTATTTTATTAGCTTTGCCATATAAAAAACAAAGGGAAGAAAAGGAAGTTAAATAAATTGCTTATAAAACTAACACAATAAACAAAGCAAAACACAAAACTGGAACAAATACGGCAGGGTAACCACACTAGCAGGTAGCCAATTACTGTGGGTCCGATTTGCAATCAGTGTTATCAATTACCGAGAAAATGATAAGTGCAGATGGTGTGAAAAATTTAGTCCAGTCACGTTAGGCCTGAAAAAAAAACTAAACAAGTATAACTAAACCTTTGAGATCATTATATTGGACAGAAGATTTCGGGAAGATAGCTAGTCTGGGATAGGGTAGGAATTTTTGGCGTCTATTCTAGAATAGGGTTGAAAAATGGGGCTGAAAGTGGTCTCGTATTGGGTAAGGGTTCTAGGGTCCCAGCGGCACAAATGTAAAATGCAAAAATCAGTTCACTTTTCTTTTCATGTGATTTTAAAACATGTTGGGATGGGAAAGCTCGATATTAGTTTTTCAATGCAATACATCAGGGACATTAATTTGGTCAAAAGTTAGTTCTATAAAGTCGACAGGGAGGGTGAAATGCAGCATTTATAAATTTAAGAAATGGTAAACGTGCAGCATGCAGTCATCGAGTTGTGGATGCACGGCGGGAGGTTGCTAAGCAAGAAAGAAGCGTAAGAGTTCGCCTCGCTTCTTGAGTGCTTAGCAAACCTCCTAAGTGCATCCATAACTCGATGTTTGCACAGCTGTGGCGTTAACCATTTCTTTTATAACATAAAAATTTCACCCTATTTCTACAGACAATAATTTTTATTGAAATAGGTCATTGTCATTCTGCTTACATGAGGTTAAAAGTACGCTGAACTGCGCGAAAATGTTCATTCAGCTCTCCGCTGGCAAAGCTACACATTTTTAACCTTTTTGTTGGATCACAGATCAGTAAGTTTGAGTTTATAGAAATCGAAGCAAAAAATCCAACTTCAAACTTGCGCTTAAGTTAAATCTCCAGTTAAATCCTGTTTGACAACAAACAATTTGAATTTGTCAACGACCGAAAACAATTTCAAAACTGGGAGTGGTTTTGCGAAGAACTTCGCAGATTATTTTAATTTGCTACTACTTTTCTTGTTTATATATTAGAAAATACTAAAAAACTACTTTTTCGAATCACGGTTGCTTACCTCGAAAGGCTGGCACAGACCAGTTCGTGGTCTTTTTTAGCCTTCTCGGAGTGCCTATCTGCTACAAGTTTATCTAGCTCCTGTTCGCTAAAATTAGCAAATCTCTTCGCTGGAGGCTCATTTAACAAATTTAGCTCAAAATTCGGTAGCTCGCCTTCCTCATTATCGTTTCTTCTTGAGCTACCCGAAGTTTTTTTGCCGTCCAGCAGAATCTCTAATTTTTTCCATCTCTTAACAACATAAAATTTGCAACAGATAAAAATTTGCCAGAAAAAAAATTGCAAAAAGGCTGCTGACGTGAGCGTGCAACTCACAGACAAATGGATCGCGCGCATCAGCGAATCAGAGTGCGCGCTTTATCAAAGCTATGTTATAAAGTTACTTGTTTCATCCTTATTTCACTTACGCAAAACAGTTTGGCCTCAGATTAAGCAGAATTAAACTCTTTCCCCCAAACAATGTTTTATCCTAAAAAACAAACAAACAAACAAACAAAAACGCCCACTGTAAACGAAAAGCAATATTGTACAGGGAGAAGGGGGACTTTCAAAAAATTCGTCTCCCTTTCTAGAAAATGAGAAAGTGTTGCGAAGATTGTAGGTTTTTCGTGTCAATTATAATACTATCGACTTTCATAACAAGTGTTTCAATTTCGAATAAATTAGGGTTTCCCCACTAACCACATTATCATTCCCTTTCTCTTTATTACTACACTTGAGGCTGCGGGTGACAAGCTGTTCATGAATAAATTTATAAGGCAAAATTTTGGTGGAGGTCTTACTCTAAAAAACGTTATATCTTGAAGGCGTGGGAGCCGATTCCGTTGAAACTTGGCAGAGAGCTTGGGGAATGAATGAAAGAAAAGGCGGACTTCGAGAGTATTTTTTTATTTAAAAATGTTTAAAAGTCACAAGATAACCGTGGCACACGATTTGAAGCACGTGATATTATTGACTCAGAAACTGAAAGTTTTACTGAAGAGCCTATTCATGAATATTTCGCGCAATGTCACTACCATTCGTCGCACTTCGTGCATACGCTTTAAATAAACGAATACTAATGACCTAGTTTCTCACCCGCGGCCTTAACACTTTCGACAACACCGATTCTTCTAGTATATATGTAGCCTATACAGGACTTACGTCACATATGAGCCTAATAACTTGCCACCAGACTAGTGTATGGGAATTCTACTGCTCTTGGGTAGGATTCCCGTCGGCAATAAGACGCTTTCTGCGTAATTTTGGTTACGGGGAAGGGGGTAGGAGAGTTGAATTACGCTGTTTTGTTTTAATTGTTCCGCTGTAAAAATTTGTGGGATGAGTAAAACTTCTGAAAAGGCATCTCAACCGTTTCCCGGTTAAGAAGTTCCTAATTATAATTTGTGTTCTTTTTACACGTTTCATATCTTTACAACCAGTTCCAGGCCTTTTACGAAACTTTGGTGGCCTTGTGGAAATGGAAAAACTGAATTTGCTATTAAACATTCTTTGCTTTCTTGCGCTTGTTACAACTGAACTGGACGCATTTTGCTCACCAGGCTTTCATTTATAATTATCTATGAGTTAATGAACCCTCTTCTTGTTCTCTCTTAAAGCTATTTCACAGGGAAGGAGACCAGAACACGGTTGACCAACACATCTTACCAAAACCAGTGTCTGCAAGATACATTCGCTTCCATCTAGTGACTCAACGTATATGGAACTGTCTCAGAGTGGAGGTCTATCGCATCGCCCTGTAGATTTTATATTTATTATCCGTTGTATGTACCTATAGTATTAACCTTATTTTACATCAGTAGTTGCACATGCTAGTAAAAACAGTTGGAAACAGTTACAATTCAACACAAGAAACACAACACAGTATAATACTATCCACTTTCCACTTAGAGCAGTTTTCAACTGAGCGTGGAAAGTAACGTTGTGTTTGCTTCTGTTTTGAATTACTACGCTCTCTGATTGGTTAAAAAAGCTCGCGCCAATTTCTCAACCGATCAGACGTCAAACCAAAACCAATCGTGACTCGTTCGGACGCTTTTTCCCGCGCTTAATTACTTGCATTTGCTTCGATTTCTGATTGGTTTATATTGTGTTTTGTTCGTGCTGTGATTCGCTAGAGTAATTACTTTAGTTTTGGTTCCACGACACTTACATGAAAACAGTTCTATTAAGTTAGGTCTGGCCTTTACCTCTCATCTTTTACATATGGTTAAGGTGTCAAAGGCTGTCTTTGCTGAGCCTTTGACGTAGCGTCAAAAATATCAAAAGCCATCTCTGGTTTAGTCCAAGGTAGTGCGCCTTTGATTCGTTAGAATAAAGTTAGGATTAAGGTGCAAGAAAGGATTGTCTTAACAAGAGAAAACAGGAAACACGAATGAGACGAAAACGGACATTTTTTTTTCTACTTTAATGCAATACGGCGACGCTTGTTGAGTGTGCCAGTGGAAGGTTAACGGTGTCTGAAACCTCAAGACTGGCTTGAAAGGCTTTGAGACGGTCAATCAAGTCCCATACAAATCCTTATATTTTGACACTTAAGTAGTCTGCTCATGGGTCTGGGGGCCCTGTGCAACGACCACGAGATCTCGTCTGTGGGACGGTTATATATATAAAAAAAGTATTGACTGACTGTGAGGGCTGGACGGAAAATATTGGACTCGGGGCTCCTGGCTTGCAGGTATTTAGGAGGATTATGCCATTAGCTGAAAGATTGTCCTCAAAATTTCACAGTTGCCTTCGAATGTTCATCCTATATACCAGCTGCCGGATGGGGTTTATTTACTAAATACATAGAAGGAGAGTAGTCGCGAGTCGCACAAGATCAGATAGAAAATCATGTTAGATAAACTTGATCTAGGGGTTGCTTACGTAATTCATTTCAAACTAATACAAAACGAGTACTTCTCCCAATCTCTTCTAGCCATGTAAGATCATAGTCTTGCCACCGCGTATATCACTGCGCAAAGAGATGATAACTAATCCCTTTAAAGCATCGCAGAGAAATAAAGTGCGGCATGCAAGTAGAACTACTCCACTGATCATGTTTCCATAATTTACTCAGTTTCTATATTTGCCTTTGGGCCTGCAAGCAGGCGCTTTTTGGTCGCCCTCAGGAGAATTTCAGTTATTGTTGTCAGTAACCGTAGCGCTCCTTGATTGGATGCTTTCTTTGTTCAAAGTCTGAACTTTGTTTGGAATTGAAAAGGTTTGTTGACAAACACTTTATCATCAGGAATACGCTTAGTTGCAGCAGGTGAATAAGTAAACGCCCAACGGCAAACGGGTAGTCTCCTACGCTGCCATTATTAGTGGTCGTCACGTACAGCTCTCTTCCCGCAATTCGAAGAGGAGAGTTGCGTGACGACCAATAATAATGGCTGTATAGGAGACTATCAAACAGGGCAACCACGAAAGTTCTGCTCGCAGGGTAGTCAATTGACGAAATACTATTTAAATTAAGAGCTGCAAAAATCACCGTCAGGACAGAAATAGGTTCTATGAACGTAGCAACAACCAGGTTCTGATTTGCCTTTAACATTATGTGAAATAAATGAAGCAAATACGCCTCTTTGGGATAGGAATTTGAATTGCATATTATAGAGCTACAAAGTGGCCAATAATTCTTGGGACATCTTGCAAAATGGCACCTGACCAAAACTTCAGGATTGTAATATCGTCATACAGAAGCACTCACAATAAGTTCGTTCGTCCAACTTTTCCACACCTTTGGAATGCCCCTCCTTCTCAAAATTGTTTGGGGGGAGGGGGGGAGTTCGTATCTGCAGTGTAAGGTTTGCTGAAGTGCCCGGAGTTTAATGACTACGATCATTGTAGGTTACCGTTGGCAAGACAGTAACGAGTGTAAAACTTCATGTATTGGTATTGAGCTTAGTTTTACTGTTCACCAAAAAATAAATAAATAAATAATAAATAATAACAATAATAATGATAATAGTAATAGTAATAATAATAATAATAATAATAAGCGAATCAGATTAAATTTCGTTAAGCATTTTCAAAAGAATAAAAATTAGCGGAAAAAAAACAACGTTTCGATGTCGCCATGACATCATTTTCAAGTGAGAGAATAAAATTCAAATTGACTTAATATATACAGGGTAAGGTGTTAAAAAACTTAACAATAAGTAACATATTTGGCATTGTAATTAAGTGTGTGTGCGTGGTAGGTATGTCTAAATAAATAGTTTTGCACGGATAGTTTTTCCGTCCTCAATAAATGCAATGGAAAACTAGACTGTTTAATTTATGAGATGTTGTTCACAAAGAAGAAGAAGCGAAGCCTGAACACGCAATCGGACTTTATCCGCGCAAAACCAATTATTTAGACATACTTACCACGCACACAAACTTAATTACAATGCCTGATATGTTACTTATTGTTACGTTTTCTATCCCCTCACCCTGTATATATTTAAAAGTCATTTTGAATTTTATTTTCTCACTTGAAAATGATGTCACGGCGACATCGAACGTTGTGCTTTTTCGCTAATTTTTATTCTTAAATAATAATAACAACAGCAAAATAAGCTTGTATCAAGTTGCTTTGTTCATTAGAAGAGTAGTCCAATAAACTTGCAAAATAAAATTGGATTACAGGATTACACAACCTGAAATAAACTTGAGAACTGGAAACTCAACGAAAATTTATTGGTCTTACATAAGTCTGAAAAGAACTTCACAATCGCTAGACCTCAGAGTTTCGCCTGTTGTAAGAAGTCTCCTGTTTTTGCAACGCTGTCACTTTCGTACTTAATCCTTTAATATCCCCCGATAGTGATAGGCATCCTATTTCTCCTTTATACGTGAAGTTCATTACACAATTTAATTAGCTGTCGATATCAATACAAATGAAACATAACCGAGAAATGTCATGTACAAAGCCGTTCAGAGCAGGAGAGGTGGAGCGAAGAGGGGTGTTGTACCATCCTCTTACTCTTGAACTCTTGCAATTTTCACCTTTCAAAGCTCTATGCACCACTGTCCATGGCATTACCGTTTGATATCCTTCTGTGATCACCTAATCAGAAGTATAAAATAATTTTTGATCGCACCCCTCTGACTGGACTATTACTAGCTTGTGACCAGGCTCCTTTCTTTACAGACTACTGAGACTACCTGGGCTGCAAGCATGTGAGGGATAAGACCATTGTTTAAACAGCGCACACACTATAAGCTAAATTCCATTTTGAGACGACATTACGGCTTTACAATGACGGCTAGTTGGGAGAAATATATTCCGTATTGGGCTGAGTCGCAAAGCCACCCATTTCTTTCTTTCGACTTTTTTTTTAAGCCAGAGCAATAATTTTTGTTGATCAAAATAGAAATTCTCACTCGTCGTGAAGATTGCACGTGCAATACTTGCTTACAAGAATAGTTTTGGTTTTGCAGCAAAATGTTTAAATTTGCTGATTTTAAGGAACACAGATGATAACGCAATATAGCGCGCTCATAGTGAAACAAAAACTGAAAAACATTTTATTCAGCAAAAACTAAAAATTTGCCGGCGGCTTTGTACAAAAACAAAACGGTTTTGAAGTTTGACCTTGGCCGCGTTGTTAGGACAGTTTTTGAGCCAATCACAAGCCAGCACTTTAAGATGACATTACCGCAAACAAAAGAGACCAGTGGATCACGATAACTACATTTATACAGGTAAGGTAAAGTCGCACACGAGCCACGGAGGCCCACACAGCGGCAGCTAAACCCGGTTTCCGTAGCATGAAGCAACTGAGAGTATTGCTACTCCCCCCTGGATGGGATACTAGTCCATCGCAGGGTTACCCCAGGCAGTATGTCGCTGGTACCCATTTTATGCACCTGAGTGGAGAGAGACAATGTGGGGTAAAGTTTCTCGTCTAAACAACATGATAGCAGGGACTTGCCTCAAACCACCAACGTTCAGATCTTAAGTCCAACGCACTAACCACTACACCACTGCGCCCCACATCTTCATGTATATGCCTAGTGGAGTTTATTGCCCACGTGTCAGTTTTTTCGACCTCGCAAGAATGCTGTTGTGTCCTCATTCATAATAAGTTCTTTAGCCTGGGAAAGCCTAGATTTGGGGTTAAAAAGGGCTCTTACCACATTGACATCCTATTGTGAATATCTATAAATAGTTACAATCGTACTGAATAGTTAGATACATGCACTAGATATTATCAGAAAACTGTTCACAGCAAAATGACAATGAGCACAATTCCAGTGGCAATCATAGCAAAAGGAAGCCATGTCTTCAGAAATCCACCCAAACTGCAAGAATTAAACAAAACATAAAACTAAGGCACTACCTGCCCAACGTTTCTAGAGGTTGTTATACCTAAGAGATTACAACCTTTACCTAGGTTGACACCTTCATTCCAAGTCATCCATCTTCTCCAAAAGGCTCCAGGAAGCATCAGGGGAAAGCCTCTGTTAAATTGAGTAAGGGGAGTGACCAGCAACTACACTCACCATCCACCAAAGACGTAATACTGAAATTTCCTGGTCATTGTTACATTGTAAATGGGAAAAAAGTTTTTTTCTTTTTTTTTTTTTGGGCAAAAAAGTCAAAGACACTCTTGCCTCCTAGATGCAAACCAGGCCTTGAAAACACAACTTGTTTCGCAGTTTAATCAGAGGAAACAATTGGAGGAAGCTACAATGTTTCAGCAGTAACGTGTCCTAGTTTGGCCAGTTCCTTTATAGTCTGGTATTAGCTTGGGTGTATTGCCAAAAGACCCACGTGCCATATTTCTAAGTCTCTCACGACCTGACTTCCGGTAAGACGGACTGCACACTGCCTTAGTCGGTCCAACTCAGCTTGGGCGTATTGCCAAAAGACCCACATGCCATATTTCTAAGTCTCTCACTACCTGACTTCCGGTAAGACGGGGACTGTACACTGCCTTAGTCGGTCCGACTCAGCTTGGGTGTATTGCCAAAAGACCCACATGCCATATTCCTAAGTCTCTTACGACCTGACTTCCTGTAAGACGGACCGTGCACTGCCTTAGTCAGTCCGACTCAGTTTGGGTGTATTGGACAACCCTCCTATCATTACGAGATATGACGTCAATGACGTCATAAGTGTTATGAGGTCCGGCCATTTTTGAACAAAAATGCGTGGTTTCACCTCTTTTCGATGAAAAAGTATAAAATGCCGCCGAAAAGCAGCAAAAGTTTTATTTTAGCATGTTCGACAGTCATGTCTAGCATGAAAAAAATTCCCATTCGGTCGCTTTTTGATAATTTCTCATTCTAAGTGAATCCTTTGATAGCAACAGGGCCCCGCTTGTACCATGAGTTTGTTATATGCGTTTGCGTGTACATCCGAGGGTTAAAAAATTTAGTCTAAGTTCAGGCTACACAAACGATCGTTACTTACATGTACAAAAACGATGACAGTTTTTTTACGAAACAATTAAACTGCCAGCTTTAGGCCTAGGTGAGACTAAACAGCATTTTTTTTCACATAGCAACGACAAACTGCTTCAGCTAAGCTGCTGGCGTTGCCGATCGCAATATCATTCCTGATAATCAGATGACAGCTTCTTCACGGTACGATAGTAGCTACCGGGCTTCTTATGGTCGACTCAACAAAGGAGGCGCCTGGTGTGCATATCGCAGTGACGGGAATCACGATTGGCTTCAGGTTGATCTCGGTAAAACATTTCAAATATGCGGTGTTGCTACCCAAGGAAACACGCTTGAGAATAGACTTCAAGCTGTCTTTGTCAGATGATGGAAGCAGCTGGACTACGTATTCGGACGCTGGTGGCTCGGAAATGGTAAGAGCTGATTTTCTGAGATAACCTGCAATGTTTTGCAAATTTGTCAACCTTTAAAAAATGTATAGGAATACAAACAAACCTTCTTTGCATGGCTGAAACTGAGACTGGGAGAAATATGGAATCTGCGCACACGGAATTTGGACATTTGTAACTTTTTTTTAATATGTAATCTTAATTCACCAAACTTGCTACTTTTCTTAAACTTCTTCTTCGAACAATTTTCACATAACATGTCAACGTTCAGCAAATTTGACAGCCACATTTTGTGAAACAGTTTTTACAAAATTTTGAATTTTCTAATTTTAGTGAAAATTAAAGTAAAAACTTTCTTAAAGTAAAGTTTAGATTTTTAGATCATTTTAGTGTTCCTTTATTGATTTTGATTTTTGACCAATTTTGCCGGTGCTTTTGGGAGGTTTTGTGGATAACTCAAGAATCTAAGATGGTCGCCGTTATTCTTACCTCAAGTGACGTCATCAGCTCATGTTGCGGATTCAAAGAAAACAATTTTGGACGTGCTGTCTGGCTTTTTAACGTTGTTGTTATCACCTTGATATTATTGGCTAAGAAGAATCCACTTCCCGACCCCTATCCAAAAGCCTCATGAAAACTGTTGCGTACAACAATCAGTCGCAGCACCCCTAAAACCAACAATTATTAGCGTCATGGAGACACTGCAATAGCCCACCATGTCTCCAAAAAAAACAAAAGCAAGATATAAACCCTCTTCCTCCCCACTCCCATAGCATATCATAAAGGTCCGTTTACACAGGTGATTTTTGTCGCGCAACTCACTGCAATTTTTGTTGCCCTAAAACTGCAAGTTCAATATTGCACGTGCAAACCAGCTGCGATTTCAGCGCGACTTTAGTGCAATTTATCGTGCGATCACGGCGATTATCGCCGCGATTTACGAAACACGGTAACTTTGAGC
Organism: Siderastrea siderea; assembly: GCA_964030785.1. Taxonomy (NCBI): domain Eukaryota; kingdom Metazoa; phylum Cnidaria; class Anthozoa; order Scleractinia; family Rhizangiidae; genus Siderastrea; species Siderastrea siderea. The sequence continues at coordinate 22,279,797 of OZ034967.1, forward strand.
AGCAGTTTCGCTACAGTGCAGGCGCACACGTTTTGTTTTGGTTTGATTTGTTTCACTTCGTTTCGTTTTGCTTCAATCTCGTTTTGTTTTGTTTCAACAAGCCGGGAAAGTTGTTTCAACAAGCCGGCAAAGACCTCGGCAAATGTAAATAAGCTTAAAAAGCATGGATAACGAGGAGGACGTTAATACAATATACAATACAATAATATTTATATAGCGCTTATCCGTTTAAGTGCTAAGCGCCTTACAACGCTTTAAAAAATATATAATAATAAAATAAAAAATACATTGGTACATTGCTACAAAGCTACATTGCTTTATAAAATCCTAAGATAAATCATGAGCTTGCTTAAAAATGAAGGTCCTTAACTTAGATTTAAAAATATTTACGTCCATCACGACGAGGACGTTGCTTGTTGTTGTTTTAGTACGTTTTTTGTCCTTGTTTACGCTCATGGCTGAACAAATTGCGAGCGACAAAACCTCCCGAGGGGTCCCTTCTGATTTATGATTGTCACATTTTAATCAAAAATCGCGGCAAAATTGCATCAAGTTTCGAACAGGTTCGAAACTCCTGCGATATCGCGGCGATAAAATCGCAGCTGGTTTACACGCACGATATTGAAGTTGCAACTTCGGTGCGACAAAAATTGCATTGAGTTGCGCGACAAAAATCGCCTGTGTAAACGGGCCTTAAAGCAACCAATTGATCATCGTGACCTTGAACAACCTACTACGACGAAAACATTGTAGAGCTACAAGACGGTGCCCTAAAGGCCCATCTTACAATTTGATATGAAATGTCGTAGCTCAAACGTTCTTATGGCAACCATATTTAGACAGGAAATTTTTAACACCTGATGAAAAATGGTGAAAAATGTTCACTTTCTTCCCAGTGACTTTCACATTTTTAAACATTTTAAGGCCGTTTTATTGGTATTGGGTTCGACACCCATCGAAAATCTGTCTTCCCATTAAGTGTATAAAAACAACTTTTGCATTCCCATGCTCTTTACAACCTTATAGCGCTGAAAATTATCAAATTGGTCAGCGGAGCTGAAGGGGGCTATATGAAGTAGCAACCATTTCCAATGGATTTTCCAGTTACAACAACAAAAAGGGTAACATTTTTTGCGTTTTCAGACAGTTTTTGTTTTGGATGGGTACGGGGGAAATATTGACACGATTACAAACACCCCAGTGACGAGATTTTTCGGCGACGTAAAGAGCAGCCGCACTGCGTTAATTTGTCTCTGTCGCCCGTGAGAGAAATCGTATCCTTTTATTTTTTTAAGCAGTTTCACAGGAATGGAGGCGCCTCCACTGTGGATCAACACAGCTTACCAGTGCCAGTGTTTGCAAAATACATTCGCTTTCATCCGGTGACTCAGTATCAATGGAACTGCCTCAGAGTGGAGGTCTACGGCATCGCCTTTTAGCCATATAAATACTCATTCTTTGTTGTATTTAGTTACGATGATGGCCAACAAGTAGTTTTTCTTTGCGCATACCAACATAAAATGATTTCATCTCGGCAACAAATCAAGTGTACTTAGCTGTGCAGGCTCAGTAAAGATTGTCAACAAGCAAAAGAGGACACTGCGGAGTCCAGAGAGGTGGGCTTGATCGAAGATAGTTCTCTATTTCCGGAGTCCAGAGAGGTCGGAATAGAGTCTTTTTACACCAGCTACTTAGGCTATGCGACCACCTTATCAAAAGGACAAAAATGACACCAGGCCCCCATTGCTGGAAAGCCGATTAAACTATCCCCCGATTAACAGTTAATCCACGATTAAATTCCTTATCTCTAGAATAACTAATCCAGGAATAAAAAGGCGTTCCTGAAAGCAGAGTTATTCCTCGTTTAACTATACCTCGGTTAAACTCATATCAAACCGGTTAAACAAGTTACCAGCATATAAAAGCGCGGGAAAACGACAGAGCGGGAGAAAAAAGTCGACTCCGATACTCGTTTTAACGATCGGTACCTGTTGTAGTCTATTGTCGATATGTGACAGCGGTACGATTTGCGCGTTGTCTGGTTGTGACAAAACAAAACTTCAAACCTTTCCTCAAAGAAAAACAAAGTGAAAATCACGGTTCAGTGCAAAGTGGTGCTGATTCGAGGTGAAATGTGAGCTATATCTGAAAATCGGTGAGTTCTCTACCTCTTGATTCTTTCAGCAATCGAAACTATTTTGAGCTTTACAAAGCAAGACTTGACTCTCTGAAAAATGTTAACAATAAAGTACTGATTTGTGCCGAATAATGGTCTTTGATATTTGTAGCCTATCTGCTTTGTTACGTTCGCCTGGTACAGAAATTTGACATTTTGTTTTTGTTCTAAATCAGTGAAAAACCTCTGTTTCAGTGTCTGCATTGTTTGAGAACGACAACAACTTCGCTTTAATTAATCGTCAACATTTTTGTCTTATATTTACGTTATTTCAATAAAACATCTCCTTCTGCTTTTGCAAAATTGCCATAAATATTTTATTTCATTCAATAATTCTTCTGTAGAAACCCAAAACCGGCAAATTGTTCCTTGAAAAGTTGATTATTCGCGCTATCGCTTGCGATGAAAAATGGCTTCAAAATTCATGGTTTTCAATTTCCTTTTTTATCATAAGCTTACTCGTCGTCCTGAAGATCGGTTCATAAATTCTGCTTTGTGAAGATCCTATTTACTGAAGCCACATTTCCAGAGTTACGTTTAATAGAATTTTATAGAGCTATTGATGGAATTGTTTAATAGTGTTTTATAATATAAACTAAAATCGAAAACTCGACTACACGGTTTGCGTGTTTGTGGTCTTTTTTGCTCCATCACACTTCGCTGCAGGTTTTTGCGCCCAAAACTCAGTCGATTACCTCTCGAATTTGTGTCGACAACAAAATTATTTGTCACTTAAGTTGCTGAGAGTAATTTATCTAGCATAAATTGCGTTCTTTCTTTTTCCTTACTTAATATCGCAAAATTTAAATGCCCCATTCTGTTTGTGTTGATCAAGTTTTTGCCCCGATTAGTGAGTTAATCGACCTCGCTAGGTGGATTAAATTTAACCCCTCGTTTATCACTTGGTTAGTGTTAATCGTGCTTTCAGGAACAGAATCTAACCGAAGGATAAATTTTCATCCTCGATTAGCGAGATTTAACCCTCGATTAACGCTAATCGGCTTTCCAGGAACCGGGGCCAGGCTCCTAAGGACTCTTCACAGGGTCAACCACAGTGTACCTGTGCCGCACGTATTCGATGAGACCATTGCCTTTAATTAACAGTACACATATCTACATGTATACGCCAAGTGGAACTTTTTGCCACGTGTCAGTTTTTCCAGCGTTCCAAGAATGCTGATATGTCCTCGTGCAGCTACCCAGGGAAAACCTAGATTTGAGGTTAAATACGGCTCTTACCCCATAGATATCCTATTGCGAACACCTATAAATAGTTATAATTCTACTCAATAGTTAAATACATGTACACTGCTCTAGATATCAACAGACCACTGTTCGCAGCAAAATCACGATTCCCGTGGCAATCATAGAGAAAGGCATCCATGTCTCCAGGAATCCACCCAAACTGCAAGAATAAAAATAAAATAAAAGGCACTACTTAGAGGTTGTTCTACATAAGAGATTGTCCTACCTACAGAGGTTACAAGTTTTACCGAGGTTGCGACCTTCCATTCATGTCATCCGTCTTCTCCGAAAAGTGTCATCAACATATCTACAGTAAAGCCTCTGTCCTCCAGAGGCCTCCTACAGACGCGCTGGGTAGAATCGCTCGGAGGCTGGGAAGAGGGAAAAATTAAAGCGCGCGGGGATTGCTTGATCCCCAACGGGATGACTTGTCCTTTTATGAGGCCTTCCAAGGGGTAAAAGCGACAAGCGACACGGCCCTGAAAACTGGCGACATGGGACTTTCTAAGCACCGACAAGCGACTCAACTGAGCCGACAAAATACGACAGCAGCACAGTAAGCACTTTAAATGGACAGCAACGTCAGGAAATTGAGTATTTTACCAATAAAAGATGATAATCATGGGTAAGTTGCATAAAACCTAACGCTGGGCGTAACGTTAAAATAGTGCCTTTGACTACTGGAGTGAACGTCTGACGTTAGCAGCTACGCCGGACGTTAAGTTTTACGCAACTCGCACCAGAGTCTATTTGATTGGTATTTCAGTACAGCCAGTCAAGAGTAGGACTGGTAACCACCTCAACCGCTTGCATGGTTTCGACAGTTCCGTAAATCCGTTGTATCCATACTGAGAGCAGACGATCGTGTAATTTTTTTTTTCTTTTAATCTGTTAAAGTTGAAGCTTAGAGCCCCCTAGATACTCCCGACCACTCCCACCTCCGGCGGTCATTTATTCGAACTCCCCTCCTTTCAAACTTACTGTAAACTGTCTCTAAAGTCTACAGGGTCTCGTGTTTTAGAGTTAATAAGTGTTAGAAGAATATTCCTCGTCCCAAAAGATCGGATTCTGTAAATTGATTTACTTTTGAGATTCATAAAAGACAAAGATCTTGCGTGTTACTTATTCCAAAGGGTTAAGAGGCGTTTTTGTTTTTATTATAAGATAATAATAAATCTTTTTAGGGATGCCAACATCACCGTTAAATGATTTACCGATGTGATTTACAGAATGATTTCACTTGAAGTTCAATTTTTTTTTTCTCGCCAAGCACTCTTCCAGATCGCGTCGCCTGTTGAAGAAGACATTTACAATAGCAATATTCGCGATCGACATGCCAAGGGATTTCAGGCCTCAAAGTGAGGCAAACGTTTTACTGACGTTTACTTAACTAGTACCTACAATCTTGATTTGTGTCCTTTGGGGGTAAACAGAAGGAACTGGTGGCCAATAATTTAACAGTTCCTCTTTACGATCACGTGATATTGAAGACACTGAATGCACGTTTCAATGCTCTTCTCGACGATCTGCCGAGATGTGCGAAAAACTACAAAACAAAACTCATTTAAATGACAAAGGAAGGCAGAGACTATGAGATAACCATGAGATAATTTTAGAGAATTTATAAAGCGACAGCGACATTTGCACGTGCTACAAAAACGACAGCGACATTTACAACCATTATTTCAGCGACATCGTTCCTGAGAAAGACGCGACAAAGCGACAAGGCTACCCCCTTGGAAGGCCTCAGGTAAGACCGATGAGAATAGAATTCAATGGTGATGGTATGAAAGCCAGAATGCAAACGATGAGTTGGTTTATACCCAGCGCAAAATAGCCCTGACTCTCGGGAACGCATCTAGTGAAAAGAAATAAAAAGTATTCTATTCTCACCGGTCTTACCTGCCCTTATTGAGTTATGGGCGATCTGTCCGAAGCCTTCGAGTAAGATGCGAATAAACATAGCTTGGCTAGGGGAACGGGAGGGTGGGCAGAAAACGTAAGGAGGCTGAAGGTGACCGTGAGATGAGGACGGGAAAAACCGATAAGAATAAAATATGAGAGAAGACGATAGAGCGGCAAGTACCGACGTAATTTTAGTTAAAGTGACAACATGCTACTTTGCTAACTCTCTTTATATTTGCTTGGGTAAGACCGCTGAAAATAGTGTTTGGATATGTGATTGACACTGCCTGTCGTTTGCACCAAAAGGATCCTTGTGATTCAGAAGCAGAGAGAAATTGCCTTGAATATGACACTGATTTGCTCAGGTCAGTTAATTTGACGGAGAGTTTACGCGCTTTCCAACACTGCCTTTAACCTTTTAAGCCCCAACATCATTATAAAAATTCTCCCTACTGATCTCCATTGTTTTTGTTGATTACTAATTGGGAGACAAGACAATTCAATTCATGTTTGGTGATCATTTGCCAAATTTTTTTGACTTGTATGTGTTATAATACACTGATACGATGAGGAGAAATTTGATGCTGATCACTATTGGAGCTAAAAGGGTAAGCCCAGTTTTCGTTTTTGGTGCAATAGCCCTTTTCATTGTTACCTTTTCTCATTTGCATTAGAATGTTTTTGAACGTGGATGTGAGGCAATTTCGGGCAGAAACTACAAAATTGCCCGAAATTGCCTCACATCCACGTTCAAAAACATTCTAATGCAAATGAGAAAAGGTAACTGTGAAAAGGGCTATTAGCACAACCAGAAACTGTTACTGTTTTAGTGACAACTTAATTTGGCAAACGCACCTCTGGAAATTTAGCTTTGTTTATATTAGGTGGAGACAAGTATTTTGTTGATGATTGAGACAATAATAGTCTTCTCTGGAAGCTTTTAGACTTCCACTTTTACTGAAATTATGATTACCGGTATTGTTTCCACAGGTATTTGATGTTGGCAGTGGGAGGAAGTTTCAAGGCTCTGTCAGCTGTAGCCTTTTTCTTTGCACGGAAATTTTACAAGTTGCCCCGTGCAATTCAAGCTGAAGCTGTAGGCAGGCAGGATTCAAGAGTCGACCAGCACCTCATTGAACATCTCACATGATTGGCCATAAGAACAATAAGATAACGGCACAAACAATGCCCCTATCCCTGAAGACAATGAGCAATATTGTTTTAGAATGCCTCTGAAATTAGAGGTTCACAAGAGGTACTGGACTACTCGGATTCAAGCCCTAGTGACGTGGCATCCCAGATCACGATTTTGGATGGAAATGGTATCCCCAAGGAAAAAATGGACACAGAACTTGTTCCAGTTTCGCAGTTTATAACTATTTCTGATTTACCCAAGGAAAAGCTGCAGACTGGTAATGACAACACAAGAATTACAAACATATAAGTAGAGTTTGGTTAGTATACAGTCGAATCCTTATTATTATGGACACCACTGAGACCAGGAAAGGTGTCTGTATTGAAAACCCCAGTATCAATGTGAATATTCTCCCCACTGTCTCCAGGTATTTTTCTTATTGTACCCATTGGGAGAATTTGCTAAAATGTCAAGACATTTTATCTTTGGTGATCATTTTGTTTCTCATGACCTGAGTGTATGTATAAATTGCAGCAATGGTTTAAGGGCCCATGCACTGACCCATTTTTCCGAGCCGTTGCTAAGGAAAATTTGTTGCCATGTTTTTGCATCATTTTTGGTGATATGGGAGTTATTTCATGGGTTGGAACTTTTTCTTCACCTGTAACCCCAAATATGACGTCATCAGGCCACGCCCACGATCACGTGACCGGTAAAGAAAAAGTCTATAAATATCTACGTTTTTCAACTTATCAGTATATAATGCATTGCTGAATGATCTTAATTCAAGTTTTCATCTACTAATGCATCGCTTTGAAACTTTTCTTGAAAACTAAATTTTTGCGGGACATTTGAAAATTTAAAATAGCCATATAGCTTTGTCAGAAAAGCGTGAATTCCAAATAATCATGCATAGAAATACTGTAAAACTAGCAAAAACAGTTTATCGCCGGAAGAAAATTAATCCAAACTAAAACTACGAAGTAGATAGAATTTAAAGTTCACCGGAAGTCGATTTCTTTACGCATGCGTACATTACCTCAACACGCAACACGCGTGCCTCGTGCGAACCACGTCGAACCACGCGCGCTTCATGTGAACCTTCGATGGACACGATAATGTACCAGTCAAATCGAAGCTTCAACATCCAGCCCCCCTCCCCGGCAACCCCCCGGGCATTTGAACTTTTGAAGATTGGCTTGTTCAAATTCCCTCCCCTCGGGGCAAAAAAATTTCCCACCCTTCCAAGGCAACGTTCAACTTCCCCCCTTCCCGGCCACAATGCTCAGTCAAATGTCCGGGTAATGCCCGGGGTATGACCGGGGGGTGGATGTTTAAGCTTTAATTTGACCGGTACATAATCACACAATAATTCTTACCAAAGTGCTTCAAAGCAAAACCAAACCGTCTACAATTATCTTTTTAACTTTGAGCCAGCATAGGGAATCGTTTTACTGACATTTATTTTTTATTTGCCTTTACTTGTTGATTTTAAAAACTAAAAAGAGGATTTTCTTTCTTCGCGAGCTTCGTTCATTTTTCACCCACTATTAAATTGACTGAAGGTACACGTTCTTCACCTAAAGCAGTCGACTTTTCAATTAGTTTTTTTCAAGGCACTGTTTTGGAAACCTATGGGAAGCCGTTTCTCGTGGTTCAAAAACAGAAGGTTACCCTTTCTTTATTTTTCACCGGCCATGCGATCTGATGCTTTCCTTTGGATGCCAGCATTAAAAGTGATCTCAGGAGAATAAAGTATAATATATAGATTTAGCCAAGCCTAAAAGCGGAACTCCATATCTACCGGTTACCATCGGCCGCCTATAAATTCTTCAGAATTAATCCTGTTTACTGTTATTAACCTAGGTACTTGACCTCGTTAATTACTGTGTAGTTTTATTAAGCGTATCATTTTAGTATAAACTTAGAGTTATAATTCTGTTTCGTGATTCAAGCAAATCTAGTTTGTCTATTTGTGCTTTCACTTTAAGTTCGCTAGGCAAATTCATTCAGTAGTTTATCGGCATTTTTCGTTTGTTTTGATTGCTGTTATTTTATTTGTCGCTTTGTATTTTGTAATTGGAGACGCGCGTTCGCTTTGAAACTACTAGAAATTCTCTTTTGGTTTTGTTTACAGATTATTGCACAGTGTTGCACACATTTGACACATTTTGTCGTAAATTCAACCTTTTTATTGTGAATAACTTTGATTCTGTTTTACAACTGTCAATTGGAAAGCTATGTTCTTCTAATTCTGTTTGGCAAACGGATACGCTTCATTCGTTTTAAAATGCAAAGGTCATGCTTTAGGTCAGAATTATTTGTTCGCAAATTAGTACTTTTCTGCTCGACTTATAAGCTTGATTTTGCTCTAACCTTACATCCTTGAATGTAGAATCCTGTTTTCCATCATGTTATGGCCGCTGGATACCATTTTACTGTAAAATTATCCACTCCTACGCGAGTCGCTTGTGCAACACGCGTCAAAAGACTTACGCGCTTCCTCGCACGCCCTTGGCTAGCAGCTGCGCAAAAATTGCTACATGTAAGAATGTCATGAAATGCGACGTACGTACGGACGCGCCCGCGAGTCATTCCGCTTGCCAGTGACCATAAAAAATTGCCTGCATGCCTTTTAGGACGCCTCTTAGTATGGGTATGGGGCTCCACTCTTGCGGCCTTCGGCCGCAAAGGAGTTCCGCTATTACTGTCGAATGGCCTTTTTAGAATTTAAAAGTACAAGAAAAATGATAGAGGCAAATAAAAACGTTCTGGACGACTTGGCGACTTGGCTTAAACCTCTGTGTACTCATTGCTAAATACTATATCTACACTGCCTGGACGAAACAAACTACTGCTTTATGAACATATGTATTTGAGTATGCATTTGAAAACAAGTCAGCAGTTATAACAAGAGGCCGGCCGGTGTACTGTAATGGTTTCCGCCCAGTAATCTTTTGTTTTCAAAAAACCTTTTTAGTTCCACTGCCTACCCTTTTATTTCGTACTGTCGCTTGGGAAGCTGGAGACAGATCGGGTCAACATGAATTTTGCATTCTACTATTGAACAGCTTTGATAACTAACGAACAACAACTGGAACAAACGCCTTGAAATGGTTAACTTTCTGGTCTTTTTACCCGTAACCCCAAATTGCCATTAAACAAAACAGCATCATCACAAATACCATTTATTCACTACGAACAAGTCAGTAGCATTTGAATAAAAATAAGCCACACCTTAAATGTTTTGGGATCTTTCGAAGCTAGGCAGTAAGCTTAGTTTATAAACTGAACGTACCGAAGACTACTCGCCGTGTGTATTGCAATAACATCAAAACCACTCTAGCAACAACACCATCGCTTTCTCGCAAATATTCCCGACTTGTTGGCTTTATCCAAGCTCTAAATTCTCTCTGTCAAGAGATTCTCGGACGTTACTAGTAGCATCCAGAAGAAGAGTATTTTTAGGCCAGTTGAGACGCTTACATGCAGTTTTCGTGAGTTGAAATTCCGATGTTTGTACTTTTAAAAGTCACCGTAGAAATAATCCGTGTAAGCGACCTTTCAGCATTTCCAATCCTCTCCGTGTTGCTTGAATTGGAAATCCTCAAACAAATAATATCCCTGTACATTACCAAGCTGCTTCACTTTAACTTTCCATCTGAAAAGGTCGATAAAACTACCGTGTGGGTATAAAGATTTTGAACGAGTCAAATGCTGACGCCATCCACTGGAAGTGATTTTTCACTTCCTTAGTAACGCGCGAAAATAGGTCAGTGGGCCCTTAAACTTTTAGGATGTTTTGTTACTCAGGTATCTCTGAAATATGCATGGTTATCTCCAACTTTGCTTTTCCTGCTCAGTCATAGGGGGTGCAGATACCTCTGTATAAGGGGGCACCATCTTAAAGAAGGTTATTTTTAAAATGTTATTGGTCAGCTGCGAACGCAGATGTATTTCCCGCTGTGGTTTCTCTCCGCTGTGGTTTCTCTTTATTACTCCAATTTTTTGACAACACAACGCGCACCGAACCGTTAGCTGACTTTAGTCTTCATTTATTTTTCATTTCGTTTCGGTTTCGCAAACAAATAGTAAGCCTAACTGAAGAACAGATACGAGGACTCTGAGAGGGTGCAGATTTTTGGTGGAGTGACATAGCAAGAATACTTGGTGTATCTGCAAGAACTCTTTCTCGCCACCGTCAAGGATTCAATAGCATGCCTGTTAGCCAAGAGCATGTTCTCAGATTACCGACGTTTCCTTGGACAATATAATCAGAGATGTATTAACCTTGGCACGCTAGTCAGATGGTTGCCCTAATGCTGCATCTACCACTATCATTTACTGTCACTACCTCTCTTTGGACAGTGATGAGAGGTGGTTGCATTACAGGCTACCATAACTTTTTCATTAAAATCTGGCCCGCCTGCACGACCGTTTGGTCCCTGTTGCTCTTTTAACATTGTCGTTACCAGAGTAAAGTCCCTCTATAATCTTTCCAATTTCTGTCCGATGAGAAACCATTAACTGCTCATAATTAAAGCCAAGAGCATGTAGGTGGGAACGCAATTCTGTTATTCGCTGGTACATGACTCGTAAAGTTTGCTCATATTGCTCCATTCTTCTAGCTAATAATTCTGCTTGGTCACCATCATTATTTCTTCCAAACAAGTGTTATACTGCCGGATCAATAAAAGCATCAGTTTTTCAAAGAACTATCGAAAAGTGGGAATGAAAAACCCCGATAACTCGTCGCCAGACTCCTCTCCTTGATGGTACTTCTGATCAAAAGCTCATCTCCCCTTTCTTGATGTATAAAAATGTGCATGCAACTTGATATGAAAATGTTAACCACCTCATGTATGAAACAATGATTTATTTGATGCATATAAGAGATCGCTTGATACGGCAAAAATCACACTGACAAAGAGGAAATTGTTTTGACATAAATATACGACAAAATGACACGAATATAAAATAGTTGATTTATAAAAATGTAACTTGACATTAAAAAATGGTAAACTTGATATTTTGTCACCTTCGGACTAGCATACAGTTGTCTTGTGCCTCTTTTTCAATTAGCGAGTATCGGGGCACAACCTTTCATATCAAAATGAGTTTTCATTTACATGCAAATAAAACTCATTTTCATATGAAAAGTTGTGCACCAGGCCTTGCTTTGAAAGAGGCACAAGACATCTTGGAAATGGCCCATTGGCTCTTTGCTGAAAAGGTGACGATCCAACACCACTATTTACTGCTGTTTTTTTCTAATTGAAAAAGTCCTTCTGCTGTGCTGTCACTTGTGAAAGTCAGCCTTAGGTTTTGCAGTGTTTACCCTGTGGCACCTTTGATGGGGGAGGGCAGGGGGGAGAAGAGGCGGGGGCAAATGAAAATAGAGCGGGAAGCGTAAAGTTTAGATTCCCACCTGTCTCCCCCAATGACCCAGGCAAACTATCCACGTATTGGATTACAGACTGAGATAAGCTACCAAAGGTGATAAAAGTTCAGAAAGAGAGGAAGATTGAGCAATGGTATTTCCAGGGTAAAGATTTTGAAAAACTTCCAGGAGCCTTGTCATGTCTTGATTGTTATGAAAATGGCTTTACCGTATTACTGATCATTGAGAACTGTCCAAAAATTGTAAAAAATGGTTTGCCACTGGCTAAAAAACTTTAAAAAACGAACATTAAAATTACAGGACGTTTTGATAAAAAAATCTTAGATCTTCGTCAGCGATAGAAAAAATGTGACACACTAAAATATATGCGTTCCCAAATTATGTAAATATCCCAAATTATGAGAATGGTAATGGGCGGCGTTGAAAATTAACTCATACAGGTGTAAATACTTGGAATGTCGATATGATCATTTCCTTCGTTGGAGTCCCTCAGGGAGTACCACGCTTCATGGAACAGTCTTTTATGATAATTGTTGCTTTGTCAACAATTTGAACAAAATCAAGACTGTGATCGTGTTTGTGCACATGTTGAGCTGTCTTTGAATTCAAATCAAAAGTCCGAACGGCTCTTTTATGTTTGGAGATCCTAGTTTTTATGGCTCTTCCGATTTCTCCGTAGGGAACAAAGTTGCAGCCTTAACAATTTATCTTATAGACAACGTCTCTGGTGTCTTTTTTGGATTTTATCTTTAGGTCTAGGGAAAAATGGTTAAGAGTCTTGATGGGTTTGTATCCCACTTTCACGGAACTGTCTGCCTTCCAATTAAAAATAAAAATATGTTGAGGAAGTCCAGGAATTTTTCCTGAGTGCAAAGAAAAACAACTTTCCAAGAGTTTTCAGTTTAATTTTTAATTAGTTTAAGTTTTAGTTTAAGTTTTAATTTTCCATAAAGTTTTCTAAGGATTCAACAAGCAGTGCCTACTCTAAACGAGGTTCATGCAATACAAACAAGTTCCCTTCACTTAGTATGTTTGGTTTATTAGTAGTATCCAACAAGTACAGCTAAGAAACTCGTACCAACGCTGTTTGCTTTACTTATAATTTGCACAAAGTCCATAAATTAGCACCACAACATTTAGACTTCAACACTTTGCTTTTCAGGTATAAAGACAAGCAGAGCGGCAAAGCAATCTTAGATTTAATTATTATTGATGTAATATGTTATTTTATTGCATGAGCTCAGTAAAACAATGGATAATAAACATGGTTGTTTCATAATTTACTGGTTTGAATAAGACATTTTCACACTACACAGAAGGGGAAGGTGATAACAAACCCATATAATTTTTCAAATGCAAAAGCCTGAGAAAACAGACGTTTCGTACTTGCCACCATTTGGACTTGTTTTGAGGCTTGTTTTCTCTTCAGCTTTAGGTGTATTTTGCCAACCCTTTAAAACACTAAAGAAACAATTTTCCCTACCCTTTCATATACTGCAACCCCCACAAAAATGCACCCCTTTGGGGCACAGCCTCCCGGTATAGCTCATTACAGGGAGTACCCCCTGCTCCTACCCTTGGTACCGGAGATTTTTTTCTCACCAGTGTCATGGGGAAATTGGCGGAGGCCAAGCCATGTCGGAGAACACAAGCCACAACCGGAAATCAGGCAAGAAAAGCACCCAGGGTACCCCACCCCTAGTTACATGTACTACACTCCTTTGAGACCACACGCTCAAATTATAGAAAGAAAAAAATAATTTCAAAAGCACAGCTCTGAAAATAAATATGGGATAAATTAAATTCCCTACTCCCAAAACGTCAATGTACATGGCTCCCAAACTGTTTAACCTCCAATGGAATTTGAACTTTTGAGCCTCCCAGCCCTTTCCTCCCCACAACTAGATAAGAATGGGATAGTGGGCAAGTGACTTTTATACCAGTTTCGTGGTAGATACCAGTTACACCTGATGAAAACTAGATGTATCAAATCGAAAGCAACCACTAAAATGCTTGAAACTGTGCTTTCAATTGACAGACACTGAATAACAAAGTACACCTGTACTTTAAAGTGGAAAAAACTGCCAAACACAACCTTGATAATTATTCATCGCCTTTTAACCCATTAAGCCCCAACAGTGGTCAGCATCAAATTTCTTCCCATAATATCAGTGTATTATAACACATAAAGGTCATGAGAATTCGGAAAATGATAGCCAAAGATGAATTGTCTTGATGTCTTAACAAGTTCTCCCAATTAGTACTCAGTGAAATGTATGTAGACCAGCTAGGAGAATTTGGAAAAGGATGCTGGGGCTTAAAGGGTTAGCAGTAATCAGAGCTGAAATAAATTTTTATATTTATTTTTAGGTTCTGTCTCTGAGATTTCTAAAGATGTATTCTTTGCTTCAGATGCTTTCCCTTCTTCTGTTTAGAACAGCTGTTGTGACTGGTCAACAAAAACTGCTCTACATTTGATAGTCTTTACCACTTCCTTTACAAGAGCATTTAACACATCTAACATTTAATTCTAAAACCCTACAAGGAACACTGTTACTGTGATTGCCAAAATCTCATCAAAACCAGATAAATTAACTCTTTCCTCGATACTATCCATCCCTTGACTTCCATGCCTTTTCATAGGAAATTAATCCTTTTTAGTTTGATTTTCTCTTCCTTCATCACTGCTGGTGATGTCATTAGAGACAGATGGCTGAGGCTTCATACTTCCTTCAAGAAGGGACAAACGGAAATAAAAGTTTGCAAAGCAATTGCAATGTAACACTGACACAAAAATCCAGACTAAAAGTAGGAGATGGTCACATTTAATCAGCCCCAATAGTGACATACATCTAATTTCTCCTTAAGGTGGCTAGAAAGGGTATTTTAACGCCAGTAAATAGAGCAAAGGTAAATCGATGACACGATTCGTAACACAACTGAAACCTTTAATAAACCTGAACGATTACAGAGCAAGCGAGTGTTGTTGTTGTTGTTGAGCGAGCACGCACGAGGACGCGAGGACCCGAGAGAGAAGAAGGCTACTGCGCATGCCTATAACTAGCGTACCGCTGACCGGTACTGGCGTGACTTCCTTTTCTTCTTCCCACAAACTTTACAAGTGTGTAGCGAGCTAACTTTCGAGCTACATGCTAATTACAAACAGAAACGGATATAAAACTTGTGACGAAAACTATTAATGTCCTATTAACTACTGATTAATTAGTTGTAGTCTAGAACAAAGTCATCGTAACGTGCTGGACGACGTCGCACGCGCTTGGATCTGCGGGGCGGGGGACCGGTATCAGAGTCACTGTCACTGGCGGGGAAGTCTATTACTTTAATTTAACCGTTTAATGCTTCAGCGCTCAAAAAAGTGTTGAAATGGAAAAAATGGACGATCAGTGTAGCCCTTAGGTCAGCTGGCTGTGCGATCCGTTTCCTTGACAAATTTGTCTTGGAAAATCACTAGCGCAAGATAAGTTCATCAAGCAGTTGACATTTTCATGTGCCTCGCGCACTGTGGTGTTAGCTATGGAACAGGAAAAAGCGTTAACTATATTTATTGCTGGCCCCAGTTGTTCAAAAGATGGATAACACTATCCACCGGATAAATCACCATCCAGTGGATAAGTGTTAGGGAAATCAATTACATTATCCACTGGATACAGATTTATCCGGTGGGTAGCGCTATCAAACTTTTGAACAACTGGGGCCTGGACACTAATATCCTACTTATTCTTTTAAAAATGAGTATCATTGACAAAAAATTGCCTGACTTTCACTCTGCTGTATTTGAAAAAAAAACGGTAGTCTTTGAGGCTTTTTGTACCAAGTTCAAGATTGACAAAAAGAAAAACGAATAGAAACATATCTCAGAAAACAATAACCGACGGAGGTGCCCATATCTTAACAACACAGGTACATTATACGCGTGTACTGTAGATGTACAATGTACACTGTGCGCGTGCACGCTCCGATTATTTGCCTCTACAATAGCTATAAAAACGTTGCAAACAAAGGCGTTACAAAAAGCTTTGGAACGCCTCGACCTTTGCAGCGACTTATAATTGCTTATTTTGACAGTGATCATAAAAAATGTAATTTCTGACGCTTGAGTGACCTGGGAACGAATTAGTCAGAAATTAATATTCTGACGGCACGATGGAGACGCGCTGGTTTTGTCATGTGACCCTCGAGACTATTTAAGCTTTTGGCGGGAGATATTTTGTCATTCTACGTCAGCCAGTCTTCTTCTGTAGAGCTCCCTTTTTCTTTCTCGTTTTATTTTTGGAAGGGTGTTTTGGGAGTACCTCTTCCTCGAGGTCTAGTGCCACTGCATTAGATGGAGAATACGTTTCCACATTTTTTGGGCCATAGATAAGGAGTGGTTTGTTAGTGGTTTTTCGTATCTGTGAGGTTTCATCAGAGTACATTATTCAAAATTTTCATGCCTTAGTTCCCATAAGAAGCAACTCTGTATGTATTATATCGAGCGATTAACTATTAGCGCGTGCATCTTCAGATAACTGACTGCATATTCCTTAATAACCTATTTCACTGTGAATGCCCGTGCTAGTGTAGCCAGAATCTATCTTTAACTTTCAGAACATAAATTTCTCTTTGAAATTTGCAAAAATTATTTTGTTCTCCTTACCTTTTTCAAAGAATGTAGGCTGTCATGTAAGAAGATTCATTGTTTTGTTGTTGCGTTGGTCGTTTGGTGATTAGTATTTTTGCAAATCGTGCCAGGTCTGACACTTTTTTTTACGTTAAAACTTTTCATTATCCATTTGTTTACATTTTGTTCTGATAACGACACTGTGAACTTGTCAAAGAAAATTCTCCTAGTCGTGTGCCGTATTAATTAATCACGTAGAAAAAACCAAAAAACTTTCGAGATGTGAATTCCATCCATCGCATGCACTTCCATGCTGTTATCAAGCTATGTCACACGAGAATTTAGACTACATTTACTTCTGATGTATTTTGTAAATTTATCGGGAGAAGATGGCAATAAGCCCGGCTCGAGCAGTACGCATGTTCACGGAGGAGTCGCAAAAAGTTGTGTGGATGAATTCAGGCCATTTATACGTTGATCTCTCCTCAAATATCTATTGACAGTGAAAATGTTAAGGCTCAAAAGTTGACATAACATACTAGTAAAAATAGAAATACTGCACATAAGAAAGTAATTCTGTCATTAAAAATTAATTCTAAAATAAATTTTATATTATTGTCATATTCTCTTTCGCTTTTTGTGAGACAACCAGACTCAGGCCACACCAGGCGTATTACGATTAACGTTAATTAACGAGTATAACTGAAGTTAATAAACTTCATTTAAAGGTAGAACTCCCAGCATAAAGTCACGTTTAGTTTAAGGAGTTTACTTAGTTAAACGGTACTTTTCCAACATTTATTTCAAATTATGCTATTTTTTCTTTCTTCTTTTTGACATTTGGAAGCTTTCGTGCCATATCACCTGAGGGTATAACAATTTTAAACAACTTATATTGTTGCATCCTCCGTAGCCTCCACCTCTGGTGTAGTTAATGGTTGGTTTAAATTAACATTATTATTGTCGTTTTGCAAATGATAATACACCTTGACCGTTAATACACCTTGTTTATTATTATGTTAATAAACCCTAAAAGGTCCATTGTTGCTTTATAATGAAAAAAAGGAAGGGGTATATCCGTTGGCTGTAAATAAAATTCCTTGTTGTTGGAATCTCATATATAACGAAAGCGCATAAACACTGGTATACGTTTTGCGATATTTGAAAGGAAAAACATTAAAACTCAACTTAAACGTTCTCAAATGGCTGAAGTGAATAATTAATATGTAATTTCCTTTGTTTGCATTGAAAGCATCATGTTAAGTTATAGATTCACTTTTAGAACCCATATGGCGGCTTCGCCAGAGGGGATTTTATTTGGAGCCGTTTCTCTTTTGTCATAAACTATTTATCGTGTTTTCGCATTCTTTAAAAGCGACAATTGCACAAAAATTACAGAACTATGTCGCAATTATACCCTATTATCAGTTTGCTTCATTAACAAAAAAATGTGAACGAACTGTGTCACAAGTTTTAGCTTCTTTTTCGGAAAACGTGGCTCAAACCACGCGCTATGTTAACTCAGAATTTTCTAATCACAAACTCAGTTAGTAAGCAGAGGAGAGAAGCCCCCCCCCCCCCCCCGGCGTATATTCAGACTTTCTTTATTGTCTTCAGCCTATTGTCTTCTTTTTCCAAGACACTTCTTTTCAACACTTAAGAGCCAGTCCACGAGAGGTTCAAGGATTTTTGGAAATGGTCAGAAACAACCCTATCTCAAACTTTGCCTGCTGAAAGCTAGTCATGAGCAAGTAATCAAATCGACATTATTTTGTCTTCTAATACTAATGTGGTCACGTGACAGGCAATTTAAATTTCACCCCCCTGGGAGCAATTTTGGCTCAAAAAATTTTCCAAAATTTGCCAACTTTGCATGTCTCTTGTCAAAACAAACATTAGCTAATCATAAATCAAATGATGGTTCTTTACTAAACTAACCTTCTTCTTTATAAAAATACTAACATTTCTGTCAGACTCTTCTTATCAGCTGAACAATAATTTTCAACAGAGAGTGAGGTTTGACAGATTTGAAAAAGTGCCAATTTTACCCAATTTCAAAGGAATTTTTTTCTATGTAGTAGACAAGATCTATGGTTGATCTGCATTTCCCCAAACAGCCAAAGGATTGTACTTAAACATTACCGAAAAATCTTTGCGGGCAATTCATTTTTAATCTTCATTATAGCTTATGCAAAATTGACATTTTCCTAAAACAGACATATCTGCTGAGGGACAAAAGGGTCGCGTTAAATCGCCTTTTAACACTTAAAAAATACATGAAACCTGTAAAAATGTAAAACACAGGCTAACAAAGTATACGGTTATCGTTTGAATTACTTCACTGTCGTAGATTTTTCACATAAACGTTTTGCAGCTATTGAAGTCGTTCCTTCCCCACCCCTCCCCCGATAAATTTTAAGGTGAGTCAGGTGTGTATTATTTAATTTCCAGCAGAAGCTTATTTCAAGCTATTCGAATAGATTCATTTGGCTTTTCGGTGTCATTTTCAATCATTCAGAATCTAAAATAAATTTATAGGCCATAAAAACAGGCTGAAATGAGAGAATTGAAGTCGAGAAGTTGCGTTACTGTGCGTGACACAGAAGTGACTTTCGTGCTTGGATAACTTCTCGACGGCAGATTTACTATTTTACAAGGGGAAAATGGCAACCAAATAATTTCACATATTCCACGAGGAACAAGAATTTCCTATACCAGCCTACACCTTATACATGATGGAGGCTTAACGTTTTACAGTTTTAAAAACAACTGTTATACCGACTTTGCGAGTTGCCTTTGTGTGTATGAACCGTGTATCTGATTTGTTGCAGTTAGTCGGTAACCAAATGTAGCTTACATTCTTTAAAACCTCAAGAATTGAGCCATTGTTTCAGCTGTGTTTTTTCTCCAGAACACTCTGTTTTGGGAGTGATTGGGTTTGCTGAATGCCCTTCGAGGATACAAGTGATCAGACGTAATAATAATGATACTAATGTTTCACGTAAACAAGAAATAATCTGCTGGAACAGATTTCGTCACTTTAATTGATTGCAAATTATTAACGCCGCAAGTTGAAATCTAGAATAAATTAGAATTTAAAAAACAGACTAAAGAAAGCAAACGAAGAAATTTGGATAATCTAGAATGGGGCTCAAAAGCGGGTATTAATTGCTCCCGATTCTTCCGCCCGTCAGATACTTCTCCACGCATCGCGCATGAAAATAAAAATAAAAATTCTGAGTACATACCTCAGTGTTAGGATAAATACCGTCACATGCAATCTACGGACTTGTTTGAAGAAGCCTATTTGCTACCAAACACTGAAATTTTTCATCAAGAATCTCAACTGGAGATAAATGTTAAATAGCTTTAAAGGTTGAGTTTGATTTCGTTTCACATAGACACTACTTCATGTAAATTTCAGTCCAAATGTACCAGGAAAATTTTCAATTCAGTTAAGCTTTTTTTTCTCGCAATTGCTGAAACTATTTTGCTGTTTAAAAAAAGAAAACAAATCCTTTTTCATTTCCCCCACAACAAACAGAATGAAAAAGAAGGTCAACGTCCGAGGCAGGGGCTTAACACTAACAATATGGGAGGCGTTTCCATTAGTTATAGCTTTAGAACCAGATAAAAAGGGATATCTGCGTCAACTGTCAAGGTACTTGAAGTAACTAAAGCAAACTACAGATTCCTTGCAACTGTGATGTTAAATTTAGCGATACTGTGGAAAAGTAGCTTGCCAGTATAGCTTTATACTGTAAAGAGAAATGGTGAAACAATGAAGGCCGTGGGAGGAACTGGCACACGGTTAACAAAGCAAGATGTTATTTGGGAGTCTGTTTGCTTGGGTTGTACGCAAAAACAGTTGTGTACCGCCCAAAAGGGTAAGGCGTTTTTTTGCCATTTTTGCCTAAAAATTGTCCAGATTTTGGGTCCTGCCTTTTGGACTAAAAAGTTGGGCAGGGTTTGGGTGCAGCTGTAGAGGGCATATACATATTTATCTGATGTATAGAAAATGATAGAGAACAAGAGAGGATAAAGGTGTAGAAGAGCTACTCCCCCATATAGGCCCTCTCCCCATCCTAATCCCTCTTAAGTTATTTTTAGCAACAAATCGTGGGGAATTCAAATTTCAAATAACTTATTTAGTGTTAAAGTAATTACCCTGAATTTTCGCAGCAATATAGAACTCGTCATTTTGTACAAATGATTTTAATTTTTCCGATTTTGACATTTTTTGGCGGCAAAATGATGTCACAAGGCTGGCGCCAAATTTTGCTTTTAGTATTATGGGATATCTTATGTCTGTTTCTGAATGACCTTGCAACACAGATCTCAAAACTGAAAAAATGAATGAAATATAGATATGTTTATCCACTCAGAAGATATAACGTTTTGAAATTTGAATTTTGTTACTAAAAATAACTTTAGAGGGATTAGGATGGGGATAGGGCCTATATGGGGGATTAACTCTCTTACCCCTTCATCCTCTCTTGTAGAGAATTAACCAAAAAGAACCGTTTGATATGATATTGCGTGATTTGCCTGCTAAGGCCAGGAGTAATAATTTCAGTAGAGTCAGGATTTGGAAGACAGGTAGCACACCCCTACACAAATTTTCCTAAAGGTATCAGGCATACAGGTGGTTTTAGAATAGACATACGGTATCTTAACTGTCAGAAACATAAATCGCGGGCTTAAGTTAACTCACAAATGACCTGCTTCGCAGTTCACTTGGTAAAGTGGCATCACACCAGCGACCGGGCAATGTGACGACGTACTTCAATTCCCGTTCACGGGTGCGGGCAAGGGGTGGGCGTTTTTCTTCAGTAGATAATACATGGGGATTGTTTCAGTTTATGCTGCAGCTGATAAACATTTGCAGTTTGCTTTGTTCAGTAGTTACTTCAAGTATTTTCCCCTATGTAAACGCAAATTGCTCCTATGTGTTTAAAGCCCCCCATATTGATAATTAGTATTAAGCCCTCGCCTTGACGTTCACCGGCCTTTTAATATCATTTTTTGCAGAGAAATAACTATGTTTTTATGCAATCAGCAAATTGCGTTCGCAATTTAAAAGAAAAAATATCAAAACTGAATTGGTAATTTTCCTAGTACAATTGAAGGGAAGTTTACATGACGTAGTGTCTACGCCGGATGAAATCAAAACTTTGCAAGTGAATGTGTAACATTTAACATTCACCTTGAGATTCTCGATGAAAAGTTGCAGTAACTGGTAGCAAACAGATTTCTCCAAGCAAGTACGTAGGTCACAGTTGACGGTGCTTCTCCTACCACTGAGGTTTGCGCTAGTTTGCTTGTGTTTTCATCAAGAGAGGATAAAGGGGTGAGAGAGCTACTCCCCCATATAGGCCCTCTCCCCATCCTAATCCCTCTTAAGTTATTTTAGTAACAAATCGTGGGGAATTCAAATTTCAAATAACTTATTTAGTGTTAAAGCAATTACCCTGAATTTTCGCAGCAATATAGAACTCGTCATTTTGTACAATTTCATGATTTTAATTTTTCCGATTTTGACATTTTTTGGCGGCAAAATGATGTCACAAGGCTGGCGCCAAATTTTGCTTTTAGTATTATGGGATATCTTATGTCTGTTCCTGAATGACCTTGCTACACAGATCTCAAAACTGAAAAAATGAATGAAATATGTTTATCCACTCGGAAGATATAACGTTTTGAAATTTGAATTTTGTTACTAAAAATAACTTTAGGGGGATTAGGATGGGGATAGGGCCTATATGGGGGATCAACTCTCTTACCCCTTCATCCTCTCTTGGTTTTCATGCATAAACAAGTTCTTACGGGAAGAGGAACCGAAGAAATTGGTACTCGCCTTTGAGCTACACTTAAGATGGTCCAAAGTAGCTTGTTTGCTTTTTAATCCACTTTTGTAATTCTAATAATTTGATATCATCAACTGACGAAATCAGTTCTAACAGATCATCACTGATTTCGTGAAACAAGTATCATTATTATTATTATGTCTAATCACTGGTTAATTCTCGAAGAGCATTCAGCAAAACCCATTCAATCTCTAAACAAAGTATTCTAGAGACAAAACACCGCTGAAACAATGGTTCAATTCTTGAGATTTTAAAGAATGTAAGCTACATTTGGTTACCGTCTAACTGCAACAAATCAGATACAAGGTTCATACCCACAAAGACAACTCGCAAAGTCGGTATAACAGTTGTTTAACTGTAAAACGTTAAGCCTCCGTCATGTATAAGGTGTAGGCTGGTATAGGAAATTCTTGTTCCTCGTGGAATAAGTGAAATTGTTTGGTTGCCATTTTCCCCTTGTAAAATAGTAAATCTGCCGTCGAGAAGTTATCCACGCACGGAAGTCGCTTCTGTGTCACGCACAGTAACGCAGCAACTTCTCGACTTCAATTCTCTCATTTCAGCCTGTTTTTATGGCCTATAAATTTATTTTAGATTCTGAATGATTGAAAACGACACCGAAAAGCCAAATGAATCTATTCGAATAGCTTGAAATAAGCTTCTGCTGGAAACTAAATAATACACACCTGACTCACCTTAAAATTTATCGGGGGAGGGGTGGGGAAGGAACGACTTCAATAGCTGCAAAACGTTTATGTAAAAAATCTGCGACAGTGAAGTAATTCAAACGATAACTGTATACTTTGTTAGCCTGTGTTTTACAATTTTACAGGTTTCATGTATTTTTTAAGTGTTGAAAAGTGATTTAACGCGACCCTTTTGTCCCTCAGCAGATATGTCTATTTTAGGAAAATGTCAATTTTGCATAAACTATATTGAAGATTAAAAATGAATTGCCCGCAAAGATTTTTCGATAATATTTAAGTACAATCCTTTGGCTGTTTGGGGAAATGTAGATCAACCATAGATCTTGTCTACTACATAGAAAAAAATTCCTTTGAAATTTGGTAAAATTGGCACTTTTTCAAACCTGTCAAACCTCACTCTCTGTTGAAAATTATTGTTCAGCTGATAAGAAGATTCTGACAGAAATATTAGTATTTTTATAAAGAAGAAGGTCAGTTTAGTAAAGAAACATCATTTGATTTATGATTGGCTGATGTTTGTTTTGACAAGAGACATGCAAAGTTGGTAAATTTTGGAAACTTTTTTGAGCCAAAATTGCTCCCAGGGGGGTGAAATTTAAATTGCCTGTCACGTGACCACATTAGTATTAGAAGACAAAATAATGTCGATTTGATTACTTGCTCATGACTAGCTTTCAGCAGGCAAAGTTTGAGATAAGGTTGTTTCTGACCATTTCCAAAAATCCTTGAACCTCTCGTGGACTGGCTCTTAAGAGTTTTTGTTTTTTCTAAGACATCCTCGTTTTGTTAGTTTTGGAATAGTCATTCGACGGTATGTTTTGTTTGTGTTGATAACTTTGCACGATCTCCATATTGCCCGTTTTAATTATTGATGCACGTGCAGCTCTTTGACCAGCCCCGTCGCACCGCTCCAAATTTTATCAGACAATTTTAAGTGGAAGTTTTCCGGTCTTCTTTTCGCCCTAAAATAAAGACTTCGAAAACAAATCTTTTTAAGCACTAACGAGCTTGCAGTATCGTTTTGAATTATCGATCAAGTAACTTTTGAAGGACATCTGTCTCAAAACTCATCTTATTTTTTAAGGTAAATGTGTACTTAATTTGAACTGCTTCCGTAATGAATTGGTTTTCGATCTTCCCTTGCTGGGACTTTAAATTTTTAATAAGAGCATGTTAACTTTTTTTAACTTTTTTTTAATTCTTTCCCTCTCTCTCTTTTTTTTTTTTTTTGATGAATCATACTAAAGTTTATATCTTATTTCAATTATTTTATTTTATTAGCTTCGCCATAAAGAAAACAAAGAGAAGAACAAGAAAAGGAAGTTAAATAAATTACTTATAAACACAATAAACAAAGCAAAATACAAAACTCGAATAAAAACGGAAGGGTAACCACAACAGCGGGTACCCAATTACTGTTGGCCCGATTTCAATAAAAAAACATTAAAACAAGCTAAAATGAAGAGACACTGAACAACAACATGTTACAGGACGAACAAGGCTACGAGAACGGTTACATTTAAGACATAACTTGCTTGACATGGAAAATTAGAGACAGCAACATTGTGACAAAATTTATTATATTCCGTAACATTTGCATGTGTCGACTATTTGCCACATTTTTGTCGCTTCCACCTGTAATTTATTAATATAGTTCTGTGTTCAAAAAGGGAGAGCGCCAACTCTCTTTTTAAGGTCGTATGCGTTGTTGAAGAACGTTAAATCGTGCGTTTAGGAGATTCCAGAGGTATATGGTATGTATTTCTCCGCTATACGTTTCAGATAATGTATTTGAAACAGAAAACTTTTTTATGGCCTAACATGAATATTAATTTGTAATGTCAAGCCATAAATTGCCAAAAATTGACAAAAAAAAACGTCATTTCAAACGCATCTTTCTATAATTTCTCAACCAATAGGATTACATTCTATTGTAAAGCCCACGAAGCTCATAACAGCTTTTTAGGTTATCACACTTGATAGCGACGTAAACATCTGACAAACTATCAAAGAACGCACTGAAGAGAACTGAATCCGAAACGTTTTGCCGTTTTAACTGTAGAAGAAGATGGAGTACTTCCCAGTACTTTTGAGAGCCTACGTTATCGCATTAGCGATATTTGCCTTGTCTAATCCAGCTAATATCCAAACAGCTAAAGGTAAAATTCTTTGTTTCTCTGACGTATTTTTTACAGATTTGAAAAAGTTATCCCACCTAATGATAGATTTCACAATGTTTTCCGAAGGGTCATTTTCCATACTGATTTTCATAAAATTTATGCTTTGCTAAAAACAATATTTCTGTCTTTTTTTAGTATTCGTAGCCAAGAAAGGAATCAACCGAGGATCTGCAAATGGCGTGCCTTCTTACGGCAACTTCAAGGCTGATAAATTTTCATATTTGAACATCACAAGAATTGGAGGAGCTCTTGTTGATCGCAACACCATCTGTGCGTGTGCCTGTTTGGAAACCCCTCCGTGTTTTTCCTTCAACCTGGCTGCATTCCCGGACATCAAAGGAAAATTTTTGTGTGAGCTGCTCCCATCGGACAAGTACAACAACTCCGATAAGCTCGTCCCAAGCAACTTTTTCCACCACTACAGTATCGCGGTATGTGAAGTTTAACTTTGTGATAAAATAATTTAGTATCGTTGTTTCCCGCTTGTGTCACCGTTTGTGAGCAGCAGTTAACTAACGCAAGGAATTGCCTTGGAATCTCGCCTTCGTAGAGCAAAACGGGCATTGTTTTCAACGAGGTGGGTCTTTTTTAAGAAATAAAAAAAATTGTCCTCGCAATTCGTGCGAGAAGTTTTCTTTGACGCGTGAAAATGAAGGCGGAATTCAATTGCCACGTAATGGCGTTTTTTACAAAATGTGACGCTTTTACTTGTACTTTGTATTCACTGAAATATATAGACAACCGTATATTTAAAATTATATAGTATGGAGTTTTTGCAGGGGTTATTTTGCAATTAATTTGACGTTTTCCACATACTGACGTTTTTAGTAGAAGATTAGTTTTGTGGGATCTGGCCAGTCGAGCCTATAATTTTGAAAACTTTAGAAACTTTTCGAAACGGAAACTAGCAGACGATAAACAAATTTGATGTCACTCGAATACATGTACATATACTTGGTACTAAAACAACATTTTTTTCTGAAAAGACAAGTAGATAAATTCTATAGCGCGCTTTTGTACTGAAACGTAGTACCAGAAACCCTCTAGTGAGGTAAATTTGTGTGTAAAAAAGGTTTGCACAAAAAGAAAAACATTAAATGAAAGGAACTTATTTTCGCGATTTGCGAAAAAAAATCGCAAAAATTAGTACCCGCGAAAATTTTCCTGCCCTACAGTGCCTTTCTTAAGTTTTCTTTGTCATGTCTTAGTGAGCAAAAACATCTGTCAACGAAGGACTTTCTAAGAACAGTTTTTTGCGTACAAAAGGCTATTTTGCAATCACCAAGGAAACCGTTAACACGAGAAAATTCTCTTTTTCAAAGGTTATTCGTCAAAGAAAAACACTGTCGATGAAGGAGTTTCTAAGAACACTTTTTTGTGTACAAAAGGCTATTTTGCAGTCACCAAGGAAACCGTTAACACGAGAAAATTCTATTTTTCAAAGGTTATTCGTCAAAGAAAAGAGACTTGACGAGGAAGACGTCCTCGTGTGCAACCAGCTTTAGCAAAAAACTCGCATTTGCGCGAGGTCATAAGCTGGCAATTTTGGAAGAGATAATTCTTCATGGCAATTATTTTTGGCGCATTTTGGTAACTTATGAAGTTGCCGACAAATTTTCAGAAGCAAAAAAGTTGAAAAAGACGCAATATTTTGATGATGCTAAAATTTTCTGCAATAGTACGAACATCGAATATCGCAGAGGTGAACTAAAACATTCAAAAGGGCGCCAATTATATTCAAAGAAGAGCCATTTTTCGATTTTTTCGTTGGAATCAGTGGTAGCAAAAGACCCTTTATGGTGAGTGTTGATTGACAAAGAAGAAACTTGTGATGAACAACACAAAGCCGATGCAAATGAGGTACCCTCGCAGAATTACAGAACCAAAAACAAGACACCAAAATGAAACTTACGAAGCTCCATGCACTCGGCTAGAAAAGGAAGGACTCCTCCATTAAAACAAAGACTTCATGCAAAGCACAACGACACAGACAAGCAAAAAACGATTCTTTACAATTGCTGGAGGATGCCGTAGTTGTTTACGAAAGCATGAAGACAACAACTTGATGAGAACAGATGTGGAAAAAGAAAAAGTTACTATTCCTTTGGAATTTGACGTTCCAAGTTTCTTTCTTTTTTCCTCATCGAGGAAAGAAATGTCTAACAAAAAATGCCCTGTCCAAATTACGAAATAACAAAAAAACAACTGGTGGCGTCGATGTATAAATAACGACAACCGAAGTGATTTTTAGACACCCTCTTAGTTTATGTGGACCACCTCGAACGGCGTTGACAACAGAAGCGAGCGAACTGACAGGAAACTAAGAAGATAGGAAACAAAAAGCAAACTAATAAAAGCAAAGCAAAACGTAAAACTCTAATAGAGACGAAGAGAAACTCGAAAACTTTGGGGGATTTCCA
Organism: Siderastrea siderea; assembly: GCA_964030785.1. Classification (NCBI taxonomy): domain Eukaryota; kingdom Metazoa; phylum Cnidaria; class Anthozoa; order Scleractinia; family Rhizangiidae; genus Siderastrea; species Siderastrea siderea. The sequence continues at coordinate 22,307,454 of OZ034967.1, forward strand.
AGATCATTTTGAATCAAAATGAACTCTAAGTACATGTCAAAGTGTCAAAGCAATAACGCAGAGGAACCAACTGGAAAATCAACACTCAATGGCTTGCTCTTCACCGGCTCTTGAAGTGGGGGCAAAACGATCTCTAAATGGTCCAGTACATAGAGGAAGAACTCCACTTTATGATATGTAACAAGATAACAATTATTAAACTATTCCAAGAAAGGGTTGTTCTCAAAGTACTATAGTAAATTAAATCGTTCAGTCATTAAAGTTCAGAAGCGTATACAGAATATTCTTGTAGCACAGCTTAACATCCGTGAACGCAAGTCCGTGGGATGAATTGGAACTTAGAAGTCGGGAAAATATTTCTTAGCCCTTGTCATTTGATGCGCTTACCGTGGACGTGCAGAAAGTAATTGACTAGCGTCACTTTCGGGTTTTGGAGATATCTGCTTAGAGATGTCAAAAATGCAAAACATAGATGTTTTTAGAGCAAGGGAAAAAGACAAACAGAAAAGATGACTGGAACAGGAATTGCACCTTCAAAGGAAAAGTCAAGAACAGCCTGAACTCTAACCTAAGTTAAACTACTGCTAAGGCGTCACGAATTCTGCAGGTGCAAAAGGCTCAAAGATGACAGAGGGCGAAAAACGCGAATTGCCGTTTAAAATTAATAAAGGTGCTCCCACCGTTTTCTAATCAAGAAAATGACTACTTCAAATCCAAAGAATATCGAAACAAAATCTTATCAGAGGACTCTTGACATTTTTTGTATGGGCATCGAACTTAAAAGCCGGCCGAAGAATATAAGCAGTATAAGTAATTAAGGTGGGATGTTGTTGCGATTGTAACATCTGGCGTTTCGCGCTAGAGAAGATTACTAGTCTAAGTCGTATTATCCTTTTTAATATGAAAACCTGTTTCGTTTGTTTTTGTCTATCGGTTTACTCTTCTGCACGAGCACTCCACTCCTTTAGTCTTGGGCGCCGGTCTTTCAACTAATTATGACTGGCGAAATTCTCTCTTTCTCGTCTCCAATCACCTATTTCAAGGTGTCTTGCGGTTCACCCTTCCTCGCTACTCGTCGATGTCAACTCGGCAGATAGTGGAAATATATGGAGTGGAGCTAGAAAAATTATGGCGTGGTAGCTTATTTAACGCCTGAACTTATGCCTACTTGCCATCCGCCTTGAAGCCTTTGCCATCCACATCGTTTTTAAAGTTCTACAAGAAAAACGAGTGAAGCAAACTGACAACGACGATGGCAATGTCTAAATTCAATGAGGAGAAAAAGTGGAACAACATGGCTGAAATCATAAGCAACGCTAGACAGCATTTTGACCGTCAGTAAAAATTGTACAATGTCTTCAATTCAGCAGAGACGAAGAATACATGAAATTACCCAAGTTATTAAGAACGCTGAATAACAAAGCCTCTGTCATTGAAGAATCGCACAGTGTCTTCAAGTTGAGGAAGAAGAAAACAACTACATGGTTCAAATTATCAGTGAACAACATATCCTCTATCAGTAAAGAATTTTACATATATATAGTCTTAAGTTTAACAAATAAAAAGAATGGAACGAAACGACTGAAATTGTAAAGAACGCTGGCTGAAAAATGGCTGAATTAATCAAAAACGTAACGCTGGGCAACATATCCTTTCTCAGTTGAGACTTGAACAATGTCTTCAAGTTCAACAAAGAAGAAGAAGAAGAAGAAGAAGAAGAAGAAGAAGAAGAAGAAGAAGAAGAAGAAGAAGGGAACAAAACGTCTCAAGTTATCGAGAACACTGGACAGCCTTTCCTCTGTTTACCAAGAACTCTACAATATCTTCAACGAAAAAGAATAGAACAACATGGCTAGAATTATGAGGAACACTGGACAACATTCCTTGGCAGCCAAGAATTCTACACATGTTTTCAAGTTTAAGGAAGGAGAAGAGTGGGGCAATATGGCTGGAATTATCAAAAACGCTAGACAACAGTCCCACTCAGTCACGAGCTCTAAAATATCTTCAACTTTACCGATGATAAAGAATGTAACGCCATTACTGGAATTACCAAAAACACTGAAAATCATTTGGTCTCTCAGTAAATAGTTCTTCAAGGTCCTCAATTTCAACAAAAACGAATGGAACAAAATATTAACTGAATTTATCAAGACTACACTAGACGACATTTCCTCTGAAAGCTACAACGTCTTCAATTCAAGTTCACCGAGGAAGAAGTGGACAAAATGACTGAAATTATCAAGAGCGCTGGATAACCTTCATTCTCTCAGCGAAGAAGTCTGGGACTACAATGTTTTCCAGTTCAGCGAAGGCGAATGTAACAACAACAACAAAAGCCTGCACAACGGGGAGAAAGACTCCTACAATGTTTTCAATCCCAAGGGGCGAGAAGAATCATGAACAAAATAACCGGACTTGTCTAGAACCAGTGTCCAACATTGTCGCTCTTAGTTGAAAACTCTGCCGGACCACACTTATTCAGTGGGCCAAGATTCCACAACTTCATACTCATCGAAGAAAATAGAAAAAATAGAGAAATTGTCAAAAACACCGAGCAACCTTTCCTCTGTCGTTCAAGAATTTTGCAATTTCTGTAAAATCAACGAGAAAGAAGGATAGAACGAAATGGCTGGAATTATCCGACAAGAATTCTACCGTGTCCTCATGTTTAGCGAAGGAGAAGAATGCAACAAGTTGGCTCAAATTACCAAGCAGTCGGAAATTCTACAATGCCTTGAAGCTCAAGAAAGAATCAAGGGAACAGAAGAAACACGCTGAATGTCCAAAAATTTTCGCCGTCAAAAAAAGAAAGACTCTGTAAAGGCTTCAACAAATATTAACGAGAATGGAAAAAAACAACTTGTGTTGTAGAGAACATTGAACCACACATTTCGACGATCAGTCAAGAGGAAAGGAGAATGGAACAAAATGACTGAAGTCCAACATTTCCTTTTGTCATTGGAGATTCTACAATTTCGTGAGGAAAAATGAAAATAGAACAAAATGGCTGGAAATTATCAAGAATACCCGACAACATTTCGTCTGTACATCAAAAATTCTACAACGTCTTCAATTTTAAACAAGACGAATAGACCATAATGGCTGCAATTATCAAGAACACACGACGATATTCCGTCTGTAAGTCAAGCATCCTGCAAAAGCTTCAATTGCAAGCAAGACGAAAAGAACAAATTCTACGTCTTCAATTTCAACCAAGACGAAAAGAACAAAATGGCTGAAATTTTCAAGAACGCGCGACAATATTTCGTTTGTCAAGTGAAGAATCTGCAACGTCTTCAATTTCAAGCAAGACGAAGAGAACAAAATGGCTGGAATTGTCAAGAAGTCAACGTTCGACAATGTTTCGTCTGTCAGTCAAGAATTGTACAGCGTCTTTAATTTCAATGAAGACAAATAAAACAAAACGACAGAAATTGTGAAGACGCCAATACTCGACAATATTTCGTCTGTAAGTCAAGAATTCTGCAACGTCTTCAATTTCAACCAAGACGAAAAGAAGAAAATGGCTAAAAATTATCAAGAAAGTCAACGCTCGACAATGTTTCATCTGTAAGTCAAGAATTCTACAACGTCTTCAATATCCACCAAGACAAATAGAACAAAATGACTGAAATTATCAAGAAGTCAACGCTCGACATTATTTCGTCCTTAAGTCAAGAATTCTGCAACGTCTTTCCTCAACGCCGAGAATTCTGCAAACATTTCCTCTGTCAGTCAAGAATACTACAATCTTTTCAACTTCAAGGAAGGAAACAAATAGAACAAAGTAGCTGGAAGTATCTTGAACGCTGGACAATATTTCCTTAGTCAGCCAAGAATACCATAATCTCATCAACTTCAAGGAAACAAAAGAATCAAACAACGCAGCTGGAAGTATCAAGAACGTTAGAGAACATTTCCTCTGTCAGTTAAGAATTCTACAATCCCTTCAACTTCAACCAAGACGAAAAGAACAAAATGGCTGAATTATCAAGAAGTCAACGCTCGACACTATATTTCGTCTGTAAGTCAAGAATTCTAACGCTCGACTTTATTTCGTCCAAAAGTCAAGAATTCTGCAACATCTTCAATTTCACCTAAAACGAATAGAACAAAATGGCTAGAATTATCAAGGGAGTTGGGCAGTTTCTCTGTTAGTCAAGGGTTACACATTGACCAAGATTAATTAAAAAGACGAGTGGAACAAAAAGGCATAAATTGCCAAGTACCTTGGAAAACAATCCCAAATTCTACAAATGTGTTCAAGTTCAACGAAAAATTAAGAACAACGGAACAAAACTGAAAATAGCTGGATATCCAACATTATGCCGTCAGGAAGATTGCAGTGTCTTCAGATTCAACCAAGAATTAACAACAATGGAAAAAATGACTCACGTTATAGAGAAGGCTGAACAACATTTCGACGGTTAGTCAAAACGTCCACAACGTCTTCAAGTTTAACGAAGACTGTACTGTGAAACAAAATTACCTGAATTAACAAGAAGACAAAGCAACATTTTCTCTGTTGGTCCCCAACTCTCCAAAGTCTTTAAGTTCAACCAAGAGTTAACAAGAATGGAACAAAATGGCTGAAGTTTCATTTTCTTGGTGACTGAAGAATTCTACAACGTCTTCACGTTCAACAAAGAATAAGAATAGAACAAAATGGCTGAAATTATCAACAACGCTGGACAATTTTTCCTCTTTCAGCTAGGAATTTTACAATGTCTACAAGTTCAACAAAGAGGAAGAATGGAACAAAATGACTGATATTCTTAATATCGCTGGACATCGTTTCCGCTGTTAGTTAAGAATTTCAGAATATACAGAGGAAGAAGAATGCAGGACAACATTTCCACTGTTCGTCATGAGCTCTTCAATGCCCCCAAGTTCAAGGAAGATAAATACGAAAAAAAATGAAAATTGTCAGGAACGCTGACAAGCATTACCTCTGTGAGTCAAGAATAGTAAAGTGCAATCTCTCCCACTTCAAAGAAGCAAAAGAATGAAACAACGTAGCTGGAATTATCTCGAACGCTGGAGATTATTTCCCTGTCAGCCAAGAATACTACAACCTTTTTACATCAAGAAATTAAAGCAAAAGAATCAAACAACGCAGCTGGAATTACCAAGAACGCTTAAGAACAATTCCTTTGTCAGTTAAGAATCCTACAATCCCTTCAACATTAAAGAAGCAAAAGAACAAAACAACATAGCTGGATTATCAAGAACGCTGGAGAACATTTCCTCTGTCAGTCAACAATACTACAATCCCTTCAACTTCGAGAAGCAAAAAAATGGAAATACGTAGCTGGAATTATGAAGAACGCTGGAAAACATTTCCTCTGTCAGTCAAGAATACTCCAATCTCTTAAACTTCAAGAAGGCAAAAGAATGAAACAACGTAACTGGGATTATCAAGAATGCTGAACATTTCCTCTGTCAGTCACGAATATCGCAACGTTTTCAACTTTAAGGAAGAGAAAGAATCAAACAAGGTAGCTGGAATTACCAAGAACGCTGGAGAACAGTTCTTCTGTCAGTCAACGGATACTACAATTTTTCATCTTCAAGGAAGCAAAAAACAGAACAATGTAGCTGGAGCTATCAAGAACGCTGGAGAACATTTCCTCTGTCAGTCAACAATACTACAGTCTCTATAACTCCAAGGGAAAAAAAGAATGGAAAAGCATACCTCGAATTATCAAGAACGCTGAACAACATTTCCCCTGTCAGTCAAGAATACTACAATCTCTTCAACTTTAAGGAAGCAAAAGAATCAAACAACGCAGCTGGAATAGTCAAGAATACTGCAACCTTTTTTATTTTTAAGGAAGCAAAGAACGAAGCTGGAATTATTAAGAACGCTGCAGAACATTTCCTCTTTCAGTCAAGAATAGTACAATCTCCTCAACTCCAAGGAAGCAAAAGAATGGAATGGCGTACCTGCAAGAAAACTGGAAAACATTTCCTCTGTCGGTCAAGAATACTACAAGCTTTTCAACTTCGACGAAGGAAACAAATAGAACAACGTAGCTGGGAGTATCACGAACGCCGGACAACATTTCCTCTGTCAGTCAAGAATACTGCAACCTTTTTAACTTTACGGAAGCCAAAAGAATGAAACAACGTTGCTGGAATTATCAAGAACGCTGGACAACATTTCCTTAGCCAGCCAAGAATACCATACTCTCATCAACTTCAAGGAAACAAAAGAATCAAACAACGCATCTGGAATTATCAAGAACGCTAGAGAACATGTCCTCTGTCAGTTAAGAATTCTACAATCCCTTCAACTTCCAGGAGGCAAAAGAATGAAACAACGTAGCTGGAATTATCAAGAGCGCTGGAGAACTCCTCCACTTCAAGAAAGCAAACGATTGAACAACGTAGCTGGAATTACCAAGAAGGTGGCGAGCATTTCCTCTGTCAGTCAACAATACTGCAATCTCTGTAACTTCAAGGAACCAAAGAAGAAAACAACCTAGCTGGAATTATCAACAAGCTGTACAACATTTCCTCTGTCGGTCAAGAATCCTACAAACTTTTTAACTTTAAGGAAGCAAAAGAACGAAGCAACGCAGCTGGAACTATCAAGAACGCTGGAGAATAATTCGTTTATCAGCCAAGAATAATACAGTTTTTTCAACCTCAAGGAGGCAAAAGAATCAAACGATTCAGCTGGAATTACCAATAACGCTGGAGAACATTTCTTTTGTCAGTCAAGAGTACTATAATTATACTACAATAATACTTCAAGAATACCACAATACTAGAATAGAACAGTATACCTGTAATTTCAAGAACGCACAGAACATTTTTTTTGCTCAGTCAAGAGTAATACGATCTCTTAAATTTTAAGGAAGCAGAAAAATGAAACAACGTAGCTGGAATTATCAAGAAGCTGAAGAACATTTTCTCTGTTAGTCAAGAATGCTACAATCCCGTCAACTTTAAGGAAACAAAAGAATGAAACAACGTAGCTGGAATTATGAAGAACGCTTGAGACCGTTTCCTTTGTCAGGCAAGAATACTACAATCTTTTCAACTTCAAGGAAGCAAAAAAGTGGAACAAAATAGCTAGACATATTAAGAATGCTGGAGAACATTTCCCCTGTCGGTCAAGAATACTACAATCTTTTCAACTTCAAGGAAGCTTAAAATGAAACTACGTAGCCGGGAGTATCAACACTGCCGAACAACATTTCCTCTGTCAGTCAAGAATACTACGACCTTTTAAACTTCAAGGAAGCAAAAGAACCGAGAAATGCAGCTGGAATTATAAGAACGCTGGAGAACAATTCCTTTGTCAGCCAAGAATACTACAATCCCTTCAACTTCAAGGAAGCAAAGGAATCAAACAACGCAGCTGGAATTGTCAAGAGCGTTGGAGAACAATTCCTCTGCCAGTCAACAATACCACAATCTCATCAACCTCAAGGAAGCAAAATAATCATCAACGCAGCTGGAATTATCACGAACGCTAGAGAACATTTCCTCTGTCAGTTAAGAATACTACAACTTTTTTAACTTCAAGAAAGCAAAAGAACCGAGCAACGCAGCTGGATTTATCAAGAACGCTGGAGAACAATTCCTTTCTCAGTTAAGAATACTACAATCCCTTCAACTTCAAGGAAGAAACAAAGGAATCAAACAACGCAGCTGGAATTGTCAAGAACGCTGGAGAACATTTCCTCTGCCAGTCAACGATACCACAATCTCATCAACCTCAAGGAAGCAAAAGAATCATCAACGCAGCTGGAATTATCAAGAACGCTAGAGAGCATTTCCTCTGTCAGTTAAGAATACTACAACTTTTTTAACTCCAAGAAAGCAAAAGAACCGAGCAACGCAGCTGGATTTCTCAAGAACGCTGGAGAACAATTCCTTTCTCAGTTAAAAATAGTACAATCCCTTCAACTTCAAGGAAGCAAAGGAATCAAACAACGCAGCTGGAATTATCAAGAACGCTAGAGAACATTTCCTCTGTCAGTTAAGAATAATACAATCCCTTCAACTTCCAGGAAGCAAAAGAATGAAACAACGTAGCTGGAATTATCAAAAACGCTCAACAACATTTCCCCTGGGTGTCACGAATTATACAACGGCTTCACGTTCATCGAAGAAGAATAGAATTGGCAAGATAGTTGGATATTTCCTCTGTCAGTCGAGGTTTCTACATTTTCCAAGTTTATCGAGGGAGAAGAATGGAAACGAATGGTCCAGATTAGAACACTGAACAACATACTCTCACTGTTGATCGCGAATTCTACAAATTGTCTTCAAGTTTAGCGAAAAATCAAGAAGAATGGAAAATAACTGAAATTAGCTAGATATGCAACATTTTTGCTGTTAGTCAAAAACTCTGTAATTTCTTTACGTTCAGCCAAGCCTGATCAAAAATGAAACAAAAGAAATGTCCAATGTACAGATATTTATGTCCAACGACAAACCTGCCCTTTTTGCGACTTACTAACGTGGCTAATCTTCCTAACAAATGCTTGCGACACTTGAAATTTGATGACTGAGAAAATTTTCCAGAACCGCTGGCAAGGAAGCAATGGAAGTTAGTAACGGTACAGTTTCTAACAGAATATGAAGACAGAGTGGCCGCACATCGAGCAATGGGACGCCGTACAGCACAACAAGCGCTGGAGCCGCAGGGCACAAATTAAGAAACGAAACTGGTCCAAGAGGTCAACATGTCTTGATGGGAAGCAAAGTAAACTGCAAAGAACAAAGAAAGATGACAAGTTGGTTACATAAGAGATCACAGTGCCTGTCGATGAACAATAATACTGGTGAGCTAGAAGTCCGTTTTCTGAAGGGAGGGTACCTTTATCGCATGCCAACGGGTGAATCCGATAACTTGCTTTGATTGGCGCTCATTATTCCGACTTAAAGCTCTTTACTCAGCGTTTCTTTTGTGTACCGTTCTGCTATTGCATTTTCCTTGGCCAAGAGGGTCCACGTCTTGATACAGGAAGTTGGATTCCGTTATTCTTGTGATGTTATTGGGTGAAAACCTAACGTAGACAGTTCTTTGGAGCCAACGGGTTGTTTCAGTGTGTCTTGGTCAACATGAACATCAGCTAATTCAAAATTAAATGGAAAGTGGTCGGTCTTGTTTGCGTTCTCAGAAACAGCAGAGGGTTATGAACGGGTGTGTCGTTCATTGTTGTCGCACCTCTCCCTATTTCCTCGTTACAGACTTTGCCGCACTCACAGGGAATCCTGAGGACCCCACCAGCTCGCTTAGCTGGAACGACAGTGTGTTTTGGCCATACGAAAAGGTATTTCAGAATAGTTGTAGGCAGGAGTCGAACAAGGCTCCTTTGACATAGGGTATAAAGCCAAGGAAGGTTAATACTCTGTCATGGACTCTTTCGTGGGGCTCTTTTTTTTTCTGGCTTCCATGATTTCTTGTACAAATAAGAAGAGATACTTGATGGTGACAGTGCAGATGTTTCTTCCCCTGAGAGATGGCAGATGGTTTGATCACGAAACGCTGTGCCTGGTGGTACACACTTAACAAAACTGCGTTTAGGGTTTAAGGTTGTGGTAAAACAATACCTCATTAAGTACAAATTTCTATGAGTTGGCATCCTGTAGACGCCGTGGTAAGGCGGCCGGCTGCCTGAGTTTCTTAGGACTGACGTTTTGCGAAATGCTATCTGCTTGTCATTCTTGGTCTATATGGTTAAAAGGATGATCAACTGTTGGTTGTTTAGATATTGTAAGAAGCTGTCAACGCAGCTACGATCACTAAGGTATGGTGGAGGTATCATCATCGTAACGCTTCTAGATCTTGGGTTTACAGGTTGCGGTTGCTATTGCTTGTTCTTCATATATCTCTATGTAGCTAAGAGATTAGTAGTGGCCGTGATTATCGGGCTCGCATGGCTGACCCGTCATGTTGTTCGTAAATCGATTCATTGTAATGGAAGTATGTAGGTTTTGATATAGCGACGCAACGTCAAAGGACTGTGACCTTCTTTGTACTCATGGACAGTTGCCTTCGCATTTCCGCGCTGCTCGCCTACCCTTAAGCTAAAAGAGAAACTTCTTGTAATCTGTCTTAAATCTGTTTTTTTTTTAACAACGACAACAATTTTATTTTCAGTAGCTAAAGTACATATTGTACTGACCCGGAAATATCAACGCTAATCGAGGCGGGCCAGTCTTTAACCAACCATTATTATTTACCTACATTATTAAGCTATATTATTAAATTTGCCTCTTTGCAAAAACATATGGTTATTCCTTCCCTTACATGTAACGCTCTGACAGTATAATTTTGTACAAGGAACTATTCCATTCTGATATCAGACAAAACAGATTTAAACTCAAGACATTTTCAGTTGTCTGAGAGAACGAGAAACTTAAATAGTTTGCAAACAAGTGGCGAGCATGAGTTTTCCAATTGTTTTGAGTTATCTGAAACCTCTACAAATATTTCTATAAATTTATAGAAACAGACACCAAATATTTTCTCTGTCATTGAGCAAACAACCTATGAAGAAAAAGGACACGCGATTTTTCAGGCAATCAAAGTGCGCGTTTACGTCTGAAAGGATACGTGTTTGTTTATTCAACACGCGGGCGTTAGATATGGTGTGACAGTTAACCCTTTAAGCCTTGATATAAAAGTGCAAATTCTCCTTACTGTTCTCCAAACATTTCTTATGAAACTAGTGCGGGAAATTTGTCTAAATATTAAGACATCTTCTCCTTGGTGATCACTTCCTTTATTCTCATCACTTCAATGTTTGAACAAGTAGCGATAATGTAAAGAGAAATTTCATTTTCGTCACTGTTAGGGCTTAAACGGTCAAAAACTGACTGTTTTACTAAACTACCAAAAATACTTGACTCACAGAACCTCGCAAAGCTCGGGGAAGGATGCGTCGCAAAATTGAGCGATGGGGGTGGGGAGGAGATGGGCTTTCTGGTTTAACTGAAAATCTAGTAGAAAGAAAGAATTTTTGTGGGAGGAGGTGCAGATGGGTGGCCACAATGGTCTCTAATTGGGAGTTTAGACATTCTAGTGGAAGAAAAAATTAAATTTCTTCTGAGGAAATACTTTTGAACTTTGCAGCCCTTGCCAAGGCATCTAATTTGACCATAAGATAAAAGGCAGGATTACTCTTTCATAATCTGTGCGCTGTGAAAAGATATTCAACAAGAAAGCCTAATAGGCATTTTAACTGGCTGAAACTTTTGCATCGCGACGAAAACGTTTGAACTCCGCGGCACTTGACAATCCATCCAATTTTACTATAAAGTAAAATGCAGGACTACTCGCTGATAAGCTGTGTGCTGTGAAAAGAAATTCAATAACCGATATTGAGAATTTGATAAATGGTCTTTCTTTACTTCGCAGTCACCATGTTACAGTTGGCCATGTAAGAACGATGGCAAGTGTGTCCCACTGTACGAGGAAAACAGCTATGTGTGCGTTTGCAAGAAAGGTTTTACGGGAAAAAATTGCGAAAAAGGTATGGACCTTTATCCTTGATCTACATTGTGAGCGGCGTAATTGATACACAATTATCAACTGGTTTTGTATTGAGTATTTTCGGCGTCAGAAGTCGTTCTCTGTTAAGGGTATTACTTAAGATATCGTTGAACACTGTAAATGATTTGGATCTAGGAGTCATATCATAAGTCGGTACATTTTGATCGTCCGGGTGATTGTAGCCCTGAGAAGGACTGCTTGTGATAACATTGAGTGACGTTTTGACAAAGTCAACGAAAAGATGTCGAAATGTCAGTCAATGTCATCACAAACAGTCATTCTCAGCGAGCGTGGGCGCCATAAATCTGAAAGGAGAGCCAGATCAACACGAGGAAGCGTGGAAGCTTTGGCGATGTCGATTCCAGCGTGCAACGTGATGGATGTCGATCAGTCCTACAGACAAGCTCCATCTTTTTCTGTTAGTTGGCAGCGAAGAACTCGAAAGATGAATAGAAACGCTACCGGAACGGCCTACGGACTACGAGTCGCACATCCAGAAGCTAAACAGCCACTTTGAGGCTCACCAAAACAACACCTTGGAGTTATATAAGTTTTTCAGCATCGACTGGCCCCCCGAACCGCTGTTCACGGACTTTGAAACGAAGTGCAGAGAACGAGGGCTACACTGCGAGTTCCCGGTCACTATAAAAAACGCCATCGTCATTCTGGCAGTGGTAAAAACAAGGAATGGAGAGCTTCGCAACAAACTGATCCGAAAAGTGGAGACCTGAAAACGCTGTATGTCACGGCAAAGGCATTTGAAATACCTAAGCAAGGAAATGATATGATGACAAATGACGATTCTAAGGCTCGCGAAGTTGAACAGTTGAATGCAAAGGACAGTAATGAAGAGAACAAGATCACTAGGCAAGAAAGGTACAGTATGACGAATATCACGCCCGACAAGGGCACAGGCAGACCAACAACAAAGTTATGCTGAACTGGATGTGGAAATGTTGCCCCAAGGGATACGTTTGCCCCGCAAGGGGTAAGAATTGCCTCGGATGTCACTGTCATCACTGAGAAGCACTTTGAGAGTCTTAAAGGGACATGCCGCCCCCAGTCAACAAAAGCAGTTATTAGGAGTTACTCGGGAGATGGCGCGGGACTGGCGTTGCCTTTAGTTGGGCCGTTTCATCGCCACTTTAAGCCGAAACCAGAAGACCATCAAGGAAGTCATATACGTAGTGAAGGGTCAAGGGAACAGTACACTCCTAAGCCGCCAGGCGACCGAAAACATGGGTCTCGTAGAGTATCACATCGAGCAAACAGAAGAAGCGCCTTTACCAGTCGTAGAGGTGAAACGACAAGAGATAAATGACTTGGTAGAAGAGTACGAGAATGTCTTTACCAGTATCGGAAAACTAAAAGGTGTGACTGTCAAGCTGCATGTGGTCCCCAATACCCCAGCAGCAGTTCAGAAGCAAAGAAGAGTATCTATACCCCTAAAAGAGAAATTCGATCAAATCCTAGACATATGGCACAGTCTAGACATCATAGAGGATGTGGGAGACGAGCTGAGAGACTGGTGCAGAATTATGGTCCTCACTCCTAACAAGGACGGTGAAAGCGTTAGGGCAAGTCTCGACATGACTGACGTCAACAAGTACCAAGCTTAATGGAGCCAAGAACTTTTCTCACCTGGATATGAAATATGGCTACATGTAATTAGAGTTGCTTTTTATTAGCAGAAGAAAGCAGAAAGCTGACCACGTTTTATACATATCGCGGACTCTGGCGTTTAAAGAGACATTAATTTAGAGCGAACAGTGCAGCAGAAATATTCAATGAGGAATTCTTCACAATTGTGTCCTTGGATCCCAATGCAATCAGCATCTATGAATTGATGACGTCCTGGTCTTCAGTGCCTCACAGGAAGAGCATGATCAGGCATTTAGACACATCTTGCAATTATGGCGGAATACGGACTGACCCTTAATATCAAAAAGAGTCGGTTCGACCTACGATCGGTAACGTTCTTTAGCAAAGTATTCCCTGGCAAAGGAATCTCACTGCACCCTAACAAAGTGGCAGCTTTACAGGCAGCAGGTCGGCCCCAGTCCCAAGCTGACGTGCAATCGTTCTTGTACTTTGCAGGAACTAATGCTGATTTCCTGGAGGGCTTTGAACAGGCAACAGCACCGTTAAGAGGCCTCATCAAAAGAGGGGGCACTGTTCCAGTGGACACCAGAATGCCAGAGAGCATTTGAGCAAGTCAAATCAATACTCTCAGGAGACACGGTAATGTCGTACTTTGATCCACATCGAAAAAACAAACTCAAGACGAACCAGGACCACAGGACCGCGGGACCACGAAGCAGTATGACCCGAAAACTAGGTGGTGGAGACCTGTAACTTATCACTCAAGGGCGCTGACTGATACCGAGACTAGATAATCGCAGCTAGAGAAACAAGCGAAAGCGGTTGAATGGGGCGTGTTCGCCAACCAGATCTACCTCTACGGTCTTCGAGAAACGTTCGAGCTAGACACTGACCACAAATCCCTGGTGCCCCTGTTCGCCAGCCACAAAGCCACCGCCCCACTCAGAATTGAATGGATGAGAGTTCGCCTTCAACTCAATTACATGGCTGGAAAGAAGGCAAACGCAGAGGCCAGTGAAGCAGACTACAACCGAACACCCAGAGCTGCTCAGGATGTGAGACACCAGGGTAGACAACCAGACAGAGTGGACTGTTAGTGAACACGAGGAACTGTTCGAGAAGGATATCAGGGCAGTAGTGCAGGCGGTGCTGCCAGATGCAGTCTCATTGGATGAGCTACTAGGGGAGACCTGTCAAGGTCCAGAACTGAAAGAGGTCAAGAGTGCAATAGCGAGAGGGTGTTTCACAACGCCAGAAAAGAAAACCCTTCGGCGAAAGTATGACCCAGTCTTCACTGAGTTAGCTTCAGTAGGAGGATTGGGGTTACGAGGGCTTCGCATAGTGGTGCCCAGGGCGCTCTGAGACAAAGTAGTCCGACTCGCCCATGAGGGACATCAGGGGGCCACGATGACAAAGGAGTGTCTCAGGATCAGGGTCTGGTTTCCGGGTTTGGACCGGGTGGTAGAAGTCCTATATGCAGCACTGCCACCCATGCCAGGTAGTGACAGCAGCTGATGAGCGCAAACCGCTACGGATGTCATCACTACCGTGTGAACCCCGGTAGGAAGTCTCCGTAGTCTTATGGGGACCCATCAGCATAGGCGAATACCTCTCAATCGTCATTTGCAAACACTCATGGTGGGCAGAAGTAGAGTTTGTCAGCAGTACCAGCGCCCGAGCAGTAATACGACAGTCGGACCGTATATATTCATCGCTTGGAATACCAGTGATCGTGGGCAGCGACAATGGGCCTCCATTCAATGGACAGGACCTCCTGAACTTCGGAAAGTACCTGGGCTTCAAGCATTAGCGCAAGACACCCGAAAACCCCCAAGCCAATGTGGAAGCAGAGCAGTTCATGAGGGTGCTTAAGAAGTTCTATTACATCTGCCAAGTAGCAGGGCAGAACTTCAGACAAGAAGTACACAGATTTCTACGCTGCTATTGAGTAGCGCCACACGAGACCACGAAGCTAGCCCTGGCTGAATTGATGTTTCCTGGCCGCAAGTTCTGCACAGGGTTGCCAGTTGGAGTCACTCCTCGACAAATGGATTTTAAGGAATTGTTTCAGAGGGACCTGGAGAAGAAGATGCCAATAAAGGCACATGCTGACAGGAAGAAGCACGTAAAAACATCCGACATTTAGACGGGAGACGCTAGAGGTGTTGTACCGAAATGGAACACAAGTGGCGGCCAAAAGGAGAGATGGCAGCACCATTACAAGGACGACGGCACATTTCAACAAGGTACTCTACCAGACTTCTGAGGAGGCAGGCAAATGGAAACTCAATGCCTACCCTCCTGAGTTACCGCGAATGGAGGCACCACCCTAGGAAGTGCAGTTACCCGAGGTTGACGACGCGAACCCCCCTGGCAGAACAGACCCGTCAGCAGACTGCTCAGTTGAGCCACCTCAGAGCGTTAGTATAGTTACCCTGAACTCTGATCGTCACCGGTTATTACTCAGTCATGTGTTACACACGGCATTTAATCTAATGCACGGGGAAGTGTAGTATCGTAGGCAGCTGAGATTGGGCACTAGCGACGACGGGACACTTCGACGACGTAAGGCTAGGCCATCTATTGTCGCGAGAGCGAGGTGGACGGAACTTGTAAAGGCTAATTTACACGCTGCGATTTGTCGGCCCGATTTGTCGGCCACTATAAATCGGGAAGCGAATCGGTTTATGTACAGTGCAAGCACTGCACATGCATTTTTTTATTGTCAACACTTTTTAATAAGACGCCAGGAGGCCAATTACTCTCCTGAATTGCGACTATGAAATTGCTGCCAAATCTGTCGCTAATCGTATGAAAAAAATCCTGCCTAAGATAATTAATAACGGCCAAACTGGTTTTTTAAAAGATAGATTCATCGGAGAAAACATCAGGCTTATTTAGAGCATTATCAATTACACAAATACGGAACAAATCCCTGGCCTCCTGTTATTCATTGACTTCGAAAAAGCCTTCGATACGATAAAATGGTCTTTTATTGAGAAAACATTGAAATATATTAACTTTGGAACCTCTTTGGTGACATGGATTAAATTATTTTACAGATATAAGCAACTGCGTCCAAAACAGTGGATGGTCTTCTGACTTCTCTACTTTAAGCCGCGGCGTGAGACAGGGGTGTCCGCTTTCGCCCTATCTATTTATTTTATGCGCTGAAGTCCTGGGCAACGCAATAAGGAGAGATGAAGAAATCCGTGGTATTAAAATAAGCGGTACTGAGTGCAAACTCTCACAATATGCAGATGATACGACAATGATTTTAGATGGCTCAGAACTCTCCTTCTCAAGGACCCTATATTTACTCGATATATTTGCGGACATTTCTGGACTGAAAGTTAATTACGAGAAAACCAAAGCCCTCTGGATAGGCTCACTTAAAAATTCGAATAATATTATCCCTTTAAACAAACCGATAACTTGGGCGGAGAGGAAAGTCTACTCCCTGGGAGTTTGGTTTTCGACATCAGATTTAAAGGATATTGAGGCTAATTTTTTCGAGAAAATTGAAAAAATTAAAAAAATGCTTAGCAACTGGTCAGCTAGAAGACTGACTCTCCTGGGTAGAATTGCAATCCTAAAATCCTTGGCTGTATCACAAATTGTTTATGTTTTGTCCTCTCTACCAACTCCCCAAGGTGTCATTAAGGAAATCAACTCCCTGTTATATGACTTCCTTTGGGATGGTAAAAGTGATAAAATCAAAAGGACAGAAATGATTAACAGCTATAACGCCTTCCAAAACATTTTGTGTTTTTCCAAAATACGTTTTTTAAACATAAATATGCTTAATTTGGCGGAATGTTTCGTTCATATACTATTTTTGTTTCATTTTTGCTGACAATTCCTGTGTTCAGCCGAAAAGTCCCAGAATATCAGAAACAAAAAGAAATTTGGTAGTAACTAGTTAACATTGTATGGTTTAAGATACTTTTAATTTATTTCTTTTGCCAGATACTGAAGAATTTCTGCAACCCTATACAGCTAACTAGTGCCGCAGAAATTCTGCACCCTTAGACTAACTAGTGCCGCAGAAATTCTGCACCCTTAGACTAACTGGTGCCGCAGAAATTCTGCAGCCCCAAATTGACTGGTGCAGTAGAAATTCTGCAGCCCTTCATTGATTGGTGAAATAGAAGGATTACTTATACCTCAGATAAAAGATGTATAAGCATTAATACAGATGTTCAAAAGTTAGGTTCATCAAGTTAATGTTTTACGTAGAGGTTCAATATACATTAGGATTATTATTACAATACTAATACATGCAGACAAATTACTGATTGAAATGTGAACAACTGTCAAGAACAGAAATATTATAAATATACCGAGTTTCAATGCAATAGTGGTATTACGGAGTACTTTTTTCCCTAAATTTTGGCAATCATACTCAATTTTCTTCATAGAATTCAGTAAGCGTAATTGTAAGAAATTTAAAGTCAAGTCTCCTTGAAAGAGAGCTCAAACAAAACAACAAAACATGCCTTGATCATCGTAAATACTTGCTACACTCGATCTCGTCGTCACTATCTGGCATATCAATCCAAACTGCAGTTGCCTGGTATTTTGAGGAGTAGACTGATCCACAGTTTCTTTATTAGAGTGCAATCACTCCAGTGCAGTGGAATGGCGGCTGTCCTTGAGACCCCAACATTATTGCTTCCTACGATCGCCTCTGGGCAGGTGTTCCGATATCTACACTGCTTGAGTCGGAATCATACAGGTCCAGACATCTGGATTGACCCTTCTTTGGTGAGCTAGTGAAAATACGCTCCAAATATGTTGTAATAGTGCGATTTCTTTCTCATTCTCGCCGCGGTACATACTCATTTCTCGTGGAGCCAGGAGCAAACATGAGAAAGAAGAGACACATTCTCGTCCCCAGAGCTACGCGGCTCTTTTTAAATTACGTCTCTTGTAGCTCTGGTAACGGCCAAAAATTAATTTTTTTGATTGGCCGATTCAAACTGTATGCGCCATAACGTAAAAATTTTTTGGCTTCCACGCATAACGTTTTATTTCCGGTTGAATTAACCAGGGCACTAATTAACATATTGACTTGATCCATTTCCACGCAAAGAATGCGGCTAAGGGCAGATTAAGCGACCAAATTTTAAATTCAAAGTGTTGAGATTGTCGCTAAATGCCAGCGATTCTTTCCTCGCTACAGCATTTTCTACAAAGCTAAAGCTTGTCTCATCAACTTTTGTGATGACCTCTTGATGTCGATGTTTAAAAACTTGGGCGCCAAATGTTTCTGGAAATTTTCGATGGGGTAAACGTAATACAGTATAGCGTTTAGGGATGGCGAAACGATAAGTACACAGTTGACATTCTCATACAACAGAAACCAGACGAATGTAATAAAATAGCTGACAATTCAATATAACGCAAATGCAATAATATTATACCTTTAATCAGGCAAGATACAAATCCAAAACCCGTGACCAAAATGCAGGGACATTCGTTCTTCTGAACAACTACGGCACGAAAGGCAGCTTCTTAAGTTTGTTCCTTTTAAAGCAGGTTTTTCGCTAATTACAGGAGATTAAGAGGGTCCCGAACAGCTTTTAGTCGATCCACAAAGCACCACGACTCGATCGATAGGAATTCAAATTTCTCAGTTGTCAAAATTGACATGCCCAGAGCTCCACGGACGAGAACGGAGCAGGCGCAATAGCACCTTAACGAATTGGACATGCGCTACCGGATGTCGTGAATTTCACGACATCCGGTAATGGCTGATACCAGAGCCCTACGATCCCACCGCAGACAAAACAGATCGTAGGCTCTGGGAACGAGAATGGAAGAGACAGAATCAACGGAAAGAAAGCGCAGTCGCATTGCTGTCAACAAAACTCTTATCCAATCAAACTCGAGGACAGTACTGATTTCCGGTTATTGGGACGCGTGCAACGCGCATTGAATTCAATGAATCTTCATTTCCATTTGTTAAAAGGCCACCTCGGAAGCGTAAGCCATGATGTAGAATACCAACACAGTTTTACAGTGCATTTCTGTGGAATGGCAAGTAAAAATTAATGCACGGACAGCGTGACTTTTCTGAAACGTCTTTGAAACGGACGACGTCTCTTAAGATCAGTCGACCGGAAAGCGGTGGCTTATTTTACTGGCAATGAATATGAAAATTAAAAATTGACAAAGAAATGTTTGCTCATCGTTTTTAGCTTAGTATTAAGTTTTCCGGTTGTGTTGTGTTTAGGCGCCGAGCTAGGCTTGAATAGTGCCGACACTAGTTACGACATACCAGGCGTCTCAACTCTATATCAATGGTCAAATCTTTTGCTGTCTTTTGGCATATCCAAGAAGTCCACTAAACGACTTATTTAGCAAAAGCATAAACAAGACATTTTTCGATTTATGTGGAAAAGAAACACCCAACTTCACGAGAGAACAATCGCAGGCTTGTTTTCTCGCCGATAAATGGCTTTTGTGTACGCGGCATTCCTTGTCGGTTCATTCCATTGTTGTCACTGTCATGTAGCGTGGGAAAAGGGAGTCGCTTGAAACTCTTCACAGCAAATGTATATAAACTTGATAAATTTAATGCGTTCAAAGAGTCATTCTTTTTAGAGTTATCAGTTTTAATACGACCAGCACGAGTACGTTGGTGTTTATATTGAGGATAATTTACAAGATATTGAATTTACTGAAATATGCATGTTATGAAACTAATGGATCTATTAGCAAACAGCAGCGCTCAGTATTTCCGAAAGCGTCCAGACGTTGAATGTGTTACCCGTAGGCGCTTTTATCCTCTGTTTGTAGATCTTTGTGCGCTTTGAATTCAGTCATTCGAAGGGAAAAGCGTCCACGTAAGTTTCAGTAACGTTCCCAGTTTGAACACAGGTAACCAAAGCGTAATATGAGAGTTTGTATGGAGCTGAAATTCGATCGAAAATAATCAGCGGTTTTCCGCCGAAAATACATTAAAATCGAAATAAAGTTTAAAAAACGTTACCTGTTGTGTGTTTGCTGTGTTTTTATCGCTTTTCCGAGCTTCCGGAGGCCGTTTTGGGCGATTTTCTGCTTAACGGTCGATGCGACGGCATGTCACGTACGAAAGAGAGCTAAAGGTAGGAAAACGGGAATTCAAAATTGCCAACCGACACTCGAGGTCCCGATCAAAATACCCGCTAAAAATCGATTCAACCTAAAGTCAGCGCTTTAAAACCACAACACATTTCAAAAAGGATAAATCTCCTACCTTCTATGTGATTCAATCGTCAATTAGTTTATCTCTCGAAGTACAGCCCTGCATTAAAAACGAACTAACTTTTCGAAATCGCCGCCACCACTGGCTTGTAAGGAAAAGAGGGTCAAAACTAACGGTCAAGCCTGGGACAAAGCGCCAAATTTCGCTCCACCGGGGGACGACATGAGTGACTTCTGTGTCGCCAAATGCCAAACTCACCCCCTCTCCGGTAAATCAAGTGTTGTACCGCTCAAATTTCGGCGGGAAATCGCGCGCGGGTCGCATTCAGGTATAAAACTTGACTTACCGGAGAGAGGGTGAGTTTGGCATTTGGCGACATAGAAGTCACTCAAGTCGTCCCCCGGTGGAGCAAAATTTGGCGCTTTGTCCCAGGCTTGACCGTTAGTTTTGACCCTCTTTTCCTTACAAGCCTGTGATGGCGGCGATTTCGAAAAGTTAGTTCGTTTTTAATGCAGGGCTGTACTTCGAGAGATAAACTAATTGACGATTGAATCCCATAGAAGGTAGGAGATTTATCCTTTTTGAAATGTGTTGTGGTTTTAAAGCGCTGACTTTAGGTTGAATCGATTTTTAGCGGGTATTTTGATCGGGACCTCGAGTGTCGGTTGGCAATTTTGAATTCCCGTTTTCCTACCTTTAGCTCTCTTTAGTACGTGACATGCCGTCGCGTCGACCGTTAAGCAGAAAATCGCCCAAAACGGCCTCCGGAAGCTCGGAAAAGCGATAAAAACACAGCAAACACACAACAGGTAAGGTTTTTTAAACTTTATTTCGATTTTAATGCGATTATTTTCGATCGAATTTCAGCTCCATACAAACTCTTATTTTACGCTTTGGTTACCTGTGGTTTGAAATGTTAGCAGATCAATTGATTTCGGCGGAAAAAAGCGGCATATCACGGTTTTGTCGTGATTTACGGCATGATGTTACACCGTTTAGCTCCACGTTTCCAAAATATTGTCAGGGCGAAAGCCAGTGTCATACACGTGGTGTTAAGGGACTCCTCAAGTTCACAGGGACCATCGTCTGTTGCAAGGAAAGTTGTGAAGGTAATAAGCAAAAGAAGTTGAACTATAAATGTGCTTCAAGATTCAGTCTGCTAAGATTAAAAATGGTTGTATCAAAAAGGTTATATACATATTTTGTTGTGCAGAACTGTTGTGGTCATGCCTAGACTGAGATCACAACTGGTCCACTGGTTAAAAATATGTGGACATCTGGTCTCACTGCTAAATTACCGTAAAGCAAATCCTAGCATTTATGGAAAATGTGTAATGTATTATCTCGCTACCATTGCCTGATTTTAGGAAGGTTTCTTTAGAACTATTAGTTTGTTGTGCATTGTTTACCAGTCATTTTGTACCTGTGGCGTTTTAAAAACACAATACATTAAAATGCAGTTAAGATACTATTGTGATTCCATAAAACTGTAACAAGTATGAGTCAGGACATTATTAAGGTTGTATGATTATTATATTTTTCCTCTTTCAGGTCCTTAAATGTTTGGATTCTGGTCTGTAGCAAGGCATGTCACATGCACTTTTGAGTCATCAGAGTGTGTATTACAGGATCCAAGCGGGACAACCTACTCATAGAGGACCTTGCCACAGACCAACCATTACCATAGTAAGCTAAGACCTGGCTGTGAAGCACCTTTCAAGAGGAGTGCCTGTGTGGCAGCCCTTAAGGGAGGGCAGCGGAAATGGTGTTTGCATTAGCATTGTATCATCTGAACTGCAGCACACACTTATGTGCAACATAACAAAAACTGTTTTTCCACAGGCAATTGTGAAAATGATGAAATTGATGATGGTTATGAAAATTCAGAAAATGATGTGACTGGAGTCTTTTATGGATGTGTTAAAAGGCATCAGTGCCCAGTTGTTCAAAGCAGGGTTAAGCCAACCCAGGATGAGTGTCAATTTTTAATTCACTATTAATCCATAACGACATGGATTCCAGTAAATTATTTTCACTTAACAGTTAGAATCAGAAACTTTGGACAACATTTAAACCAAGGTTAGCATTAATCAGCTTTCGAACAACCAGGCCCAGGGTGATACTGATGTAAGTTGTTCTGCCAAATAGTCAATATTGATTTTATGATCATCTGAAACAAAAACGTAGGTAAAGAAACTTGAGTATCTAATATGTTGTGTTCTTATTTGTGTGTTGTTTTTTTGGTTCCAATCCAATAAATAGGTTTATTATTTAAGGTTTATCTGTACATTTAGTGTTTGAGCTAAGCATATTTATAATTTCCTTGGCCCAGTGTGATATGAGCACAGGTTACAGAAATTCGGCAGCATGTGTTCTGAGCAGAGGCCGCAGAAATTCTGCGGCTTATGTTCTAAGTACAGGCCGCAGTAATTCTGCGGCTTATGTTCTGAGCAGAGGCCACAGTAATTCTGCGGCTTATGTTCTGAGCAGAGGCCGCAGTAATTCTGTGGCTTACGTTCTGAGTACAGGCCGCAGTAATTCTGCGGCTTATGTTCTAAGTACAGGCCGCAGTAATTCTGCAGCCTATGTTCTGAGCAGAGGCCGCAGTAATTCTGCGGCTTATGTTCTGAGCAGAGGCCGCAGTAATTCTGCGGCTTATGTTGCGAGCAGAGGCCACAGTAATTCTGCGGCTTATGTTCTGATCAGAGGTCGCAGTAATTCTGCGGCTTATGTTGCGAGCAGAGGCCACAGTAATTCTGCAGCCTATGTTCTGAGCAGAGGCCGCAGTAATTCTGTGGCTTATGTTCTGAGTACAGGCCGCAGTAATTCTGTGGCTTATGTTCTGAGCAGAGACTGCAGTAATTCTGCGGCTTATGTTCTGAGCAGAGGCCGCAGTGATTCTGCGGCTTATGTTCTGAGCAGAGGCCGCAGTAATTCTGCGGCTTAAGTTCTGAGTACAGGCTGCAGTAATTCTGCGGCTTATGTTCTGAGTTCAGGCTGCAGAAATTCTGCGGTTTATGTCTGAGTACAGGCCGCAGTAATTCTGCGGCTTATGTCTAAGTACAGGCCACATAAATCCTGCGACTCTAGATCTGAGCACAGGTGTCGTCTAAACCCTGCAGAATTGGGGTAGATGATAGAAAATCTTCAGAAAAGTGGGAATATAGTTACATGAAAATGTCAAACGTTTTTGGTGCAAAGAATATGTCATGCAAACATAAGGCTTTTAGGACGTCCTTGTTACAACATTTGCGTGAGTGTCCTTAAGGAATTCTCTGGACTGACCATGAAAGGAAGAAGTTTCAATAAACTTTATACTGCATGAGCTCCTTTTAAAGACAATTCTGTATTAGTTTCTCATTTTAAGATGACAATTGCACTGTTGTTGTGGGAATAGCATTATGCAGCATAGTTTTTTAATTAAGAATGACATCTTCCTGAGAACATCAACAAAAAATCAGCTTTTTACCATATGAAAAACACTAGCTTACATATGTATTTTGGAAAGTCTGAAATAAAGCTGTATTCTAAAAATTTACAGAAATACACTTTTCAGTGACCTAACATATAACTAGCTCTGCACAGTAAGACAACTTTAATGAAAATGGTAATTTTTTGCCGACTACTGTTAAAAATACCTCTAAATCAACCAAAGTTTTCGGAAATGTACATTTTGGAAAAACACAAAATTGACGCCACTGAGACAAAACTTCTTTATAGATATTCGATACAGGGCTTGCCAATAACGAGATGATTATTCTTGTTACGAAGATTATAAGCTGACTTATCTTTTCCTTTAGCCCTATTTAGCAATGGACTCGATTTTCAGCCATTTTGTGCGCTTGCATCCTTCCACTTACACCTGGACTCACTGAACGGCTGGAACTAGAAACTCGAAATTCTGACAAAACTATCTTTCAAAATGATTGCCTTAGCAACACCAAATGTGGTTAACAATGGCATGTTGTGTCTGATTGTTTCCAGATACATTTTAGTAAAGTTACAAAGTTTAGTGACTTTTGCTTGCATACTAAAATCAGAGGCAGCATGACCGAGCGGTTAGGGTGTTGGACTTCGAGTCCGTAGGTCCCGGGCTCGAATCGCACTCTAAGCACTTCATGGATTTGTTTCACGGCAGTCCCGAGTTATAAATCCTTCGGCTGCGCTTGTAAATAGCCAACTGGTTTGCCTCCCGCCAGCTGGTATTTTTACTTGTTATTTTCAGTTCGCTATTTCTTATATATTGTGATTGATTTGCAATACTTGTTTTAGTTGTTTGAGAGGCACGCTTGTAAACAAACTGGTCTGTGGTGAAAGCTAAGCACGCTGACCACTAAAATCATCAATTTACAATTTTTACAATTTACAATTTATGTAAACGTTGAAAGTCAGCGCGGATAGTTTGTGCCCCCTTCCCTTCTCACTCAGGCTTATTAAGGTTAAACAGATTGGCAGGCGGTTTATCATTCAGAGTGTTGTTCACTATGATGGCTTTGTGCCTAAAACGTCTTATTTCAAGATATCCCATTTAGGAATATTACGGACTTCACTGGATCTGATATGGTATATCTGTCTAGTAATAATACGTGCTGCACAGTTTTGCAGCTTTTGAAGTTTTTCATATAAGGTGGTTGACAGATTATCCCAAAATATAATCGACCCATGATTGGATCAGTCCATTTGTTGACAGGGCTGTGGTTTTCGGAATAAAACTATTCGTAGGTAGTACCTACTTGATTTGATGCCCCCTCCCCCCCCCCCAAAAAAAAACGTTTTTCTTCAATGCTTCAAGTGTTCATTATCAGTATCTGCCGTTTACAGTAGCTGAACACTTACACATTGTGGCAAAGTTTATTAAAAAAAGAAACAATTACTCTAACCAGGAGATATGACGTTATAAGTGTTGTGATTTCCAGAACAAAAATGCGTGCTTTCACCTCTTTTCGGTGAAAAAGTATAAAATGCCGCCAAAAAGCAGCATATGCTTTATTTTAGCACAGTCTTGTCTAGCATGAAAAAAGTTCCCATTTCCGCCGTTTTTTGATAATTTCTAATTCTGAGTGAAACCGAAGATAGTAACCACTTAGGCTGCCCTTTTGGATGACGTCACAAGGCCCCATATTGTAACACAGCAAAAACCCAAGGGGTTTCCATGCGGTCAAACCCGCTTGTACTCCGGTTGGTAGATGAGATTGCTCGTACATCCGAGGATTAAAAGGACAAATTTAATCGAAATTGAGGCTACACAAACGAACAAACGATTTTTTACTTACAAAAAAGATGACAATTTCTTTACGACACTAATAAATTGACAGCTCTAGGTCTAGGTAAAACTAAACAGCATGTTTTTGTTTTTCCCTCAGCAACGCAAAATTGCTCCAGTTATGCTGTTGGCGTTGCTGATCGCAATATCATTCCTGATAATCAGATGACAGCTTCTTCACGGTTCGATAGTAACTACGGGGCATCTGATGGTCGGCTTAACGGAGGTAGTGTCTGGTGTGCATCACACAGTGACAGGAATCACGATTGGCTTCAGGTTGATCTCGGCAAAACATTTCACATATGTGGTGTTGCTACCCAAGGAAACGTGCTTGACCATGAATGGGTAGTAGACTTCAAGCTGTCTATGTCAGATGGAGGAAACAGCTGGACTACGTATTCGGACGCTGGTGGCTCGGAAATGGTAAGAGTAAGCAGTTTTTTTTTTTAATATTTTGAATTTTCCTTTTATAGTGAATAATAAAAACTTTCTTAAAGTAATGTTTAGCTTTTTAGATCATTTAGTGTTCCTTTTGACGTTTGACCAATTTTGCTGGTATTTTGGGAGGTTTGTGGATAACTCAAGAATCCAAGATGGTCGCCGTTTGACAACAGGACGTTATTCTTACCTCATGTGACGTCATCAGCTCATGTTGCAGATTCAAAGGAAACAATTTTGGACGTGCTGTCTGGCTTTTAAACTTAGTCGTCATCACCTTGATATTATCGGCTAAGGAGAATCCACTCCCGGTCCCCCTATCACGGGTCTGAGAAAGGTTGAAATACAGATATTATCAGACTTTATCATGTTACATAAAATTAATTTAACTGACTCATTCCCATTTTAAGTACATTTCATGAGTCAAAAACTCTTTAAGGGCTTTACACATAGCTACTGCTTCTTAACCCTATCCAAACCAGGGATTGGAAGTTGTAGTCTACCCTTAAGATTTTCCGGTGTTTATAACTTTTTTTGAAGTGCCAATGAAGTGAAAACTAAGTTTAGCTTATTTGAAAAGCCTTTCAAAATGAAAAAGGGTGGTATTTTCAGTTTTGCAATATCTTTACTCATTCCAAAGTTATTCAAGTTTTTGTATTATGCAAATTAGAAATTGGTGACGTCATAACTTTTTGGAGATAAATCACAAAATGAAGAATATCTCTGTAATGGGCCAAGGAAACTGAAACTTGGCACTAATATTGCACCTTAAGAAAGACACAAGGTGAGATATATAGCGTTGTTGCCATGGCAACAATCTTAGCTCCAGTCTCTTTCACCTTTGAACTAAATATTACTATTTGTAACTCTATAACGAGTGAAAGAAGGACCTGTTCTAAACACACAAATGCCCATATGGTGCTTAGTTTCCTCACTAACAACCAAGGAGTGGACGATGGTTGCAAAGCATAAAAAGGGCGGACCTATTTCTTGCAAGAAAAAGGCCTGGAAGCTAAGCTGTTGCCATGGTAACATCGCTGTATGCCTTATTGTGAGTTTTTCTTAAGGTACATTACTGGTGCAGAGTTTCAGTTACAATGTCTCAATATTCAAAGAGATATTCTTGATTTTGTGATTTATCTCCACACGGTAACCACTTATGACGTCATTACCTATTTTCTTTTAACTTGAATATCTCTCCATCTTAGAAGGCGTTTCAAATAAACTTAACTTAGTTTTTACTTCAGAGAAGTTCATTTGGAAACAAGAAAACCTGCGGTTTATCAAAGACAAGCTGAGGGTCAATTGATGAACCATTAGGTTCAAGAGCTAAATGAATACTTAACATTTTTCTGCTTTCGAAATAGAAAAATACAGCTACAAGCTACAAGACGGTACCCTAAAGGCCCGTCTTAACAATTTGATATAAAATGTCGTAGCTTAAGAAATTGGACGTTCTCATGACAACCATATTTTGACAGGAAATTTTTAACTCCTTTCCATTCTTGGTGAATGATGTTCACTTTCTTCCAGTCACTTTCACTTTTTTAAACCATTTTAGTGCCGTTTTATTGCTATTGGGTTCGACACCCTTTGAAAAATCGGCCTTCCCATTAAGTGTATAAAAACGACTTTTGTATTACAACCTTATAGTGCTGAAAGAAATTCAAATTGGTCAGCGGAGCTGAACGAGGGCTATTCAAAGTAACAACCATTTCCAATGGATTTTCCCGTTACAACAACAGTAAAGGAAACATTTTTTTGCGTTTTCAGACGGTTTTTGTTTCGGATGGGTACGGGGAAAATATTGCCACGATTGCAAACACCTCAGTGACGAGGTTTTACGGCGACTTAAAGAGCAGCCGCACTGCGTTACTTGTCTCTGTCGCCCGTAAGAGAAATCTCATCCTTTTATTTTTGAAGCAGTTTCACAGGAATGGAGGCGCCTCCACTGTTGACCAACACAGTTTACCAGTGCCAGTATTTGCAAGATACATTCGCTTTCATCCAGTGACTCAGTATAAATGGAACTGCCTCAGAGTGGAAGTCTATGGCATCGCCTTTTAGCTATATAAATATTCATTCTTTGTTGTATTTAGTTGTAATGATAGCCAACAAGTAGTTTTCTTTGTGCACATCAAAATAAAATGACATCATCTCCGCAACAAAGCAAGTGCACTTAGTTGTAATAAGCCCCATGGCAACCGCCTACAAGCAACCATTGATTACAAATAACAGCTATTTTAATCAACGTTGTCGGATTTCAGAGCCTCGAGCTTACGCGACAAGACCGAAAGGTAGTATGGCTAGCTGTAAGTTTTTTGGTTCGCGTGTAATTTCATGGTTTGCACTGCCATAGGACGGCTGAAAGTACTATAAACCTCTATTTATGTGATTTATTTGCTGTCGTGGTGAGGCATAGCTAGCTATAGATTTGGTAAATTGTTCAATTACCCATATCACCTTCCAGTGTTATCGCGTAGGCTTTTGGCTTTGTCTTTGTAATCTGATAAAGATCAGGGCAAGTCATTGCGCTCCCAAGATAGCGTAGGAAGAACCTGCGCCGCAGGCGAGGGTTCTTTCAGTGATCGAGGGACCGCAACGACGTACTATGATCTTTATCATAGTACAAATACATAGAAACTCGCGTTTTATTATTTTTATGAAATTGTCATAAGGAATTAAAATGCAAAGAAGCGAGGTTACGGCAACTTTTTCATTTCTCTGAAAGTTCTCAAAAGAGAAATTCTCAATACCAAGGGAAATGCAGTCACGCGAAACTGGTAAACAGCCTCTCAAGTGTCACAATATAGACTGCATAAATTAGACTGTGCCTTTCGCGCTATGCATATAATGATATCGGCAACATTTAAGAGTTTTTATGGAAGTGCTACAAAACGTCTCGA
Source organism: Siderastrea siderea (assembly GCA_964030785.1). Lineage (NCBI taxonomy): Eukaryota > Metazoa > Cnidaria > Anthozoa > Scleractinia > Rhizangiidae > Siderastrea > Siderastrea siderea. The sequence goes on from OZ034967.1 coordinate 22,336,376, forward strand.
ATTGCCACAAATAAGAAAGAATTCGAAATAAACATAATTGGCACAAATAAGAAAGAATTCGATGTAAAAATAATTTGCCTTAATTATTTCATTGTTGTATTGGTCATTATTTGAGGACACCAGTTACTTAGGCACGTTTAGGCTATACAACCACCTTATCAAAAGGACAAAAATGTGACCAGGCTCCTTAGGAGTCTTCACAGGCTCAACCACAGTGTACCTGTGCCACATGTATTCGATGAGACCATTGCCTTTAATTAACAGTACACATACCTACATGTATATCAGATGCCCAGTGGAACTTTTTGCCTCGTGTCAATTTTTCCAGCGTTGCAAGAATGCTCGGATATGTCCTCGTGCAGCTAGCCTGGGAAAACCTAGATTTGGGATTTAATAGGGCTCTTACCCCATAGATATCCTATTGTGAACATCTTTAAATAGTTATAGTTTTACTCAGTAGTTAAATACATCTGACTAGATATGATTCATGTCTCCAGGAATCTACCCAAACTGCAAGAATAAAAATAAAATAAAATGAAATAAAATAAAAGGCATTAATCTCACAACGTTTTTTAGAGGTTGTTCTACGTAAGAGATTGTCCTACCTACAGAGGTTACAAGTTTAACCGAGGTTGTGACCTTCCATCCAAATCCATTTCATCCATCTTCTCCAAAAAGTGTCATCAATGTTGATGACACTTTTTGTTTGTTTAATGCCGAACGGGATGCCTTGTCCTTTTATGAATACATCAGCAACTAGCACCCTTATATCAAATTCGTTATGGAGAAGGGAAAAAATCACAAGCTCCTTTTCTTGCGTAAAAAAGTGTTTGTTAAAAAGTGCCAACTTCAGTTTTAGGCGAGACGTTTCGGGAATAACCCCTTCATCAGTCGTGGCAAATGACAAATGGCAAATGCTCATCTTCTCAGTGTTTCATAAGAAGAAGACCTACACCGGTCTTCTCACTAACCTCTACAGTTTCGTACCTTTCGGTTACAAATTAGGATTAGTACTCTCTTTGGTAGACAGAGCGTTCGTTCAAATCAACAACACTTGGGTTGGATTTCACAAATACATTAGCAATCTTTCCACCGCTTTGGGTAGAAATTTGTTCCCCTCATACAGGGACCGCGCGAGGTCCCCCCCCCCCCCCCCTTTTTGGTGCCAAAAAAATTATAAAAAAATAAAATAAATAGTCAGTGATTAGTTTCAGGGTCAACTGAGTACTTGGTTTTCCCCAGTTGGATCTGATTTTTATATGCACCAAACAGAAACGGAATACTCCGCCCACAATAGTTCAAATCGCCTTGCTCCCATTTGGCTTGTTTAGTTGAAACTCACGTGCGTTCTAAGGAACTGTATCTTGAAGAAATGAAATGAAGTGACATCGCAGTGGTAGTTTCATTTGTATTTCCGCAGTTCACATCATTTTAATTCTCTGTATCTCGAAAAGTTTGAATCGCTCAGTCTTTAATTGCAATTGACGGAATTGACATTCTCGCTATCGGTTGGCCTCTAACTCTCGTGAGCTCTCATTGACTCCCTTCTGCTCTTAAAGATCTAGAGTACGAACTTTTGTCGACCGTCTCGTTTTTTCTGGCCGGGCATTACGAACTGCAGTCTGTCTCCAGATAGGATTAACGGCAACAGCGTGCTTTGATATTTGCTGAAAATCAACGCTACTTCTTCAACGTCTCTATATACATGTAAACTTTGCAACTAGGATAGCTGTCAAAAGTTGTGCCGAAAGATCTCTTTCGCTCCTAACGACGAGAAATAAGGCATTCATGCAGCAGTCAGGACATACCGAAACACTGACTTTGGTGAAATATATAGTTCATGATACTCAGCTCAGCTTTCTTAGTTGGCCTTATTCTGTAATATGACAACAGGCTTGCTTGTACAAGTTTTAAGAAAAATGTTTTTGAGTTTGAGATCTTAAATGCGAATACGTCAAGGTTTGCACTTTGCCGGACACGACTTAAATGTGTGCAAAGATGAAAGGACAGGCTCAGGCGCATTATTTTGGGACTATCCTGGCTATTCCTGTTCCGGTTTAGAAATAACAGAATCCAGAATACTGAATCCCTAAAACAATGTGATTTTTCCTATTCTGATAAACCAAAGCATTCCGACCGCATTCCTTCATTTTGTTATCGTGGATACATTACTGAGAGAAGGGAATAGTGTCCAAACTGTCAAAACACTAATTGTATATTGTCTTCTATTCCGATTAGACCACCAAAACGTGCACTAAGTATCTGCATTATTAACCACTGATAGTTTGAAGAGTTTGATACCCTTAGTTTAGCTTTGATCCTTTACTAACGGGTGTATATACTTCAATCAATTTATATCGTGCATGGTCCATGTGCTTCCATGTTTCAATTTATGTTGCGCATGTTCTATATGATGGGTATAGACTGACAACTTTTAACACACTTGGCCTCCCAAGATGCATTGTTAGTCACTAAACAGGGAAAAAATTCGCTTGAAGATGTCACCCCCCCCCCCCCCCCACCATACCCCAAACGAGTTAGCCCCGCACTTTAAAAGAGGCTGCGCGGTCCCTGTCATACGTAGTTGAATACGCAGCGTAAGATCAAGAAATTAGTTAAGACCTTTTTCATCAACCTAAACATACGGTCAGTGTCTACCCTGTTCAAAATAAGGACTTTGATTGGCGTAAGGATCCTATTCCTACAGATTTACGATCGCAGGGGATCCATAACTTTTGTTCCGCAGGCTGTACAGTATTGCCTGCTACGTTGGTAAAACCAACAGACACTTCACGACACGCAGCCGTAAGCACTTGTCCTCAGACAAACACTCTTATATCTTAAAACACCTTAGCCGTTCTGTTCTCTCCTCGGAGGATTGTTTCCAGATCCTTGACTCGGCTTCCACAGTTTATCAACTAAAGACCAAGGAAGCCATACACATCCTTTGGGAACGGCCCTCTTTGAATATGCAAGTGAAATGTCTTAATTTATATTTGTCATACTAGAGTGTTTATATTCACTATTTGCATTTTTTAATATATTGTTTTTGAGTTTTTTTGTCTACAAAGTATGCACATCCTATAAAAGCTCTATTAAGCCTTCCCCTCTCTATTAAACCCTCTCTAATAAGCCCACCTCTGAAAAACATTTTTTTTAAATATGCCTTCCCCTCTCTAATAAGCCCCTCTCCCCTCTTTGGGGCAGATGTTGTGATTAGAACCTCTTAATCTCTAGTATGCCACCCACTTCATCGCCAGTTGGTGTATTTTTATGAAGGCTAGGAGATCTAAAAAATACATTAAATTGGCCGGTCTTCCTTGAGAAGTAAATTAACAGTAGAGTAAATTCGTATAACCCGGTTTTACATGCTAATAAGCTGTGAGAATAAAGGAAAGATAGACGTGATAGCTGACAGTTCAAATTTATTACGAATTACAAAATGAATTCAATTGTTTATAATACATTAGCAGCATTGGTAAGTGAGTACAAAGTCAAACCAAGAAGTGTAGCCTGAGAAAACAGCCGACGTCTCGCGAGGTCGCCACTTGAGCCCTCGCAAAACGACGTCTGAGTAACGAGCGCAGAAATTCCATACTGATGACGCGCCACTACCCAGATCTAGGTAGTGCTTCTGATTGGTTGAGAATTGAGAATTATAATTTCGTTTCAACCAATCAGAAGCACTACCTAGATCTGGGTAGTGACGCGTCATCAGTATGAAATTTCTGCGCTCGTTACTCAGACGTCTTTTGCGAGGGCTCAAGTGGCGACCTCGCAAAACGTCGGCTGTTTTCTCAGGCTACAAGAAGTGTTAATTCAAGCATTTATAAGCCTGCACAAAACGAAACTTACAGAGCACTGGCATGTCGGGGCTGATCGCTTGTAATGTGCCCAAAGTGCTATGTTTCTGTTTCTTTTTATTTAAAGAAGAAAGCTAAGTACAATCTACTATAAACAAGCAGGGGCCCGTTTCTCGAAACTCCCGGTAACTTTCCGGGCCCGGTAAGGATCTTTCGACCTCATATATTTGTCAGCCAATAGAAATTATTTGGGCAAACTTAGCGATATGCTTCACGAAATTATAAAGATTAAAATTTAGTTTTCAAAATCAATAAAAATTGTATAGCTATTCCAGAATATTGTGCACCTAAAATAGTTTCGGGCCCGGATAGTTATCAGGAGTTTCGAGAAACGGGCCCCTGGATCGAGAAATGAAAGTCATGTGTTTGGAATTGGTGTTTTGCGATTCACACATCTTCTTTTTATTTTGTTTTATTATCACAGCTCATTAGAATATAACGTAGCTCATTAGCATAGAAAACAGGGTTATACGAATTCACTCTAGAGTATGAGTTTTGTGCAGAAGGTATTTTAAGATTACATGTTTAAAGATTTGAAATAAGCCTCCCCCCCCCCCTTCCCTCTCTTTTAAGCCCCCTATTCATGAGGCCTGAAATTGAATAAGCCCCCGGGGCCTTACTGGAGCTTTTATGGTAGTCGTCATGCAGATTGGTTCTTTGGTTGTGGGGACCATCTTCGGCATTCCCCAGACTGTCCAACCTCTCCGAAGAGCCGGTTGTCGCGGGACAGAACAAACATGCAGTATAAAGGGAAAGGGAAAATTACACCCCGAAAGCATTACATTACCCACATATCATATGCATTGACGTTGGGTATTTAAATGTCAAATAGAAATGGCTGGCTTACTTGTGGTAGTCTTCTTTAGAAGAGAAATAATAGAATAAACATAGTTTACACGTAAGCGGAAGCGAGTGTAGCAAATAATCCGTGGGTTATTCAATATTTATGATGCTCGATCTAGGAAATATTTGTCAGCTTCGTTTGTTTTGGTAGTTGAGAATTCGGACAAATGCCTTGTACTCATGCATATAACGTACGTTTGGGTTTTTATAGTTCAACTTCAGAATTGTCTTCGTTTCTAATGTCAATTATGTCTAAACTTAAGTCGACATTTTCTTGAGACTGTGAGAATTAAAGTGATTTCTCTGCATGAATGTTCCAGTCGTAAATAGCTAAGGAAAGGTTGCCGGATCGTGTTGGTAACATGTCCTCGATTTCATCAGTATTATATTTTTTTATGCGGGTCTTCAAATTTTTGTGTTTTGACACCCCTGATCGTTTGTGTATGATTTGAAGGTACTTGAAGGTGAAAACTAGGCAGAATCGTAAATTTCAATCCGAAACGAATAATTGCTCGCACCTTTCGGTGGGAACTTAATGCCCACTCGTTCACTAGTCCGTCAAAGGCACAATGTCGACAAGGATGAAGAGCGTATCCCTGGCTAAGATAGCCTGTGATTTGCTATACAATATGAGGTAAATATTAAAGGTCGTGGAACTGGTGGCGGCCTGTGACGCTATTCAAAGTGGCAGGCAAGATGGCGCCAGCTTGAATTTTACTCGAAATTAGAAATTATCAGGAAAACGGCGGAAATTGAAAATGTTTCGTGATAGATATCCAGCCTAATATGATATAATTAAACACTCTGCCTCTTTTTGTTAGCATTTAACTTTTTGAAGGTGAAAAGCATGTATTTTTATTCAAAAATTGTCTGATCGCATAGTACATACGACATCACATCTCCTCACCATAGCAATCAATTCCGGCTTACGAAATTTGTCAGAATTTGTTTATAAAGGGATACCTGTACAGCAACTGCAAACAGCAGGTGCTGTTAAACAATGCTCTTGAAAAAAATTGAATGAAACGTTGAAAACAGGCCAAAACACGATGATTTATAGCTTAGCGACTCGTTCCATATACATTTAATTATTAATCAGCATAAACCAAATTTTTTATTGATAAGATACTTCTTTACTAGTTAAATTGTAAAGATCAGCCACAATAACAGGAAGACTTAACTTGGAGGCACGCATCTGGAACATGGTCTCTCTCAAGGCTTTCGTTTTCTACGCCTGGGTTACTTTTGGATTAGGTGCATTGGTGTATGCTGGTAAGTGCCGTTTGCTGTTTCAAACGGCTTTCTTAAGGTTTTAAACACAAAGAAGTAGTTCCTTTTAAACACTGGGCCAATATGTGTCTGGTAATATTAATATTGCGCATGCAGTCCTTGTCCAGTTTATTTGACATAATTTTTTTGCCTGTGAGAGTTGCCTGGGATAAACAAAGAAGAGTTGAAATTCATTTTATACTGGAGACTTTTTAAACTAGGGACATGACAATCTATGAAGAAATACTTTGAAGTAGGGTCGCTTACATTTCACGTTTTTGCGTAGAGACGATTTATGCTAGACCCGTTTTACACTAAACGACGTGTAGTTTTTCGTTAAGTGATCTGTCTCATGGTTTGTTTGAACTCAAAACGGAAAGATTAGGCACCCAGATCCTAAGTGAATCTTTGAAGACAAATTAAAGGCGATAGTTCACCTGGAAGGATTGTCCTTTTGTGCACATCTTTATACAGACGTTTCATGAAAACACGGCCAGACGAACAGGGTACACAACGGTTCTTTTCGGGGAATATCCATTCGGAAGGCCGAAATCGCCTGAGATGTTCGGATTTAATTGTACTGAGGGATTTCTTTGGCAAATCATCCCCTCGGACTTTCGTAACAAGAAGACTTTTTTAGTTCCTATTGTTTTCAGGGGGACAAATATGTCGTCAAGAATGCAAAATAAGGTCAGCTAGTATTTTCGGAGAGCCATCAGCAGCTCAAAAATCCGGCGGATAGGATTCCGCTTCCTAAAATTGTCTGCGGCCTAAATTTTCAGCTTAAAACGCCTAACAGATCACTCTTTAAAAACACTATTTACAAGGCTAAAAAAGGGAAAAACTGAACGTTTTCGACTAATACTAATTAAGTCATCTTCATCTTCAGTGGACGGTCTTTATACCCTGAAGATGACTTAATTAGTCGAAAACGTTCGGTTTTTTCCCTGTTTTTTATTGTTTTTAGACTTGTAAATAGAGTTTTTTAATCATAAGCGAATGTTATGGAGATCACTCTTTATTAGCTTACAATTGCCTTTAAAAAGCTCTGAAACAATCTAAGAAAGCAGAAAATGATATTTCAAGTATTTTTGCTAAAATGTTCTCGTTGGGTGCCCCTAAGACGAACAAAATTTTGTTTACCCATGTTCATCCCCCACAGTTTGTGCGCCTCCTGCGTATTGAAATAAATGACGGATTCCGAGAAGGGTGAGAAACCGATGGAGAAAATAAATGGAACATATACATGTGTAAACCTAATATTCATCTATAACATTTAACCAACATGTTGCTAAGTAAACATAACCGGGATATCATTAAGCCAAAAATGTATTTTTAAAAATTCCCAATTTTTCCCCTGTTTTAGACAGTCAAGCTTAGAGAGAGTTGTAATGACACCTCTGCTAATTACTAAAAAGTCGATTCCAAATCCAAAGACGATAACGTTTTTGTTTGAACAATACACCGTGTTGACCTACTCTGATATTTTAATGATACGCCTAATTTTCCCCTTTCAATTAGCGTTTATCACATGAAAATTTCACACTAGTTTTCTCTTGGCAGCAAATAAATAACATTCCAATAAAATTTAAATTGATCTTTGTAACACTACGAGTATTTCAGAATGGGTGAAGAAACAGCCAAGAATAAAAACGGAGCTATTTTCTGAGCATGAAACGGGAATTTTCACAAATTAAAAAACAATAATTACAAATACACCGTTTGCAGTTTCTAAGTTAAAGAGGAGATCTCGTATAAAATAACAGTCAAGCTTCAAAAGAGTTAAATGACACCTCAGCTCTGCTTATTACTAAAAAGTCGATTCCAACCAAAAAGAAGATAATGTTTCTGTTTTAACAAAACCGTGTTTACCTACTCTCACGCGGACATTGTAGCGGTGTGCCTTATGTCACCGTTTCAATTAGCCTTCATCACATGGAAATTTCATGTTAGCTTTCTATTGACAGCAACCATATGCATCTGATGCAGAAAATACGAGAACCATTTTTTCCCTTTTTTAAAAAAAATTCTTAATCTCGGTTTCCAGTTTTCGTACCCAAGACACGGTAAACCATGTAACTATGTTCTTAGTTTTTTGTCTCATTTGCTATTTTTCTGTTTAAAGTGCCACTGAGACGAAAATTCGTAGGTTTATTTCCGCCAAATTCTGTCGCAGAATATCGCGTTGTGTCTATATTTAACCAGAAAACTGAACAAGAAACCGTCCATCCTAATATTTTTTAGCTCCAAAGTTGCGTAAAATGTGTCCGCCATTACTGAAAACGTGTTCCTGGGTGATTGCGCAATTTAATAGCTTGAGACGTCAGAGGCTCACCTCAGTCGCGTTTCCTTATGTTTTGACTCAAGATGCGTACCGTCGACTGCGAAACCTCCGAAGAGTATTTCTACAATTCGGAACAGTCTTTAGCTTCCGAAGCATCAGAGGATTCATTTAATTCGGAAAATGAAGAATTTTTCTTACCGTACGATGTAAGAACTGATGTCGGGAGATTTCAGCTTATAAGCTTGTAAACAAACTGTTCAAAGTTGTTTTTCTCGCCTTATTGGCGGGAGTTCAAAATATGCGCGAAATAATGCTTATACAGTGATTACAGTTCGGGCACAAGTTGCTCAAAGAGCGGATAACTCTTATCCACCGGATAAATGGCTGTCCAGCTATTCGAAAAATTGATGTTTTAAGCTTTGGAAATTTAGACAAAACACCTATAAAAACACTAGAATTTGATGCTCGCGAATTCTCAAGCATCGGTCGATCGATTTTATTGTTCACTTCGTTGGAGAAATAAAAGAAGCTATATTTTGTTTGCCGTTGTTTATATTCATTATATATTGTAAAGCATTGAGATTTTTGGCCATTCTTATTATAGTATGGGAAACTATCTTGAAGAGCCGTAATGCTGTAGTCATCTGGTAGTCAGCTCATGAAGCTTATCGTGTCCATCATAGTACAGTGGTCGCTTAACGCATTGAAACACAAGTGCTTGGCGTTTCTAAATATTTTGAACAGTTTTTGTAGAATTCTTAACTTGAGCCGAAAAAAGTGAAATAAACCAAGACTTTCTTTTAAGAACTGGAGGCCTTGTGTGACCGGAATCTAAGTATTTGTAGTGCAAATCAAAGCCACAAGGAAAATTTTCTGCTGCTCAACAACAACATGAGGACCGCCAAGGAAACGAAGCTTTCACTTGCTTTATTCACTCCGTAAAAATAATAACTTGATATCTAATCATTTTTCTTGGTAGTTCACTTACTAAGATTGCTATGACAGTTAAAAGAAATAACATTGTAAAACCCTTAGACAAATAGTGGCGTGTGATATTTTTTCCCAACTTAAATTTCCACGCAACGAGCCGATATATCGACATGATCGAAGCCTTTATATATTTCGAACAATAATGTCAATCGACTCTTCAGCGAATAAGGGAATAAGGAGAAACGTTTCTCGACATTCGGGATGGTATGCTGTAAAATAACTGTCCATGCTTCTAAGCGATTACTTCTTTGAAATTAACACACGCGGAATTAAAAAAAGAGTGAAAAAAGAAAAAAAGCTCAGCAATACAAACTATTGGCTTAATCGCGGCGGTCCTGCATTCTCCTAGGATGCATTTTATGAGGACTACGCCGAAGATCTTCCCGCTAGCAGACGGCAGAACTGAAAGGGTTTTCCACAAGCAAAATAAATTTTAAAATACGTTTTGCACAATGGTGGATGCGTTGAAAAAGAAACAAACTATCACTTCAACTGCGTTAAGATTAGGTACCTTTCGTCTCGTTTTTTCTGGATCTTTCTTTCCATATATATAGTTGGAATGGACAATGGAATAATCGACCTCTGGGATCCTTCGACATGAACAGCCCTCTGGAAACACTCGTTTGTGAAGTGATCAGAACAGCCGACAAAAATACCTCTCGGGTTGAAATTTGCACTGTGTGTGAGTACGAAAATTATCCATTTTTCCATTGCGGGTCCGCTCGCAAGGCTTTGATGAAGCGAAATACCAGCTCGGTGGTTGGATTTATTGTTGTAGCATTGTTCAACACAAGTAATACCCTTCATAATTGCTGCAGCAACGAAAATTTCAAGGCCGTACAGCAAACAGTTGGCACGAAATCTTCCCTCGACAACAGTTCAATTTCCCGCGGCAAGTAACCGAATGAAGCCTGAGGTTGTGACTTGGTTTGAGGTGAGCCTCTAACGTCACTTCCGCTAATTCGCAAGCCAGCTTCCGGAACAAGGGCCAGTAATGGCGGCCGTAAAATCTCGACAAAAACGGTCCGAAAAAAGCGACTTCCAGTCATCGTAATGAGTTGAAATCTGGCATGGTGACTAACAACCACAGACTATTTTCGAAAATACAAAAATATGGAATACCAAAATTCTGGTCCCAGTGGCACTTTAAATTGCAGTCAAGAAAAAATTATGTATTTAAACACACACCTGCTGTGATGATTATTGTAGGGTATGAGTTACCAAAAATTCCGCATCTTGTAAAAATTCTCACGTTTGCGGAATTTTTGGTAACTCATACCCTACAATAATCATCACAGCAGGTGTGTTTAAGTGACTACCATAAAAGGCTAGTTTCTAAAATTAAAACGGACATCTCGTCTAAAGTGCGACATAAACAAGGCAAGGTGTAAAAGATCTAAAAACTATACTCAACAGGAGAATTGTAAATTGCCGGATGTAAATTGCAATTATCGGGAGTGCAAATCGCTCACACAAACGCGGACGAGTACTGCAATTGCTTTAGTAGGCAACTAAGTAATTGCATTCGGAAAGCAACAAAACTCAAAACAATGCATATGGTCCTAAGATAAAACCGCCTAAAGCTAGCAACAAATAAACACCAAAGCAAACTTTCAAGAAATCGAAGTTTACTACCATCCACTTCAAGAAGACTCATTTACAAACTCATGTCTGGTAATGACAAGATAAAGTAAAAAAATATTGCTCCCTTATCGAAAAGAAGGCCTCTTCCTGTGAATTAAAATAGTTTTAACTTTACAACTTTCCGTGGGCAAGACTCTGCTTCGCTTGAATAGCACTTTCTCGGTTGAATTCTCACTTTGAAAATTCCAAATCAACCTCTGGATATCTTTATAACTTGAAGCAAATTCTTGTGGACTTTTTGAGAGCAATTATATTACATTTTGGAATATTTCTTTCGGGAAAACCCTGCTAAACAAAGCCTCGGTTTTTAAAATGGCTGCCTGGATAAGCCGGTAAAGAAGATCTGCAGTGCACTTCCAAATGTGGTAATTGAGGTCTATTGCTGAATATCTGTCATGTACGAATGACAGATATTGAAGGCTTCCTGACTATATATGGGCATAGTGACAATTTGCTGAATAATAACATTGTGTATTCGCTGGTAGAAAACGATAACGCGCGCTCTCCCATGGAAACTAGACTTGCATTAAATACGATCTAAATATTGTTGCTTTCCGAATGCAATTACTTGGTTGCCTACTAAAGCAATTGTAGAACTCGTCCGTGTTTGTGTGAGCGATTTTAACTCCGGGTAATTGCAATTTACATCCGGTAATTTACAATTCTCCGGTTGGGTATAGTTTTTAGATCTCTTACACCTTGCCTTCTTTATATCGCATTTTAGACGAGAGCTCCATTTTAGTTTTAGAAACTAGCCTTTTAACTTAAAACGTGAGAATTTTTACAAGATGCGGAATTTTTGGTCACTCATACCCTACAATAATGATCGCAGCAGGTGTGTGTAAATACATCATTTCTCCTTGACTCCAATTTAAACAGAAAAAATAACAGATGAGACGAAAAAACTAAGAACATAGTCATATGGTTTAACCGTGTCTTGGGAATGAAAACTGGAAAACGTTTTTCATACACGAACGAAACCTTTGTGGGAATTTAAACAATTCTTAGCCAAAGTTTCATACGCTTGCTGTCAAGAGAAAGCTAATATGAATTTTACATTTGATGAAGGCTAATTGAAACAGAGCCAAAAGACACACCGTTACAATTTCAGAGTAGGTCAACACGGTGTGTTGTTAAAACGTTTGGGTTGGAATCGACTTTTAGTAATTGGAAGAGGTGTCATAACAACTCTTTTGAAGCGTGAGTAGTAATGTGGGCTCATTGTCAAGATAGGCCTCGTTTTGATGCGAGGCTTCTGATTGGTTGCTGGGTTGCCCCTAGTAACCCCCACTGACCATAAGGGCTTGCGGGCTCAACCGGAAGTCACATGACCGGAAATGACGTCATGGGAACCGGAAGTCACGTGTTTTGGAGTGGGAAGCCGCTGACCAGTGGGAAAAAGGGATCGTGGGCTCAGATAAAGAAAAGAGAGGACATGTCGTGACGCGGACATGACGTACCCTCTGGCTAAGGTGGGAAACCCCTGACCAGTAGGAAAAAAGGGATCGCGGGCTCCAGGTGGGGCAAAACCACTGAGGAACGCGGGCTCAAAGTCCAAAGTCCAATTCAGGCACCGGGGGAGGTCCATGGACTGAAAAAAAAAGACGCCATGTTAGAAAACAAAAATAATTTATTCCAAAGTGAGTGTTACAGGCGACCGCGTGGGGGCATGGATCCAAGATGAAGGCGAGCACAAATCCTCTTGGGGGAGGCCCTCGCTTCTTTCGTTCTGAGTGTCACAGATATCCATACGGATAAGTCTTGAAGGTGTCTGGATTGACTACTCTCTTGTCATACACCAATTTGTACAACTTGGACTCGTGAAAGGTGTAGAGTTGATAGGTTTTAGGATTCCGCACGATTTGATACGTTTTGTTCACTGTCGTTTCGCGCGGTTTCTGGAGTGGCTTCTGGATTTCATCCAACACGTTTTGACGCATTACAGTATAATTCAACTGGGTTTTTCCTTCGCTGTTGAGACGAAAACCTCTCACTTTGCATTCGATCTTTCCCTTCTTGGTTTTATACCCATAATTCTTGGGGCCACCCGACACAAATTCCACAATGTAGTCGTCATCATCTAATTCACTCGTAAACTCGCCGAGGTAGTTGCCCAAGGCCGGGTTGGTTTGACCCTTGTCCTCCAAGAAAATAACAGAGTCCGTGTCGTAGTAGAGGACACGTTCTCCCAACTGTTCCAATGCCTCGTACAGTTTGAGACGGGCCCAACAGGTAGTGAAACAGGCGATGAAGATGTTCAGGTTGGGTGAGACGGGGATGTCTTCCTTTTGGTCCTGGTAATGGACCTCCACCATTTGATCATCCATAATGGACACGTGACGTCCATCCAAGCTATCGGTGTCCAAAAACCGATGAAAGGCTTGGGGGTCATCAAATTCTTGGACTTGGGTTTTGTTGAGCCGTTGTCCAAATTTGCCCCACATGGAATTCAGCATCATCTTCGCTAAGGTTCGCAACGCTGGATTCTTTTGGATCTTGTCGTACTCCAGGCGGATGCCCTCATGCTTGTAATAATCTTCGATGTAGGCCTGTCTTTGTTCCTCTGTTTTTACTCCGGCGGGCCACCCACTGGCTTCTTGCTTGATTTTCAACCAGGTGTTGACGTAGTCTCGGAACAGTCCTTTACAGGTTTCTTTAAAATGCCAGACTTCGTAGATGTACTGGACTTCGTATCCCAAGTCCACCGCTTTAGACAATTCTGGGCTGCACCATGTCCCAGTCAGGGCGCGTTGCTCGTTGGTGTGGTTGCATTCCGCGCATCTCTCTAAAGGCCTTTTTTCCATTTCTTCTTTCACACAACTGGCACAGAGTGGAAAGAGCAGTTTGCTGTCATGGCGGTAAGGCAGGACGGGATGGTAGAGGTCATGGGGAGGCAGGACTTTGCATTGGATGAGCCCGAAGTACTGGTGGATGTCCGTGTGACCCGGTTGTGAAATGAAGGTAGGATGTCCTTCAGGGTAGACGCGCGTCTTGTTGACCCAAGGGTACAAGGAGGTGACATCGATGTAATGGATCTTTTGGTTGGGGGTCACTTGATGGTACAGTTTCACGGCATTGGTTCGACCTCCACAGAAAGCGTCACGAGGGTTGAGGGGCTCGTTGAACTCCAGGTTGTTGACGAAGGATCGGATCTCTGGGTTGGTTTGTTTGAGACGTTTCCATTCACATTCCCATATTTGGGTCACACTGTACCCTTGTTCTCTTAACTGTTGGACCTTGTGTTGCGAGATTTCGTACATATCTTGCATGGTTCGATTATAGTGACGCACATGTTTTTCGTGGCGGTTTGGATAGCAGGTCGGGCAGCCATGGGTGAAACAACCTTGAAATTCATACACGGTCAGGGTGTCGTGGCAGTAACCATCCGCATGGAAGTGGGTGCCGGGGATGGGATACTCGCCGGCATTTCTGGCATGTTGAATGTCCTGAGACTGTTCTTGGATACACCAAGTGAGCCATTCGATGGACACTTTGGAGTGATTGATTTTGTTTTTCCAACCAAGGGTGGGTTCACTGGCAATACTGTTAGGGATCATCCGGTTCATACGTAAATCCATGTTGCAGGCAGAAGCGATGGTGATGTGGTCAAAGGGGTTGAACCCCGCTTGAGCTTCAAACAACCGTTTGAAAGTCAGACATCCTTGTTTCAAGAGACGCACATCTGATTCACAGTACTCCACCAATTCTTTCTGGAAGTCAAAGACCACCTCCTTCTCGCGTTGCTCTTGATGCCACTTTTCCAAGGCTTGCTTGCCTTCGGGAGACATGGTTTCAGGCATGTAGTAATCGAGGGCCGGGACGATGCCCACGTACGTTTGGTGTGTGGGGATATTGAACTTGTGTGGGAAGTAACCTTTTTTCAATCCCGTTAATCCAAAGGTTTTGGGAAAGGGGGACAAAGGCATCTGGAAGAAACTGAGTGAATCGATGAATCGGATACGATCGTGTTTGACTTCCAAGAGTTTACACCCGTTCCGGAGCTGTTGAACGATCCGGTTGTCACTATGGTATTGATGAACCACAAAGTAACCATCGTACCCTTGGAAATTATGAGCTAAGACATTGACTTGTCGGGGGTCGTTCAACGTGAGTGTATCCAACCATTCGAGAAAATCTCGGGTACAATATTCGCCTGGGAAACGAATAGGTTGATCGTCGTCTTCGGTTTCGGCCACGATGAGATTAGCAATGTGTTGTTCGTCGGGTTGCATGGCTTCAATATCAAAAAACACGTGCAAGGGTGGCAGGTCGTCGTCCTCCTCCTCCTCCGGGGCGGTTTCAGGCTCCGCGGCTGCTCCTCGTTTGGCGCGAGGACCTCCTTGACGTTTCCTCTTTCCCTTCCTTTCTTGAGGCTTTGTGGGTCTTTGAATAAAACAAAGATGGGTTTTACCGTGCACGTACTCATGGCAAGACGGGCACTCCACGTACTCGCATTGGTGCCTTGCAATCTTTTGTAATCCAACGTCCTGTTTAAGACAGTTAGGACAGCGACGGCGACGAAAGCACACGGAGGACTCTAGGTTGGTCACGGGTTTGCCAGTGTGGTCCTTGACGAGATGTGCTTGGAGGCAAGTGTCTCCGAAAAAGTCCCGATGACAACTGGTGCAACGTTGGGTGGCTTTCTGGGCTCGAGGGTAAGCATGAAGGAAATCAGGGCACTCTTTTTGGCAAAAGGCTCTGCAATGGTCTTTTCGTTTGGTGCATCGATGTCGTCCCTCGGTATTGTAGGGTTTCCAACAGTGGGCACAGACGTAACTGGACCCGAAAAATCCTGGTAAACGGGTAATGACATCGTAATGGTCATGGTCGTGGAGCAAAATCAATTGTTTGTCTTGGGTGTCTCCATAGGTGGTGATGTGGAACGACCGGTGAGCATCCACTAAAATAATCTGGTAACCGGTCAGGGACGGGCCCCACTGAAGGCCGTCAAAGCCTCGTAGCCGCAAGGACCCAAGGGCACCTTGGCTTCGTGATGGAGCAAGAGAGCCAATTCTTTTTGGAGTTTAGTTCCTTGTTGAATGCTGCGGTATTTTGGGTGCTGGTCCACTCTGGCCTTAGCAGTGACGAGGGCTCTAGCACAACAGAGCTCATCCCTGTTTTGGATGCGGATGACACTCCGTTTGTTGCTCGTCAATAGTTGCATGGTAGGATGGCCGGGTTTGCCACGACGGGGTCTGCCGGTTCCCTGAGGGGGATGACGAACTTGAGTAATGGATAATTGAAATGAGTCATCCATTTCAAATTGTTCATTGCTGTTGAGGGCTTGAGCTAAACGGTGGAACAGGACCTCCACACGCTCCCTGTCTTCACGCCATTCACGAGCACGTAATCCCCAGCCCTGGAAGTTATTATGTGAGCGGTTTGAACCGATAGTGAAGTAGAGGCGATCTTGATCGTTCAAGTCGGGAGTCGTGGCTAACACTTGATTCACTGCTCGACGTAAACCATCTTGTAGGGCTTCCGTGATGTTTTGATCTGGAATCAAGTTCCCCCTTTGGTGTAAACGGGTGTTGAAATGACGTTCACGAACACCCATTCGCGGGCTGATACGGTCGACATAATTGCCTAACTTAAACTCGAAGGCGCCCTCCGCACTGGCATCCAAACCTCCACCACTTTGTTGAAGGAGGTGGGTTTGAAAGGCACGTTGCCGTTCGAAACGATCCAAGGCCTCTTGACAGATTTCATCCTCGTCACTGTCCGCCATCTCTTCGGTGCGTAACAAAGGTTCATGAGAGGAATTCGCTGCCGTCTCTTCGTTCTCAGAGGCCGAGGTGTGTAGCAAGGTCAAAATCTCTTGAGTGGTCAGTCCACTTGGGCCTGGTTCCTCCTCCTCTTGGTGAGAGGACATGATCAGATGAACTAGCTGGAGGTCGGTGCTCGGCTTTTATAGGGAAAAGAGTCATCCCTCGCAAAGTATTCTGGGGCAACGAGGGTGGGGGGACCCCCCTCGCCCCTCCCTAGATGAGGTCCATGGTGCATCACGGGAACGAATGAGACACTATAAAACAGATCGAACCTCGAGGTGAGTCATCTCAAGATGGACTCTGCTCATGAGAAACTTTTGGAAAAATTCGAAGACTTTGAAGCAGATTTAGAAGTGGAAGAGATTTTGAAGAAGGTGAAGGAGGAGTGGGTGTTGGACCCAGGAGTCAGCGAGTTTGGGGAGGTGTTGGAGGAGGAAAGAAAGAGACGGAGACAGGCAGCCCAGGCAGCCCAGGCAGCACGAGCCACCTACTATGCGAGAGCACTGGACCCCCGGTCATTATCCCCAGTTGACGACAGACTGGTTTACTGAGGGCCTAGATTATTGTTGCGGCTACTGGCGCTACCAATTCAAGCGCCCTCTGACACCCCCGCCAGCACCACCACCATCGCCCGATGCCTCCACGCCGAAGCAGTCACCGTCGCAGACCCCCAGTCAGGTACCGGGAAAGCGACGATGATGATGTTGCCCCCCACGACACCGACGACGACGACTATGACCCCCACGACGACGCGGACGATGATGACGACGTTTACGGTGCATTGGCAGAGCTCCATGCTAAAGAAGCCCGACGACGGGTGCAGCGACGGGCTCAGAGCGCCAGGTACCGGGCCAGACATCCCGACCGCATAGCCGCCTCGAACCAACGGTATCGGACGAAACGATCACGCAACATCGCCAAATGTGCACGGTACAGGGCCGAACACCGAGAGCAAGTGGCCGTCTCCAAAAAAAAGTACCGAGAAACACATGGAGACTTCATAGCGGTGGCCGACCAGTGTTACCGGGAAAAACATCGAGCCCGCGTGGCGGAGAACAAAAAGCGCTACCGGGCAAGGCATCGAGAGCGCTTGGCGGAGTACAATAAGTGCTACCGGGAAAAAAATCGAGCCCGTCTGGTGGAGTACCGAAAGTGCTACCGGGAAAAAAATCGAACCCAGCTGGCGGAGTACAATAAGTGCTACCGGGAAAAAAATCGACCCCATTTGGCGGAGAAGCAAAAGCGCTACCGGGAAAACAATCGGGAACAGCGTCTGGCGTATGAGCAACAATATCGGGAGACCCATCGAGAGCTGTTGAGGGAGAAACAGAGGCGCCGTCGGGTCCACCTGGTGGAGAAAAAGAGAGCGGCAGAGAAATTGAATGCCTTACGGATTATTTGAAATCGGGACACACAGCTGTGACGGCGTATATCAAAGCCTTTTGTGACTCGCTTGAATCTGAGGATACGAACGTATCGCCCAGGGAGTCCTTTGTTCAAATCCGTAAGGAGGACTCTCGTACTCTGCTTGATTTGGATTCGGGGACCATGCAAGTCGCGGAACCCCCTGACTGGGACTTGGACGACCTTTCCTTTTTGCAGAACATATCGCCTGACGAGTGGGCCAAGGTGCTGAAGGATGTCGAGGATTCTTCTTCCTTTGATCTGGAGACATTGGTGCCCCCTGAAGACCTCGTTCATGTGGAGGACATGTCACCCGACGAGGGCGTCGATTTGATGTATGATTTGGTGTCTTAACCCTCGCCTCAATATTTTGGCAGAACATTGAATCGTCTCAGTATTTTGGCAGAACATTGAATCGTCTTAGTATTTGGCAGAAAATCGTCTTTGTATTTGGCAGAACATTGAATCGTCTCAGTATTTGGCAGAACATTGAATCGTCTCAGTATTTTGGCAGAACATTGTGGTAGAACTTTTTTGAAGACACAACTCATGAACAAAATGAGACAGTGACATTTTCATTTTTATTTTTTACTCAACATGTAACTGGGGTGTCATTAAATTTACAATTTTAGACGTTTCTTGGTTTGCATGATTTTCTTGACCACACGTTCCGTCTTGGTTTTCTTGCCGGGTAATCGATCAATGGCTTGGATCATCTTCGTATCGGCTTTCCATTTATCTTGTAAATTCTTGGCACGGCTGTAATCAATGTCGTGTTGTTTAGCAATCTGGTCCAAGCGATTGATCCCGAGATCCCCACGTTTCAGACGTTTGGCCAAATGTGTGCCAGGGCCCATGTACTATAACCAGGCCAATGAAATTCCTTCCCCGTTTTAGCAATCCATTTTTGTACATCCAAGGCCCCTCCTCGTTGGGTGCGTTTCCGTTTGATACCCCTTCTCCTCTTGGTGGGCATCTTTTTTAGTCACTGTCGTAATCCAATCGACGTCGTAACTTTTTGCCTTGGTACCAATCTTCCCAACCGGGTAAGGGTTTCAATCGTTCCACTTCTCGGGCGGGTGCTTTGCCTTTGCCTTTGCCTTTGCCCCAAGGACTCTCAGCTAACTTTTTTTCCAAGGTCTTGCGCTGTTCTCGAATGGCTTCTAAACGCGACCGGATATCCCCTCGACTGGTGGAAGGGGCCTCTTTCTTGACAATGGGAATCTTACTGGTGGTGGCCGCTCCTTTGCCTTTCTTGGTTGCAGGGGTAATGGGAGGTTTGGGAGTCGACGGGCTGCCTTTTATCATGCGCTTCAACCATTGTTCCACGGGTCCCGTCACCAAATCCCCGGCTTCTTCCTCGCCTTCTTCGCCTGGCGGGCCACCCGGTGCACCAACCCCCACCCCGCCAGGAAATTGACGGATGCGTTTGGTTAACTTGGTTAATTCTTGACTCAACGGTTTGGTTTGAGCATTGACCAGGGCTGGGGGTAATTGGGGGTTAGCTAGCAACACATGTTTTTTGGCGGCTAACGTAGCAGCTTTGTTCAACAAGGCATTTTCGGTGAGTTCTCCTTTGTAATATTGAATGAGTTGTTCCAAGTCCTGGTGGGGAATCATGTAGACCTCATCCATGGTTGTTGACTACAATCGGGGCAAAGTTCCCCGTCTTCCACGGCACGACAGTTCTCACAAAGACGGGACTTTAAGATATGTTGGTACTCTCGATGCAACAGGTGATATTTATGCTTCCAATAATAACAGTCGTCTTTCCACTTGTCTGTGGCCCGATTGGCCTCTTGTAACAGACACATCCACATGGCAAGCGTTAACGAACACATTGACATAATACGTGATGTAGTCCTTGAAACAACCCGCGTCCTTTTTGTTGGACTAACCACGCACGACGTTTTTTCACGGAATGTCGACGACGTCCCAAATCACGTAGCACCTTTTTATAGGGTTGAAGTTTGGCCAGCATGGGTGGGGTCACAGGAATCTTGTTTTTTTAAGAAGTTCAAGACCAGTTCACTCACAGCATTGATTTGATCGGCATTGGCATGTTGTAACAAATCTTGACGTATGGAGCCATTGGCTTCTTGTAACATGGACCGTAAAAACGGTAATTGACGCCCAAGACGTTTCATTGGATACAACACGTTTTGGGTTTTTTGGCATAGCCTTTGTCGATCAACCAACTGTTGTACCCTTTGGTACCCCCTCGTCTTTTATACGCTTGATATTGTTGTTTGTACCCCGATACGATCTTTCTCCCTTCGGCAGCACTCATTTGGGGTTTTTTCAAGGCCTTGACCAAATCACTTGTGACTTCATACCCCTTTTTCACGTCGACGAACCAAGGTATGCCTTCTCCTTGCTGGGTTCTTCTTTTTGTCCGTCTTCTTCGGGGGCCATGGTTCTAAGAGTGTGGGACTGGGAGGGAGCGGCTTTTTATCTATCCAATAGTCTTTGGGTCTCAAGGGACGAGGACATCCGTCCACATAGCATGGTGCTT